>JAOTQP010001286.1:70683926-70738243 GCA_026413545.1 Cichladusa arquata | reverse complement strand
TCCTTCCTTCCTTCCTTCCTTCCTTCCTTCCTTCCTTCCTTCCTTCCTTCCTTCCTTCCTTCCAACAAAATTTTAGTTCCAGACTAAGTCAGTTACTTCCACCTCTTTCTTATTTCTGAAAGAGAAGAAAATGTTATGCTTGTGAAGAAAATGAGTACCTGAAATGTTATTAGTAATACATTACATTTCTGTTTGAGGCTTATAAAAATGTATGTTGTTTGATATTAGGTTACAGTTATAGGAATTTGAGAGTTAATTAAAAAAGGAGATTTTGTTTTTTATCTGCCAAGAATTGCAATGCTGACATAATATCGTGATGCAGAATTTAAAAGGACATAAATGAATTTTAAAAAAGTAAGCCAGGCCATGTTGTGCAATCTATTATGGTAAGAGATCCTGGATGCAAGATGAAAATTAGGTTTTAAGTGCGAGGTGTTTTGGCCTTGACTCCAAACCCTGTGGAGGATGCCCTTCTTGTCAGTTTGCTGCTGCAATCTGTGAAGAATTCTGCCCCATCCCATAAGTCGGATAGCAGCTAATGATGTTCTACTTACTCAGTGTTTTACTTTAGTTGAAGCTGGTGTGGGAGCTGGAAAAAAAAAATTTAAATCTTCCCTGCTACTTTGGTTTTGTGTTGAAAAATTGGTGTCAGTGGAAAAGTGGGTATAGGGTAGCTACCATTACAGAATGAAGCATCCTTGCTAATCTTTCCAAAAATTGGTTAATCTTTCCAAAGTTAATTGGTTTATGATCTGAAGTAATAATGTATATGTATTTTCAAAAGTGCTTAGAGCAAACAAAAATCCTAAATTCCTCCATGCTATACTGAGTAGATAGATAAATTATTTCTCTCTATATGTGCCAAGGAGAAGTCAAGTTTCATAGTCTCTATGTAAAAACTCAACAAATGTTGGCATCTCTAAATCTCATACCAGCCTCTGAATCAGTTCGTTCTATTTAATTCTCTGTAAACTAGAATGCTCAAGCCCATTTAATAACTGTATATTTTTATGTGAAACTTGCTGAGGATGAAAGTGCTTCAGATAGACTTGATGCAAATTTGTCTGTGCTTAGAAGGCTCTGGACTTTTTAAACAATTTTTGTTAAAAAGTATTTAGAACACAATAACAAAATGCTGCATCTATATGTTCCAAAATGACTTAACATGCAGAAAAAAAAAAATGAGTATTAGAAATTAAAGGAAGCTTTGGAAAGAAAACAAACCAGTTTTGATCAAAATCCAACTGGTCCATTATTGATGTTATTTCTGAAATTTGTTACTCTGAAGGAAGTATCAATTTTTCCCTTTTAATACTGAACATGGAAGCATTCTTAGTTTAATTTTGTAATTTATGTGAAGCTCCATTGCAATCAATGGTAAATCTCTCATACAAGTTATGTATCCCAGAGGCTGATTTAATCAAAATGATACCTCTAGACATAGAAGTAAAATCTAAATTTCAGTTTCTGGATTATTTGTGACATACTAGTTCCTTGACTAGTATGCAATGAGCAGAGAGTAGAGAAGAATTAATCACTTGCAGTACTGGACCTGCTTTACTTATTTATTTACTTATTTTTAAATACTGGGAGCGATCTGCATCAGAAATTTTAAAACTAGAGTATCTAATAAACCCCCACCCAGTTCTCATCACAGGTGGACACTGTTGCTAGTAGTGTCCTTTCCTGCATTTACTAATTTTTTTCTTTAGTACATTTCACATAAATCAAGAGAGTAATAAGTAACCAGAATGTAAAATCTGGACACAGCAATTCATAAATGGTTATATCGTTAGTCTCTCCATAGAAGTGCCTGCTAGAAAGTGTGACTGTAGCTGGTACTGCTAATTAGCAGTATGCCATTACAATTTCCAAAATATATGTTGTAATATTTATAACCCAAATTGCAGGGCATATCCAGTGCTATATGAAAGAAGTAATTCCCATGAATAATTTCTTCTAGAATTAATGATTTCTACTATCAGAGTTCACATTAAGTGCATGTGTGCCTTGATTTCAATTAGGCAAGGGCACCATGTTTGCTGTGAGGTCTAAAGAAAAATGCTCTCAGGGGTGTGTCCTGCTGTAGATGGTGTCACGGTGTGACTTGAGTTTGCCAATTTTAATATATTTGGTTTCCTTTAGAGATAGGATTTAGGTGTAAAGACAATGCAGGCTTAAAACTTAAAAGGATGTAAGAAGAAATTTATTAATAACACAAAAAGAATTCAGAATAAGATTCCTAGATTATTCCCTCCTCCCTAAATATCTACCTAAATAGTCATTTCTACCTAAATAATCATTATCTATTATACCTACCTAAATAATCATTTCTACCTAAATAATCTTACCTAAATATCTACCTAAATAATCATTTCAGTTCACTTAAGAGAGAAAAGTTCCTTTTTTGGTTTAGGCTTAGGGAGTGTCTTCACCTTCACAGTCTACATCCGCCTGGGAAAGTATTGCAGATTATGACTCTCCTCTCATCTCACAGAGCTCTTTCAGAGCTGTGTTATGGGTTATGATGCACACATGGGGTACTACTTTTAAAGGCAGGCTGCTGAAAAACAAAATTCTCTTCATCTCCTTCTCTATCAAATGTCTCAGTCCATAACAGAGAGCTCCATTTCCCCAAGGCAAAAAGTCTTCTTCTCAAGCATTCAAACCTCCCCAAGTATATTTCACAGTTTAAAGGAATTTTAGTGTAGTCACAGTCCCCTTAGCCCACAATAAAGGTTTTCAGCTACTTATCAGTTGCATCCTTTCAATCTCTTCCCATCAGGAACTTTATCTTCATTCCACTGACTTCTGTAGACTCCATGCTTTATTTCTTCTCGTTCAGGGGAGCTCAGGAGATCGAGAACCTTATCCAGGCATTAAAAAGTTAAAATTGTATCCAGAACATGAAGAAGCTACGTGGTAAGCTGGAGGCCTCTTCTCTCAGAACAGGGGGTGGAAGAGAGAGCCTTTGGTGGCTTCCCCGATCGCCCCGCTCCGCCGTGCCACGTGGAGAGGGGAGCCGAGCCGAGCCAAGCCGAGCAAAGAGCTGGGAGCCAGGGCAGGGGCAGGGGCCGGGGCTGTGCTGCGGCCCTGCCAGGGCCGTACCGGAGCCATGAGGCCGGGGGCCATGTGGCTGGGGCGGCCATGTGGCCGAGCTGCGGCCCTGTCAAGCCAAGCCGGGCCTTGGTCAGGGGCTCCCCGCAGAGCCGGGGCCGGGGTGCTGGGCCGGGCCCCCCGGGCCGAGCCACGGCAAGGCCACGGCCGCCCGGAGCCGGGGCCGCCGGCGGAGCCAAGGCCACGCAGGGCCACGCGGGGCCAGGCCCCGGGGGTTGCCATCGGCCTTGCGGCCGGAAGGCTGAAGAGAGCAAATTAGCCTTAGCAATGTGATTTATGAACGCAAAATAACTTTTCGTTGGACACCTGGGATGTCAACCACCGGATCAGCCCTCCGATTGGTCCCTGCATCCCACAGGGGAAGCTCCCAGAGAGGGGACAGCCCCTCCATTCACCCCGGCGGCTCCACCCCTCCCCGCTTCCATGTGGAACCAGCACAGATGGCCACTGGATTAGTCAGGCACGGTTGACCCTTGGTGAATCCATGTTGCTTTTTGATAGATTACACTACATCTGCAGTTATCTGTATTTAGACTTTTCAAAAAAAATTCTTTTCTTGCTCAGAAGTATTCAATAAAATAATAAGATTTCTCCATAAACTAAGTCACTGTAAAGTATGTGGAAACTGGATACAGGATGCATTGAGGATATTATTCTCAGGCAAAATATCATGTGAAGTGCTGCAAAGCATGCTCCTATGGAAGGTATAATAAATTGCTAAGGCTCATAGGTTATCACAGAAAATAAGGTGTTTCCCAGACGCACTTGATTGAGTCAGCACGCACAGAGAATGCATTATTAATTCAGAGTGTCAGGCTTGCTATTTCTGTTAGGCAAATCTTAGGTAGAAATATGTCTACTTTGTTCAGATCTGAAATAAGTTTAATAATTTGTTAATTTCTATGTAATGATCATATGCAGTGATAACAAGCTGAATATTAATTGAAAATCTTTGAATGAACAACGTAGTGTTCATTCTGAGGCCAGAAGGTGATTTTTTTTATTAAATCAGCAGTTAAAAATTTGATCATGAACAAGAAGGTCAGATGTCCTTTGACATGCTGAAATAATATGCTAGATAAGGCATCAGAATTATTCTGATCTCATTTTCTTTCACTATTTCTTTAATTCTTATCATAGTAACAAGGGCACAAAAGGAAGATATTCAATTTAACCACATCACAATTTGAAAACTATGCTTTTTGGTCTTGTAAAATTCAAAATATTCTAGTTTCTGTTCCCTAAGGGCCTCTAGCATTTCTTTGAATCTGAGTACAGTACACAATAAATTTCTGCTTCTTAATAACATTGTTTGCATGTTTAAAAAGAAAGATAGGTTTACGTGCTTTACTGAACATTAGATTGTCACTCAGTTTTCTGTTGGTGAAAAGTAATCTAAGACTTATGAGGCAGTACTTCAGCATGCTTTGTAAAGGATGGTGGGTTGTGTTTAGCTGCAGCCCAAGGAATAGTCTCCTGTTGTACCTCTGACTGATTCTAGAAACAAAGCAAAAGCCATTCTGCAGAGACATGGGCAAAAATGCAAAAGCTGCTGCTACATTTCCTAAAGAATGTATTCATTTGCTAAAGCTCTGAACAAATTGTTCTGGTATGCAAGTGGCTGCAAATCTACTTGAAATGCTTTAGCAAAATGTTATTAACACTTATTATCAGAGGCATTAAAATCACACATCAAGCGAGAACTGGGCTGCATTGTAACACTTATATTATTGCTCAATTACAAGTTCAGTAAAAAGATCACCACCCCCAACACATTTTTCAAGCAATCTTTTCCTTATCCACTTGTCTACTTGAGATGATGGAGGAAACAAGTGTATTTTTCAGTATAAATATTATTCTGTGCTTTTTAAGTATGTTAAGGTACAATGATGATCAGTTGTTCCATACAAAACCTTATCGATTATTTTCAAGCAGTATTTAAATCACTTTTCATTTGTGTTCTTCTGGATATATTTATTTACATTTTATGTTTTTACAGTAATTGTTCATAAAATAGAAACCTTTGGCAATAACACATTAATAGCCATGCTTTTCCCCCCTGCAATTAAGGAACAAAGTACAGCCAGAAAAAAATCTTTTATTAATAATTTTTCCCTTTGCAGATTTGTTTGATTGACTGGCTTTACTCATTAACTGGAAAATTCATTTACATATGAACAGTACATTCCTTTCTTAGGAAATTATAATAATTTTAAAAGAATACCTCATTAACTACATTGAATTTTTTTTTACAATAACTTATCTTGAATCAACTACAAATAGAAAAATAATACATTAATGTTTTGAAGGTTGTATTATTTTCACTCATCTCCACTTGATGGTAATATTCTTTCAAATGCAAATCATTAAATATTTCAGGTAGTTAAGGGTAAGATGTCTGTATAGATTGTCTGACAATACTCCAAGTTTTAGAAAAAAGCTTCTTTCTGGTTTACATTGATGGATTCCTTTCTTAATTTCCTGTTTTCCCAACTGGAGCTGTCATCTGGCTGAAGGAGAAAGAGTCAAAAGGCACAGAATCCTCCACTGTCTGCTTTTGGCTGTTCATAAAATTCTGCTTTTCCTGTTTGTCTGAATTAGGTTCATGAAAGATGCTGCAGGTCACTGGGAAAAATGTTGTTAATCTTATTTCTAGATTTAGCAGATTTGGACTTTATGAGGAAGTCATAGATTTCTATGCTGTTGATAATAACTTCAGTTAGAGAATGTAGAAAGGAAATTTTAGCCTTAACACTTTTTAAGCATTTCTAAGGCTTCCTTTCATGCATATTTTTAAAGATAACTTTAAATATATATACATTTAGGTCTTTCATCCAAATAAAGGCACAAACAAAACTTTTTTTTCAGAATTCTTGCAGGAAGTATAAGCGCTTAATTTTTAGGCCAGATTGTTTTGTGAGGTAAAAGACAGGGACCATTAAAGTAGTTTCATGTTCTGCTAAGAGATTTCTAATGAAAATAAAATGAAAAAAAAAGACTATCATAAAATAGAAGTGCCTATCAAAGCTTCATGAGAATATTTGATAGGCAATTTAGCTGTCTAGCAGCAGAGTATTTATTACAGGCAGAGAGGACATGTGTCTTTAAACTTTTTGGATTCCTCTTGTGTGAAGCTATAGACTATAATTAAATGCAACTATGTTATCATATTATAATATATTTGTATTGAATGAGATATAGCGGCAACTTAAAAACTTCCTCAATATAGTATTTAAAAATATTTCAGTTCTCCTGAAATAAAGTAGTATTACTTTATCAGTAGTTTTAACATAGGTATATTAATCATATTTAATAGCATCAGAACTGAACTTAATTTGCATCTTTAATAACAAAGGATTGGGGATTTTTTTTTAATTAAGCTTTTAAAAAGGTGGAACATTTTTTTTTCATAGTCTTTCAGTTTTTTATCTCTGCATCTTCCATGTTCCATCCACAAGCCATCATGAAAGGCTACTGTTACTGTACCCTTGGCTCAGCTCTGAAAGAACTAAGTTTCTATGAAGACGTATATTCTTGCCAATTTGCAGTTATTGACTGTTGGACATGTTTTGCACAGAAAATTTTATTACTAAAATATCAGAACTATCAGAAGAAACCACTCTGCTAGTATTTTCTTGATATGTCCCGTCTCAAAACATTGATTTTTAAAGTAAGCGATTAAGCCAAAATTTTATTAATAGTTAACTAAGCAGATGTTTAAGTAATTTAAGCTAAGAATACCTGCATATGCTCAAAGTATTATATACTTGTCTTAAAATTGTATTCCTATGTCACTACAGAAAAATTACTGGTTTTATGGATTAACAGGTTATTTCTACTGAATATCTTTTTAAGGACTTTTTTTTTTTTTTCCTGCAATATAAAACTTTTAAAGGTTTGCATCAGTCTAAGGCTGGCTGTGGTGACTTGCTCAAACAGCAAGTTCTTGTTCCTTAGGAAATAATTTAAATTCAAAATGTTCTTGAAAACATCCCTGAAATTCGTCCTTTCCTGGCTGACTCTCCTCAGTTCTAGATCAGTCAGTGGATGGATAACTTTGGGTGAAATCAACACAGAGGTGAGCAGTGATGGGAGGCTGAGTATGTCTTGGATACACAAGAAAGTAGAGATGTGGAAACTCTGCTACTCTTGAACAAGAAATTAGGATTCTAAGTAGGATGTTGTAGCTACAGGAAGGAAAAATGCAGCCTGAATCTGGAAGATACAAAGCAAGCAGTAGCTGCTTTCAGGACCTTACAGAAAACAATGTGTATATTTACTACAGTGTGCATTAATAGAGGTCAATCAGAGGCTATCTTTAAAACAGACAGACCTAGGACACAGCTGCTGTACAATGCTGAATTGAATGAATTAGTCCATTAGTCAAGTTTTAGCCAGTCTTGCAGTGGCTTCCTACACACACAGTCACATATATATAAGCATCATATCCCACAGCTCACAATAAATGGTTGGTTACAGTTCACTCTATTTATCATTAAATATATCACAACTTCATATTTTACTTACAAATATGTTTCACATAATATAATTACTGACTGATGCAATGTTATACATTTAATAAACAAAGCAAGGATATACAACTGTGCTACATAAAAGCTGCATATTAAAAAAAAAAATCTTTAAAATGTAGTTCATGTCAGGGTCAAAAGAATGTTTAATTCTCCTGGTTCTGGAAATTATTATTTGTCTAATATCGGTAATTCAAAAATAATTAAATCCCTTTTAGATTGCCTGCAGGCAATTTTATTATTTAACTTTATTATTTTTGTAGCTGCATGGATTCTTAGTCACCGTGATAGATCTGTAATTGTTTTCATTTCTTTATCTGCTGTGTTTAGTTTTTTGCCTCTCCTCTCTCTAGAGCAGTCATTGTCTTAATTTTGTTTTTTGCTCCAAGCATGCTGTTGGTACACAACAAACAATAAACACTAATTACAATCATCAGCCACATTCTACAATCCTTAGGGCTTGATGTAAAACCTGCCAGAGCTGAGAGGTATCCCTCACATAGAGCATGATAGTTAAAGCTCCACAGCTGGAGTTAGGATGCTGTAATTCTTACCATAGTCCTAGGGCAGACCTACTGCATGAATTTGTGCAGATCTCTTTATGTGTTTCAGGCAAAATGTAGAACATGTACAATTTTGCTTACTGATATGGGAAGCTCTCCAAGGCAAGTGCTATAATTCAGACCAAGTTAATCAAGTCTAAAGTACAGCTGTGACAAAGGTGTTTGGTGACGATGTGCCTTAGTAGGATGTTATTGTGACCTTGTGGAGAAATAGCTTTAAGAAATAGTGGCTGTTTCTTAATCTGCTGGTGCTGAATCAGAGAGGCTTTGTGATGGCAAAGCCTTATGCAATTAGCAATCAATAATGCATAAAGTCATTGTATAATTACAGATTTTTACATGCTCAGTTCTAAAAAATTCAGGACTGGTCACAATGGTATTCTCACCTAATGAATTTAGGCAGGCTGCAATATCATTCTATCTTAGTAATAAAAATAAATAGTTTTACTCTATGAAAGTTTTAATGCTTTTTCTAGATGCAGTTTTGACTTATTTTGGTAACTTAAAATAGTTAAATTTGGTTTTATCATTCTGTTATTTTAACCAGCTTTTAACCAGAAACACATTATGTTAGAAATGTTTTATTAAGCTACATACCTTTATTTCAGGGTCATTTTGTTCCATGCGTACTAGATTGATACCTCTTCTCTTGAGAAACCTCCTCCTCATGATGGCTTTTTTTTTGTTTGTTTGTTTGTTTGTTTTCAGCTGTCCTCCTGTTAAAAATCTATGCCCAGGTTTTATAATTTTTGAGTTCAAATCTAACATTGTTGTTCCTCAGTTAAAGATAAGAAAAGAATATGGAATAATCTGATACAAGCCTCTTTCTGCCTCACGTTTATAGTTTATTTTTCCTATTTCTCTCTGGTTTTATGAAAAAAAAAAATATTCATTCTAAGAGACAGGAAGTTGGTATCATTGGAAAGCTGATATTGAAAACCAGCCTGTTATTAAATAACTTTTCACCTAATGCAAGTGGGTAATTTTGTACCACAAAAATATTGGTTATAATCATGGTATAGCACACTTGAATTAAGAAGGCCAGCATGCTAACAAAAAACCTGCACTATATGTGGAAATATACATTTAGCTTAATTATTGGATTAGAATGATACTGCACCTTGCCTAATGTTAACATTTGGGAATGTAGATGTCTTTTTGTGTTCTTCTTTAGGTAAAGTCTTGCTCCAAGCACTGTGTTGACTCAATAATTGAAACGGCGATGGGCAGGAAGCAGCGTTATTGCTGCAATTAAAAGAGGCACAATGTGGTTTTTTGAAAAAACTCATGTGTATGTAGCAATTTGACAGGAAGAGTGATACTGCTGCAGAAATTCAAGGAAGTGTGTAGAGAGCTTTATTTCCATTGTTAGCATCTCTCTCAGAATACTCTAACTGAAATACGTTTCTCATCTTAATACACAAATCATAGGTAAAAACAGTTTATGGTTCCTGAAAGGACACCCAGGCTGCTGGCAGAACTTCCAGGTGGCCTCACAGGAGGTGGGCACAAGATTTCAGCTCTGCAACTCAGGAATTGTTCGTTTCACCAGAGCAACAACTCTCCAGTTGCTGCAGTCACTTAGCTTTTAATGAAGGTTTGGCTCCTGTCAACAGCCAGCATAGAAGCCCTGAGGTCACAGCTGGGCACTTGCCTAGGTAGTACGCATCTGAAACTGAAATCAGCCTGTGATTTGAAATAGTGCAATTATGCTCTAATTTTGGGCAATGTTAAAAACATCTTTTTCTACTGCCTTTTCTCAAAAACCTTCAAAACTGCCTTTGTTAAAGTAGAGCTAGAAAAAAAAATCAAACCTAGAGAAATTATATATTTTGCATAGAACAAGTTGAGAGTAGCTAATATGCTAGTTTGTTTTGGTATCTGTTAGGCAAATTCTCCTATTGAGACTCAGGGAAATGTCCTAACCAGGTTGGTTATGGAGTCCAATTTAGCTCCTGGAGATATCTGAAATGAGAGAAAATAGTTATCTTTTCAATATTACTGCATGTTCTTGACACCATTTCTGAAGTAGGCTTGTGACACAATGCTAAAATGTGTTAGCAGCTTGAAGCATAGTCTGTTTTGTTTCTTACATCTGATTTACTAATTTGGGCTGCTTGCAGTTGGGATCATCCAAGTTGGTAGTTGAGTCAAAAAATCACACCTAAAATAAAAAGACCTGTAATTCTGCAACATGAAATTACATTATTTATGTAATGTATCACAAAAAAAAAGTTACACAGTCATCAGTATTGTAAGGATATCAGCAGAAAACAAATAAATATTGCTTTGTCTAATATTGTAAAAAAAAAAATTCTTTGAAATTTTTGGCACTTTCTCTCAAAATCTTTTGAAAATTATTACAAAATACACATTTCTGTGGGGCCCTTTTCCTAATTCCTGCCTCTCTGTCTTATTTTTGGTATCATTTGCTCAACAAAATTTTCCATAAATTACACATAAGATTGAAGTATTGTGTGTGAGAAAATTTTACAATTAAATGCATCAAAGGAGAGTTTATTTTAATTTTCAAGAGATCTGAGTTTAGATCGATTATTTATCAATTGTGAGTCCAAATATACTAAAACTTTTTGTTTTACTCCGGCAAACAGTTAAATACTTGTTACTTTTAAAAACAAATAATTTGTTGGCATTAAAAAAGAGTGGCACTTCAAAGAGAATTTCCAAGCAAAACAATTCAACAGGAAAATTAGTAGTTTTAATTTCAAGAAAGAGTGGAGAATTAGCATGCATAGATGACTGTAGGTTTATTCAGGTATTAATAGTGTTTAATCCTACTACTTATTATTTTGCTCCAGAATCACAGAATGGTTTGGGATTTAGAAGGGTTCTTTGAAGGCCATCTAGTTCCAATCCCAGCCATGGGCAGGGACATCTTTCACTAAAACAGATTGCTCAAAGCCCCTTCCCATCTGGCCTTGAACATTTCCAGGAATGTGGCATCCACAACTTCCCTGGACAGCTATGCCAGACCCTCACAGTAAAAAACATCTAGTATCTATTCTAGACTTTTCCTCATCCAGTATAAAGCCATTTCTTTTGTCCTATCAATGCTTGCCCTTGGAAAAATGTACCCTTGAGGTACTGAAAGGAAGCTATAAGGCCTCCCCAAAGTCTCTTGTCCAGGCTGAACAATGCCTACTCTCTCAGCCTGTCTTCATGGAATAGCTGCTTCAGCTCCCTGATCATCTTTGTGGCCCTCCACTGGACTTGCTCCAACAGGTCCAGATATTTCTTATATTGCAGGTCCCAGATGTGGATGCAGTACTTCAGGTAGGGTCTCACCAGAGCAGGGGTGCAGAATCCCCTCCCTTGCCCTGCATGGCACTGCTTTGGATGCAGCCCAGGATACAGCTGGCTTTCTGGGCTGCAAATGCACATTGCTGGGTCATGTATGTCAAGTTCCTCAGCCACCAGCACTCCCAAGACATTGTCCTAAAGGCTGTTTTCAATCCTTTCATCCCCTAGCCTGTATTTTTGTTCAGTATTCCAGCAAAATAAATGCAGGACCTTGTGCTTGGTCTTATTGAACCTCATGAGTTTTGCATGGACTACCTTTCCCACCCACCCAGGTCTCTCTGGATGCCATCCCTTCCCTCCGGCATGTTAACTGCCCCACACAGCTAAGTGTCATCAGTGAACTTGCTGAGGGTGCCCTCGATCCCACTGTCATGTCACCAACAGGATGTTGAACAGCAGACATCTGCACAACTGACCTCCAAGGAATGCCACTCATCACTGGGCTTCACTAGGACATGAGCTGTTGACCTCAGTTCTTTGTGCAAGCATCCAGACAATTTCTTATCCACTGAGTTGCCCACCCATTAAAATCATCTCTCTTCAGTATAGAGGTAAGGATGCTGTTTGGGGTGATATCAAATGCTTTGTACTAGTCAACGCAGATGACACCAGCTCTTCTCTTGTTCACAAATGTTGTAAGCCTATTGTAGAAGCCCTCTAGATTTGTCGGGCATGATTTGCTTTTAGTGAAGCTATGTTGGCTCTCACAAATCACCTCCTTATTTTCCATGTGTTTAAGTTGTTTCCGGAAGGACCTGCTCCATGATATTGCTGGTCCAAGGGCCTATCACATAGAAATATAGGTCTTAGCATATAGCACGTAGGTTATACCATACCCTGGTATCACAGGAATGTTTGTTAGCAGAATGGGGATTCATGCAGTGGTAGAAAATGAAATATTAAGTCATCTTTGGAAAGTTAGGGACTTATTTTTGATAACAACTTTTATATTTTTCCACTCATATGATGGCTGGACTACCAGGAAATGCAAAAGTAGTCCTATGATACATTTTTTTCCCTTTATTTCATTTACTACACAGATATTCCACTTGTTAAAATAGAAACAATAACCAGTCCTCACTGCTCACAAAATCTTGTTGTAAAGTGCTTAAGGGTGCTGGGCAAAAGCCAGAGAATATTTGTTTGTAAGGCCTAGAAAAAGTGGATTGGTGTGAAGGGGAAGTAGAATGGAGTAATACAGGGAGTTCTTATTTTTAATATTGTGCTTGATAAATATTTGTCCATACTTACTAAAATTAATCACAACAGTGCTTGAAGTTTGATAAAATTTTCACACCTCTTCAAAATCCTTTATTTTTTCTGTCCTCCTTTGACAGGCTGTTACTAGTTGTTAAATTGAAAGAAGAATACATTACAAAGTGTTTCTTTGTTGACTATCATGCAGAAATTATTTTCCACTTCTAGTCAATATCCATTCTTCAGTTTTCAGAAATACTGTTTTCACAAACTAGAATACAACTAGTTTTTTATACAAGTTTCCTTGAAAAGAGTATAGTATACACAATTATTACATGTTCAAACTAGGCTCACTGAACTCAGTCCTTCTATTTAGAATGATTTTAAGAGAAAATCCTCCTTCTATATATATAGAAGGAAGAATATATATATATATATATGAGATATATGAGAAAAAAAAGCAGCAAATACTAGTATATCTTAAAGATCAACATGAGAGGCTTATTCATGCATTCTTTGTTTTTACAAATCAAGGATACTTTGCTGTTTTGGAGGGTTTTGTTTGGTTGTGGTTTTTTGTCTGTTTTGCTCAGGGTTTTTGTTTGTTTGCTTTTAGAATTTTTTGAGGTTTTTTGAGCAGGACTTTGGATAAAGCCTAAAAAAATGCTTAGAGGCTTAGAAATGGTAGTAAATCATTTAAGTCAGGATTCTGAAAGTAATTGAGACTTCTTACCACAAACTTTATATTTGTTCTTTCATATAATACAGACTGAATATAAATGATATGCCTATGCTTAGCTTTTAACCTGGGGAAATATATGAAATAAGGATATTTATTCTCTCCAACATTCGTTCCTTAATTTCAGTGAGTTTAAGGAGGTTTCTTGATATACTTGAAATGGTGAAATTTTTAAAAAATTAAATGAAAATTGAGAAAATCTAAAATATTTTGTTTTATCTTTTTAGAAAAAAGAGCAGATAGAATCAAGTTTGCTCCCACAAATCCACAACATCGTATTTACAGGAATGAAAATATAAATATATTATTTGCTTCAGAGAGGGAATAAATCAATAGGCACTTGAGCATTACATTATATACCCAAGAGAAGACTATATAAGGAGGAAGAAGAAGCTCTCTGATAATGTGTTTGTCACAGCCTACTGACAGAATATAAAATATGAGTTTCCTGAAGCTTGTAATTTATGCAACTCCTAACAAATTACATATGTACCTTTTTTTTATTTTTTTAACTCATCGTGTTATATCTATCCTTCCCCCTACCTCTCACTGTTCTGTTTTTTCTTTTTTTAAGTCCAAAGGCAGAAGCACCATCTTTCACTTAAAATTCCAGGCAGTTGCTGTCAAGGTAGGCTTGCACTGGGGGGATATGACAAGTTCATTTGTTTAATTGAAGAATATGAACTTAAATAATTTTAGAGTCCAGCTGAGGCAGTTCAAATTTAATTTGATTAAATTCATTGAGCACTGGGTTAGTTCCACAACTTTCACTGCTTTTTTAATACTGACACTTATGTATAGGCTTTCAAACAGAAAGAAACTTCCTGTTCATAGGTCTCCTGGCCTTGGTTAAATGTAAGACTGTTCTTGCACTGAGCGATATCCCTTCTTATATCCTACTCTTATATTCTCCTGTACATGAAGGATAAGAAATTTAAGTTTTGCATATTGGATGCTTTTTTCGTTTGATTTTATTCACAGTTGAGGGGACAGTTTCATTTCTGCAAATGAAATATTTTCTATTTAAGGTCACATCAAGCCTCTTCCCCAATAAAGTTGTCAATTTTTCCATACAAATTATTTTTAGAGAACTTCTCTTCAACTCTGAAATTTGCTGGATTATCCAGTTCTGCCATGGGTTCCTCCTATAAGAATAAGAGCTCATTCTTGGCAATGTTTGTTATAATGAGCTCTGACTATTGGAGTTTAAAAGCAGTCAGGATCCCTCACACACTGTGCTGTTCCTTTGGAGGATATTTTGCAAAGCTGAACCCCCTGATCACTTTAGGGAACATAAGCTTTGAATAAGATAATAATGCTTATCTGAACAAAAATATAAACATAATCCCTCCCTCCATATATACAGCTTTCTTTCATGTCAGATTAGTACTTTTCTATCAAACTAGAGTGAAAAGTATACTCAGATGTCTGTGATGGTTGTTGATTCTAGTGCAGCAGAATCCAGGAGTACAAAACTGAGAAGAAACTTTGAAGATTTCAGTTCAGATTTTGAGAAGATAATGTGAGGACATGGATGCTTGTTGTTGAATATCTTTTGACTGGAAGATGCAGTTTTGTCCTCATCCTCATTCCATCCATTTGACCTGCATTTTTTTGGCAGGTGAAAATACTCCCAGAATTAGATTTCTGCTTGCACTGTAGACCTTTAGTGTGTGCAGAGACTAAATGACACTGCACTTTCTTCTTTCTACAGCAGCAATACCACAAGATCATGAAATGAACTCCCTGGAGCTCTTTTCAAATAGCTAGCAAATCTGAATTTTTGATTATTAATTTATTCAATATACATATCCAGAATTGGGGTATTCTGAATGATAGCTTCAATTAAAAGTCTACAGGCTTTGAATTTTGCCTACTATACCTCTATATTATATGAAATTGAACTGTCTTGACTGAATGAAGTATAACCACACCTGAACATTTTCCTTTGTGTGTGACAGAAGCACTTTGTCCCAAAGCTATGTTTTCCTAATGCTTATTACTTTTTCTTTCAGTAAAGGTTACCATCATTTCCATTTCATTGGGAATTGAATTATAGTTGTATCAACAATTCCATATAATAGTGATATCTTCAAATATTAATCAAGAATTTAAAAAAATATATAGATATTGGAATTTTTCTCTTCCAAATGATATTGTTTTTCATTAGAAATACTTCAGAAAACTTATAAAAATGTGATTGCTCTACTGTGGGTTGCTTACTTGTAGTCTGAATTACCTCTGCCTACCTACACTTCCTGTAACCTTGTTAAACTGGTACACTGACACTGAAAGACATTTTTTTGCTTTTCTCTCCCCTTAGTAAAAGTATATTTTCTAGAATCAACTTCTCAAACATATTGGTTGTACTTTTATGATATAGCTTTCCACTTCAAGAACACTTCAGTTGCTCTGCAGTATCAAAGAGCATCCAATTAAATTAAGTTGGCATCAAGAAATATGTTGTGCTCCTGCAAAAGGAAACACTCACAACTTATGGAGAAATCTTAATGTCAATGATCACTTTGCTTACGTATTTATCCTAATTATAAAACATTTCCTTTTTTTAAAATGAATCTTACGTAATATCCAAAAGTCTATTTTACATATCAAATTGAAAGCTTCTCTTCAATGTAAATTTAAAACTCTAATATGCAAAAACATAAAAGAAATATACTTATAGAATTAAAAATGTTTAAAGATATTTTTAATTACATCTTAATTCCTTTAAATATTTTATTTTATTTTATTATATATTAAGTCATATTCTCTTTCCTGATTGCAACTTCTAATGTTCTTTCTTTATTGCTCTCTTGGCTTCTGTAATAATTTACAAGGAGACTAAAGTTTAAGACATTAGTGTAAGAAGAGTTTAGAGAGATATGGGGAACAAAGTTGCAATAATTGATGGGGAAGATAAACTTGTATGGAGAATTACTGTGAAGAAATGGACAAAATTACCTAGTGGAGTGAATACTATTTAAGAGAAAAACTGAATGATACAAAGCATTGTTTTTTCACTTGTCTGACTAAAAAATTTTAATTTAAAATGTAAAAATGTAAAAAAATTTAAATGGAAACAACAATTTTATAAATGATGTTCCATCTCTCTAGAATTATGCTCTATTCATTAGAATCTGTATTAAGATAATGCCTTTCTTAATTCTGCTTTGTTTTGCAAGTTTCAGATTACATTTTCTGAATCCCACAAGAAAACTCTGATTCTGAAGTTCTAAAGATCACAATCACCTGAATAATTTCTTCTATTAGTGTGAAAGCCTGGATAATTGCATAGTTCAAAGCAGTAAGCCTTGAAAAAGGCAGTGACTCAGTAAGGATCAGGCTAAGTGTGTTCTAGTAAACCAAACACAAGAGGGTCTCAGTCAGGAAAAACAGCTGGCAGAGAATGGCTCATGTCAGATCACTCCATCTCTTCCTACCATTCAGAAAAGAAAGACGGGATCTAGCACACCTAGCAGGCATCATTCCTTTGTGTCCTCCAGAATTGTTTTGGAAAATGCAAAATTTGTATTGGCCAAACTAGGAAAGCTATACTAACAATTTAGCTGTGCAAGAAACTAAGTTTCACATCCTAAAAGTGGTCCGTGGAAGTATTTATTTTACTAAGGCAAATATAAGTGTAGGCTGCTTTGAATAAGTTGCTATTATATATCCTAAGGAGGAGTCCATCCATCTCCCTTCCTACTTTACTCCCATTGCCTAACTGTTTTTCAAATAAGTACAAATATTTCAGTTTTGAAGCAAACGGTGAAGTTTCTATGGTGACTAAGACAAATATGACAAGAGGTATTGGGAACAAATTTTACTTAGGAATCTTTGGATGAAACTTGCAGAAACCATTATATTATTAAAGATCAGAATGTCAAAATAGATTGCTGAAGGAGATCCCAGAGACACAAACCTTGGAATTCTTAAAGTATTCTTAGGATAATCATAGAAATGTTCCTTTAAAAATGTCATTGGTATAGGTCCTAGGAATGAAGGACGGAGATTAAATGAGCTTTGCTGTCTTGATTCCCTGTGATTGCTTTGAAACAATTGTACATAGCTGAATGTATTTATGAAAAATCTTCATACCTTACACTTGTCTATGCTCTATTATAAAGAGAAATCAGTGTCCTCTATTTTTCATGTTCATTCATTTGTGATTAAAATTTATTTTTAATGAAGCCATACCTGATTTTGCATATACAGAAAAATAATTCTTCTTTACTTTTTTCCAGTTACGTGTTAACTGACAATTTATTCGGACATAATAATACAGCAATTCTTACTTAGTTTCGTACACCATAGGCATTTTTTAATCTTGTTTTCATATATTACTGTCCAGGAATGTTTATATGGGCTGTGTTTACTAGCCCTGTCCTGGTGTACAGTTGCTCTATATTTAATATTGAAGCAATTTCATTGAAGTCTGGCTTCTCGCTACTCCAAAATACAAAAATATGTGCATAGGTTAGGTGTGCTATCTTCCTGTATGTTTTTGTTCAAATCTGGCTGTGAAAAAAGAAAAATATAGGTTGACCTCATATAATCCACACTGCTCTTAATAAAACTATTAAATTATGAGAATAGGTCCCAGCACTGATCTCTGTGGTATTCTACTCAGTGTTGTACTTTTCTTCACATCGAAGTCAAAATCAAAATTATAACATAATTTAAACTCCTTTCTTATGAAATGTGAAGCAACTATGTTGGAAAAGATCTGACTTAAAAACTTGCTCATGGTGTATTTACCTTCTTCAGTGCAAAGCTGGTCTAAAATCCTGCATCTGCTGAAAAGCCATTCATGTCAATAACAGGTAATACAGATTCTGCGAATTTCCACTTATCAAGGGCTGTGAGAATCAGACTGTACTTTACCTTAAACTGTGGCCAACTATCTTAAATAATTTTCAACTTTTATGATTTTGAAGGTAACGGTTTAACAAATATTTTAAAATATATTTTAAAATAAGTAATTTACTCCAAAAGCCAGCTGTATATTTATGTGGTTACTATTGTCTTCTTTACATTTCCTATGTAATATAGGAATACAAATTTTGCTGACTTCATGAATTATTTGTTACTTTATTTCAAAGTTTCTTTTCTAGAGAAAAAAATCATACTCAGTGTAGATAATGGATAACTCATACTTATTATTTTAACTTTTTTTGAAGTATTTTTTTTTTCATATTTTATGTATTTATAAATATATAATTTTATATATTTTTTCTACTACTTCTAACAAGTAGGTCTCTATACTTCTTTTATATAAGATAAAGTATTTTATTTCCATTACGAATAATAATTTTTTAAGTGTTTTCTGAGCTTCAACTCCTTTTGAATTAATGTATTACTAGGCTTGTAAATATTGAAACTTTTAGCTTCTGCTCACCAAGAATTACTTATAGATGAATTTTACATTCTAAGATATTTAATTCCCTTTTGTCAAATCAAGAAAAATTTGAGAAAATCAAGCTGAAATTATATCATAGTTCCCCTATTATCATGTTTTCTCCATGATTTTAAATTTTAAAGAACATGTTTGCCCCCTCTATATCTTGCTATGACATAAATAGTCTAATGACTTAAGTTTATAGTATGCTATATCTAAATGAAAACTCTTACTTTTAAAAATCAGTATATATAGCTATCAGACATTCAAGCAGATGTATTAATAAAGTGGAAAAAAATGGAATACACAAGCTGGTTTTACTCTAGTAGAAAAACCCCTTGTATTATGTTTTATTATGGCATTATTCATGTTAATTAGGTAATATTTTCATTTTCATTTTATTTACTTACTAATTTCACTTCAGTCATTTTCTAGCTTTCAGTCTGGCAGACTTCCAGGTTTTCAGTTTAGTCATTTTTTTCTTCCCAATTACTCATGAATCATAATAATCAGATATTCCACTGGGATTTGTAGTTACATGCTTTTTAAATGGCAGCTTTCTAAGTTGAATATAATGCAGCAGAATACCACCTGGTGGCCCCACCTGAAAGCTCAGCATTGGTAGATCTTTGTATTATCTTTCCTTCTAAGCCTTCTGTATTACTGGAGCTGGAATTTAAGGACATAGACATGATATGGATGTTTGTAATAGTTCATCACAACTTTGGAAAATATAGCGAAGCAGATAGGGCTTGTGGTACATGGAAGGGCAGAAAAACAGAAGATATCACCTTTCAACCAATGAAATACTTTCAATTTTAGAGGTAGAAATTTTGAAGAACTATTACAACTTGAGGAATTTTATGTTTAACTTCAGGTGAACATCTCTAGCATATTCAAATTGTAGTATTCTACGTATTTTTATATGCGCTGATTGAATACTATTAGCTATATATGCTTAGATATGACAGAAAGATCTTTTTGGAATTTAAAAGCCAATGAGGTAATAAATAAGTTTATTTTGTAATTTTACTGTTCACTTCTAACTGATTTTTCTGAATGTGAGATTTTTTTTAGAGTTTGCATATGTTATATGCCAGGGGGAAAAAATCAGCTGTGTAGGCAGAAAGCCAAAGAACAGCCTTTTATAAATATGTGTGTTTCTGTGAGTAAACAGCAATGTAAAACAAAATTTGGCATATTATGTTTTAAAGACACAACATTTTGCATGCAAGGAAAATATCAACAGAACATGAAAGAAGGTTGATGGGGAGCACTCAAGACACAGTTAATTACCTGGGAAGTGATATTTAGCACCATGTTTTTCTGTGGCCTGTTATTTTGTTTAAACAGCACTGCAGCATCCCCTCCATCCATTCAAGTGGAATTTATGCTGGCTGCTGCAAACATGAATGATAATTAACCCGGTGTGATTCTGAAAGTAGATAGAAAGCAAGTTAGACTTCTGAGCCAGAATAAATGCACCCTTTTTGAAGGAAAATTTTGTCAGAAAAAAATGTAAGGAAGGGGAGGAGAGTGTAACAATTCATAGTATAATTTCATATGCAATTCAGAGTGCAATAATGCTAACTCTTTAATTAGCACTCCTCATAATACTACCTGTAAGCACAAGGTTTTCTGAAGTCCATGGAAAATCATTGAGAGCCATGCAGCACAGGAAAGAACCTTCTCCAAAGAGTGCCAGGTAAGAAATATTAGTGATTTAAAATAAATTAGAAAAGTTCATGAGCAGTTTTGAGTTTGTTAATATCTGTGTAATCTTAACCTAGCCCCTGAGGGCCTCTATCCTGCAATCTCAACAAAGTGGAGCTCAGTTTCTTATATCAGAGAGGGAGCTGGAGTGAGTAAATGTATGTGCAAGTAGGAAGCTGCTGATGACACAAGGGGATGGTGCAGTTTGAGTATCATCCTTCAGGAGCTCTAGTTGGCCAAGTTATTGATCACTGATGAAATTGCACCTGCTTATTTGACTGAAATCTAAGTAGCAAACTGTGGTTTATAGCTATAGAACTATTTTTATATTTATATATTTAAAAGATAGAAATAGATATTTTTATATCTTTAAATATATATATTTAGCTCCTCTTGATGGCATTTCCCAGAAAAGTCTATTTTCTGTCCTGAAGCATTTTCCTCACCAAATGAAGTCCTGCCCTAAACTGTGGAAGTTTGAATTTTAAGTACGAATGAATTTAAATAATGTTCTTATTAACTTTTATCCTAAATTACATGATATCACATATGATTTTGAGCTAACTAAAAGTGTTTAAAAGCCTATATGCATCAAATAATTTGCTGCAATTCTGGTACTATTAATCCTGTGGAGAGGGCAGTCACTAGGAGAATGATGAGGTACCATGGAAATCCAAGCTGTTCTCCAAATTATGATACAGTTGTATTAAAATAGGAAAATTACCAGAATCAAGCTGGGAATCATATTAAAATTGCTTTGAAATACACTTTGCTCTCACGTTGTCAGGTGTTACCAGGCAGTAGTTCAAGGCTCATATCATCAGCTTGGATTTTTAGAGCTACATGTCAAAGGTCCTAATACATGTTTCATAATTTTTCAAATATTATTTAGCCTTTTTATAATAGAGAAAACTATTTTCCATTATTCTGCAGAGAAATAATCCAAGGGTTTTTTTTTTGTTGTGCCATATTGATTTTATTATTTTTAGTAAAAGAGTATTTAATTATTACCCACAGATACTGTTGCTAGGTATAAAACTCTTTTGGAGACCTGTACACATATCTTCTATATATATGTATGATAACAAATTGATCTTGCTGAAAATTATGTTCAGCTTTGTAAAAACATAAATATTCAAGAAAGGAACAATCAGAAGCTTTCTCCTTAAGTGGGAGAGCTTTTGAGAAAAAGCTAAATTATGCCTTTCATTTTCCCCATATTCCCTGCCAGTCACTTCACCACAAACCCCCGCCCCCCACATATACACTTGAAATGACACCTTATCTATAAATAATGGGTTGCTGTTGTGATGGCTCCTAATGCTGTCCTCACAGATGCAAAAATGTGCCAAGATTTAAATATTCTCACTTCCTGGAAGTGATTAACATAAGTCAACTGATTTACTTCCATCTGTCAGGTGGCAAAAGATTAACCAGCAGAGCTAAAGCAAGCAATTTGTGGTGGTTCACTATCATGAGAGACAAACAAGTCTCTTAATTGGAAATTGACAGCTCTGGCACTCATTTGAGCTAAGCGTTTGCTTGCATTGCCTCTTGAGTCACTTTGCTCAATCTATAGCTTGTCATTAAAACACCATGAAATTCTCTCTGCAGGTACATAAAGCCAGATTTTTGCCTGTGGCAGACTTAATTAGGTAACAGCTGGATATTCAGTCTTCACATAAAAAGAGGAAAATGCAAGTGATGCAAATGCTTCTCAAAGCATCATGAAAGTAAAGGTTTGCACGAGCAGTGAATGATCTTGTCATGATGATATTATCATATAAATAGTAAAAAAGGAAAAATGCTGCAGAGGGGGGAAAGTCATTTATGACAGACATCACCTCAAACAATGACTGAACTATAACAACACATGTAAACTGATTACACTATATGAGTAAATGGCTTCTTTTCAAAACTAGACATCTGCAGGCCTGAAGTGTTAGGTTGTGATTCTGAATTCAAATGAGCTAAATATTTTTGTAATGTAATTTTTTTCTAGGAAATATTTATTTATGGAGATTTTTCTCTGCAAACAGAACTGTACAGAACAAAATTCCTGCTTGAAAAAGATCCACTGCGTATGTATGGTGTATATCCTACATTTTTTTACTGCAATACTTTTAGAAGACTGTGTGAATATGTAATTAGGACACATTCCTTGAAGTGGTAAAAGAAGAAAGGTGTAGAAAATTTCTGGTTTTATTGTACTTATTTGTTCTTATGCAATAATTTATTATAGTTGTTTTTTGTTCTAGGGGCTATAAATAAATACACTTATAGTTTATATAAGGTTGTCCAAATTATGGAGATTGATCTTGCAATTATGTGTCATATACCTTTCCATTAAATAATCAAATTCTGTTTCTGAAGTTATAGGGTTGTTGTTTATTTTTGTTTCTTACAGGAAAGCTTTTGAAGAATCCTATGTTTCCACTGACTTTAAGTTTCCTTTCATTTTTAGCCTAAACAGAAGATTGAAATGCAGAACTGAAAGTTTTGTTTTTAGGTTTTATCTACTTTGCTCCTATTCAGCTACACCTGGAATTTTGTATTGAATTTTGATAATCTTGGTATCTATTTTCTTTTGCAAATTGCAGGAGGTCAGAAATATGCAGAGAGTTTTTTTATGAACTTATAAAAGGATGAGTCACTTAACTTATTTAGTGACTTAAACATACCACCAAAGGTGAAAAAACAACCACTAAAATCTTGACAGCAGTGTGAGCTGTCAGTTTAGGGATGATTCATGCTGAAGCAGTGTTGTGTACATGGATCACTTGTAGATTCCCATAAGGATTCATCTTTCAAAAATGACACTCACAGTAGGCTGAAAAATAATGACACCTTTAAAAAGTCCCAAATATTTAAAAAGCAATAAATGTAGGTCCTTAGTGTTACAATAGCTGAATCTCTGATGTAACCACAATGAAGCTAATACAGCTGCAATAGCAATAAAGCTGTTGTAATCTCTGTCAGTCTTAAGCACACATTTTTCAAGCCCATTACATCAGCTTCTCTCCAGTCTTCACTTTGGGATCTCACATCTTTATATGTTGAAATCTTTTAATGCACCCTATTCAGTGTCATAAGGGGAACTTTTTTCATCCTTATTAGACTTCCTTATTCAGGATTTTCACAGCAAATCTTCTACTTCCATGAAAAGAGTGGGAAAGATGTGAAAAAATATCCAGGTGGTAGTATGGGTAGTGAGGTACATGAAGTGTGTAGGTGCTACAGCTAGACATTAGTGAAGTAAGTAGACAGGTGTTGTAAGGGTACTGATATTTAAGTTAATGAGACCAAACAAAACAAAACAAAAAACCAAAATAAAACAAAACAAAACAAAACAAAAACCCAGTTAATAAGGAGGATGCAAGGAAATACTAAGAGAAAATTCTGTTTACAGGTGTGCAGCTTGGAAGAACAAATGCTATGACGTCCTCAAAAAGCCATTCACTTAGAAAGATACGAAATAGAAGGAACAAAATTTCTCAATTTTAGTTGACAGGAGGTGCACAGCCTAAAGTTTTATTTTTTCTTTCCTATGACATACATTTCAGCTAAGTTTTAGTGTTTGGCTAGTTAATATTTCAAATAGTTCAAAACTCCTTTCTATCTTCTTCAAAGAATTTTCAAAAATATGTTTTTAATAGAGACATAAAAAAAGATAAAATTATGATATAGAGCTATTGGCTTCCTGAGAAATCTGAATGAACTGTCAGATATGACAATCAACTTGCACCATTCTGGAAGAACTGAAGGCCAGGTGGGTTATCCTGAAGTGATGCTAGACGTCTGAACTCAGGAAACAGAATTTCACACAGCCTTGTTTCTTTTTTTTTCTTTTTTTCTTTTTTTTAAGAAAGAAAAATTATATTTCTTCTTGCAAATACAGTTGCTTTCAGTTTAAGGTGAATATTTTTATTTACTTTAGGATGCATAAAAAAACACTTGAGTGCAACAGTTCAGGTAACTGAATCCCACTAATGTTATCTCAAACTAGAATGCCACCTTTAGGAGGTGATAAAAATGCTCTTAAATTAATTGGGATGTCTGGGGGTTTGCTGGTGTTTTTCTTAGGAATAAAAGCTCATACAAGTTTCCATAATGGGTAACAATAAAAAGGTTTGTCTGTTTTTCAGGCTCTTGTGTCAAACTGCATGATATCTGGAGCCACAGAAGGAGGAGCAAGAAAGTTTATGTAAGATGGCACTGGAACCTGGATGTTGGCTCTCACCTTGAAATATGAGTGACATCTAATGTATTTTTATAGGGGATTTTATTACCAGTGGAAATTGTTTTTAATTTTCATGAGCAGCAGGCCCTTCAGAACTATAAATCCACAAAATGGTTTCGTTTTGCAGGGACTATAAAGAGTGTCATTACCAAAACAGTTGTTGAAAAATCTTATGCATGACCTTCTTTATTAAAGCAAAATTTGTTCTCTTCTTTTTGTTAATAAGGCCATAGTTCATTTTTATTAAAGCACAGCATATACCACATGAGTGCTGTTCTGTGAAAAGAGAGGCTTGAGGAAGGAAGACAAACAACTTCAGAAGAAATAATCCTTTTTCCTATTCTAATTTCAGAAGGGTCTAACGTATTTAACCTATGTGATATAATTTTAATGGAACCTTTTTCATTGTACTTGTAAAAACTTCAGAATACATTAGGTACATAGAACTCTTGGGTCAAATTCCTTAAGCATTCACCAAATACCTTTACTTAAAAATATTAATATTATGTGGAAACAGAAGATGGCTGATGGAAACTATTGCTGAGATATATATTTTAGTTTAGAACAACATCCAGATATTTTGTCTTTTTTTTTTTTTTTTTTTTTTAATTCATTTGTAGCTTATGAATAATTTCAGGTTATAATTTTTAACTTGTTCGTTTCAATATGTTCTGCATCAACACATGAACTTTTGAGAAAATAAATTGTGAAAAAAGAGAGGACCTATTTTGTCTGTAATTGTTTCTTTACCTGCAGCCTACTCGATAAGCCTAAAATGAGAGTAGTACCTGTCTTGCACATTGCTTCCTAATGTATGAGGTTTTTTTTCATTAAACAGAATAACATGAATATAACATGAGACAGTCTTGTTTCTCATTATGTTAGTTGGGATTGCTAAAGTTTCAGCATTGTGTTGAGCTTCATCCATGCTAAACGGAGGCTGGAAACCATCAGCTACCAGCTCCCTAGTGATTCAACCATCTCATTTAATAAATGTAGTTTTTTAGTTTTTTTCTCCTGGTCTTTAAAGATTTCTAAATGATAGGATCATTTACTCTGTTGCTCATGAGTGAATGGCTTTTAGATGTCCAAGATCAAAAGTTATATGCATTTTGTATTTATAAATACAACAATCAAAATAAATCAGTGATTGATTCTGGTTAGCAAAAGAATATTGGGTGGATAAAAGTTTCATTATTACAATTGCCAATGGAAGCAAGAAAAAAAAAACAACTTTAAATTGCTTGGAATTGTGTTTGACAATTGTGTTTGACACCTGAAATGGTCACCAGACACCAAAAATGACTGCCAAACCCTAATTCATCTTCTGTGTGTGTGGCCAGGGAATACTGCTCAGCAGGTCCCTAGGAATATGCATTTGCAAATTTGTTCTTAAAGGCTGATGAGGATGAGATTTGTCACAGGTTCTCAGGGTCATTACCTGGCATTAGGATTCTCAGGGAAATCAAAAGACACCACTGACATTGTATAGAGTCCTTCTGGACAAGATTTAGTGGATATTCTGACAGTGTGCTCTAGGTCACGTGTTTCTGTCGGGTTGGACAGTACAGATTTATTCTGTTACAAGTTGTGGTCTATTTATTAGAAATAGTGCATTAAGTGCAGTTTAGTATACAAATATATTATCAATGCGAGCAGAGAAGGAAAAAAAAATGCAATGTGACTAATACAAGGTTTTAGAATGCACTTCAGAAAGGAAATTTGGGGTTCATAGTACAAATAATTCACATTTTGATAAAAGCTGAGAATAGCTTTACTATTGGTAAGTGGGAAAAAAGAAAAGTATAATTTTCAACAACAGATGCAGTTTTTAACTTTGTCCATGATAACAATTTTTTTTCTGAATGCTTTATGGATGTACAAGTTGTAATATTATTTCTTTCCTTGCATTCTCTGAAACCTCTGGGCTGGAACAAAGCTTTGCTGTTATGTACCTGGACTTTTTTGGTCAGAAATATAGCTAGCTTTTTCTTGAATTTCAGCTGATAAATTCAGTGTCTACTGTACCTCTATGAAATGCTGATTAATTGATCATTAATATAACTTGTTTGTACATGAAATCTCACCAGTTTTTCAGGAAGCATCCAAGAATTTCCATGTAGCTGTGAGTTTATAAGATACCATGAAGTAAAGTAACATTCTGATATTTATAGACCTACTCCCAGTGAAACAGTAGAATGATTTTTATTAATACTAATGTGCTTGGAACAGGATAAAGGAAGATGAGGGACAGAAGTGCTAAAAGCTACCTTATTTCCAGGTAACTTGTAGTAATCTCAAATGAAGTTTCATCTGTGAATAAAGAAAATATTCTTTCTCTTGCACCCTAATTTCTTTAATAACATGGTATTTTTAGTCTATTCAGCTATCAAGTGATAATTTAACTGGAATAAGTAGTAAACCTGGACTGTAGGACATATTCTTAATAGGTATTATTTACTTTTGCAACTAAATAATACAAAATGAACAAGTTTAACCATGAAACTATGACTTACTCAGAATAAAAGAGATGAATGAGTAATATTAGAGTAATATACATGCAATGTTAATAATGTATCTATAACTAATTTATATACTATATGCTTATTGTATGTATACTACACTGGTAAGTTTCATATGATGACACTTCAAAACTATGAAATACAACTCAAAATTAAAATACTTAATTAAAAAAAAAAAAAAAACAAAAAAAAACCCACAACAAACAAAACACAGAGCCAAACCTCCTTAACTTAAAAGACTTTTGGATAGAAAAACAAAAGAAAATTAGAATATTTTTGCCTTCTTTTCCCAGTGGTCCTTCTTACAAGCAGTGAATTTTTTAAAATAGTGATTAATTATTCTAATATTTTTCAAAAAGGGTGATTCATAAAGCAGAAGATTAGTAAAAGACACAAAATTGTTTGTTTGTTTTCTTCTTGAAAACTGGTATAGTAATTATCCCTCCTCCCGAGTTCCTATACTGTAAACTTCTTAAAACACATTATTGTTTCAGGAGCATTCTTATTGTCTTTGTCAGGTGCTGAAAATCTGTTTCATTCTCACTGTCTATCTTCACCCTGTACGAATTTCTTGACACATGAGAAAGGAGCATTTTCCTTGAAACTTGCCAACAAACCTCTAAGCACCAGCTCCTGGACAAATACAGGATGCCAATATACAGAGATTACCTACATTTCCTCAGTGCATGTATAAAGAGCAGCAAAAGTGAGACATAAAGAAAGTTTGCTATTCAGGGAGACCATTGATTTGATTATTATATTGAGGTTGTGGAGCCATGGTAATGGGTATTAAGGACTTTTCTAGCTGTATGGTATTTGGAGGTCTAATAGACATTTTCACTGGAGGCAATTGCTGGACCAATAAGTCATTTAAGTTACTTGTTCTTGGCTTATTTTTCTTGTTCTTTGTCTGTAACCACTTTTCCCCCTCTGAACAATTTGAACAAGTTTGTTGTCTTTTTTTTCTTCTTTAATAGTGTGACTCCCTGGCTGATCAGAGCCCTTTTGGAGCTTGCTTCTGGCCAACATCTTTTGCTGAGATACTTGGAGAATATATGGAAACTATTTATGCCTATTTTTACATCTTAAAAGTCAAAGGCATTTATTACAGAGTTTCAATTACTCCTTATTTTCTAGAAAAATGTCAGTTTCTTTTCCTGAAATTCTCCTGCTCTGCATCTTCTTTGACATTGTGCCTTTTCCATCATTTAAATTATTACCCCATGAAGGACAATGTGTATGCCTGAATGTAGGTATGTATTTCAATTATTTAAAAAATACAACAAGATTCTTTTATTCTTATTATTAAATTTCTTAGTGGTTTGGATGACTGGGAAAACAATCTCCTTAGAGATTTTCTGTGTCCCCTATTTTCTGCTTCCCATCTGAAAGGCATTAAGTGCACAGACTGATCTTGTAATTCTATAAAAATAATTTAGATGCAATGTAGTCTCCTTTGAAAGAATCTGTGGTGTTTTTTTATTTAACATTGTGTCTTCTTTCCATCTGTTTTATTTTTATTTTTTTCCCTCTTTTTATTGTAAGTGTTTTAGGATTTTGACCTATTGCAACAATCTCAGAAGAAACCAGTCAGCTGTGAATGTTTACCCTGTTTTGATCTACAACTCTTGCTCTGCTTAATCTTCTGTTGTGTGTAGATCATAGGCTTCAATATTTATGATATACTACTTCTATGTTTTGTTGTGTCACAATTGGCAGTAGGAAATTATTCTCCCTCTTATTATTAATGCAGCTTTAGGAGGAAAATATTTTCTGTTATACATTAATATTTCAAGTTTCATGCATCTATGTACCAACTTACATTAAATATGATCAGTTTGCAGGAATGGACCTCAAACATATTTATTTCAACATTGGGCATGCTATGTGCTGAGGCAGAATAGAGACCCACTAGATAATTCTTCTGTAGAAAAGTGGTAATTGTTCTAAAGGATGCCAAATAACTTGATAAACGTACAACAAATCATAGCCAATACCTTTCTCCACTTTAACAAATATGTTTTTTTCATAGTTGCTACATTTCTGAAGTATTTTAGCAATCCTTCATAATCAAGGATATTTTATATAGTACAAGTCATTTTTTGTTAGATGAAAGAAATAATTTTTGTGTGGGTTTTTTATGTTTTCTATTGGCATATAGGAATATTCAGTGTCACTCTTATCTGTTTTTCTTGTCTCTTGTCATTTTAAGTAGGGCCTTTAATCTTATGTAAATGTCTACTTTGTTTTGCCTCCATTTCTGGTCTTTAATAAAATTTATAAATGTGTCCTGATGTTGCTCTTGAGTAAGGTAAAACATTGACATTTTTGAACACTATAAGCAAATAATTTTTTTTTCCTCCATGGAAGAGATAATGATTGATGACATTGCCAGGTATGCTTAGTACAATTTCTCTATTATGGAACAAAAACGTTTCATCTCTGCTTAACTGTTTCATTTTCTAATTAGGATGCTAACATCAGTGTGTCCCTTGTGTGTTTTTCTCTTTGAACTATTCAATCTAGGTCAGACTTTCTGAACCTTTCTGCATGGCACAGTAAAAATTAGACAAGGTTACAGTTAGATATAGGCTAAAATACCTAGAAATAATTTTAATAGTTACTGAGCTTAAATCTATGAATAGCCTACAAGGATTTACATTTGTATTCAGGCTCAGTTCTACAGCACATTAACTCATTTGCAGCCCTTAGTACTTTATGGCAATATTTCTATCCTGAGCTTGCTTACACTACATTAGATAATGTTTATATATATGAATGATTTGAGCTGTTGGAGTGGATTTTTTCCACTTATTCACAAACACAAGCAACAAAAAGAATGGAAAAGAAGAAAAATTTATGTGTAGATTATTTAAAAGGTCACAGCTTTGAAACAAAACTTAACTAATCTTTCATTTGAGTTTCCCTTTGTTTCCCTATCATTAAAATGTTTATTTCAGATTTCAGAGCCTTCATAAACCAGCTGTGACATCGCCTAAACTATACCCAGACAAAAATAAGAATTTTTAAAAATTTTGCTACAGGAAAATATCCCTTTGCAAATATCCCACAGACAAAAAGGAGGGTTAACAAAGAAATCTAATCATTGAATTGAACATTGAGGGCAGATTTCTATAGCAGTACTTATCTGCTTAATTCCCAGTGATTTCAGTGAAGAGGTGGGGGAGGATGGCACTATGCACCAAGTCTTTTATGACAGCTGTCTCCATAGAGAGAACTGTGCACTTTCCTATTTTAAACATCCAGGGCCAGCACCCGCCAGGAAACGAAGAATGAAGATGTTGCTTACTTTGAAGAAGAGTCAGAGAGAGGACGTTATAAAATACAAAACTCATTAAGAAAAATAAAAGAATAATTGCACCGACAGCTTTTTGGAAAAAAAGGTTATAGGTTAAAACTGCAGTGAGAAAGCTTGAAGTTAGGTACAAGGAATATGACAGTTTCCTTACAATAATAATTGTAAGGTACTGGTCAAATAAGGCTTTTAAGATTAAGCAACAGTGCTTCTGACTGTCAGTGTGATATTGGGTACAGCTGATGGTGTCTTAAAACAGGTTTCTGGTCTAGATTGCTCCTGAAGTTTCTTGTAGCTGTGGTAGTTTAGCAACTATTGAAAGATAAAAGCGAAAGCACCATCACAAAGAACTTAAGTAACCTAAATGATAGTAAATATTGCCTTTTGTGGCATCACAGAGAGTTTTAAACTGGAAGAAACGTCTGGACATCATGTAATCTTACTTTGAAAGCAGTACCCTAAATTATTTTACTCGGGGCTCTGTCAAGCCAACTCTTTGGTATTTCCATCAGGGAGGATTGCATCCCATCTCTGGGCTACCTTCTCAGTGTTTAACTGTTCTCATGGTGAAGATATTTTTTTTGTTATATGCAAATAGAATTTTCCCTGAATCAACTTATGTTCACTGCCTCTTTTCCTGTCACTGTCCACTCTTGTGGAAGAGGAATTCCTATGTTCTCTATAAATACTTTTCATGTTTTATAAGTGGATTTATAGATAAGATTGATGATGTTGCCAGCAATATGCATTTCTATTGAAGGGATATCAAAGATTTGATATGTGTCTGACTTTCCCACGATAACTCTTTGTCTTAATCTCAAAACAAAACTCAGAAATCCAAAAAACCATGCCCACTTTGGGGCATCTGTTTTCAAGTTTCTCAGTAGAGTCATCTTAAATCAAAGCTTCCTTCTCAGCAGAATGTTTCTGACAATATATATCCTTTTGTTTAAGCACTTCCTAGGATCCTATTACTGGTGAGAGAAAGGTAGAATAGCGTGCAGTCAGGACTCCCAGCCAGTTTTCACAGGAGTGTGGCAGAGAAAAAACTTCTAAGAGATTCATCTACTTTTAATATTTAAGTAAGAGTTTTCAAGTGTGGTGTTTTTGTATTAGAAGAATAGTGATGCACTTTGATACTCATGTTTGTTATGCTCTATATTTTTTTTATGAATACAAGAAAACAAGAAGGCAGAGAAAAAATTCCTTATGCCGATTAGTCTTCACAGATCAAATGAAGTATAGTAGAGTTTCCCTGAAGTACATCTAAGATTTTTACTGCATGATTGTAGTTATGAACTGGTTTTACAATAATGAAGTGATAATTTCAATTTAATTACGTGAAACTTATGCCACTATCAGAGATTTTTAAAAAAAAAAAAAAAAAATTGTTGGGAACAGGATTCATTTGTATCATGTTTTTTATAAGAATTTGAAAAACATAATAGGCAATATTTATCACATTATTTAAAACATCCAAAGTTAGTTGGCTGTTTCTGATGTTTTTTACATCAGAAATGTAATATATCACTTATGTAGTCAAGAACTGAATATCTCTCATCTCTAATGTTCTTGGTATACAATCTGATTCCGCAAAATGGATATGTTCAAGAATAGATCCTAGTCTTCAGTACTGAGGACACAGTGAAGCAAGTGACTGGAAATATGTTTCCATAAATGGTTGTAATCGTAACTTCTTGAAGGTACACTAAACTGTAACTAGGCATTAGGAATGAACTAAAATCCATTCTATAGCTGGAAAGCCAAACTTACCTCCACCTGGCTTTAACTCTAGCTGAACTACCACAACCCTTGACATTTCAAATGCATTGAATATTTTATCATTCCATTCCTATGGATCTGTTTTGTTGAGACATAATCCAAAATAACAGATCCAGAAATAGAAGAGTTTTATTTTAAAGCTGACTTGCTGTGTCACACCTCATTTGTCACGCCATTCTGCATCTTGTAAACAACGAAATACAATGATGTGCTCCATAAAATATGAGTTATGTCTCCAAGATTTTATCCAGGTAGTTTCCATTTCTGGAAATACATGTACAAATTCTTTATATGCAGATGATGGATCTTTGCTCATTGTTTCTGAAAAAGGAAAATAGGGAATGGCAAATAATATTTGTGACATTCATTCTGTGTTTTGCAGAAATATATAATAATTTACCTATCTAAACTCATATTTTATTGCTTTGTTTTTGGTTTGATCGTTTGGGGGTTTTTTTGGTGATCAAATCACAGATACTTGTAAACCTACCATGATTTTCAGAAGGTGGATACTTAGTATTTCTAAAAGGCTAGATACCTCTGTAACGAGCATACACATTTACTCACATTTGCCACTTATTTATGATAATCTTGGCCACTTTTATAGGATAGAAAACTCTGGCAAGAGAGCCATCATTCAGCACATTGGTCACTTGAGAAAAAATTTATCTTTGCAAACAAACAGATGATCTACAACACAAATCCTTCTGTTCATGCAATCTGCTTTCAGTTGTGTCAGAAATCAGCATAATATCATGGTTTGAGAAATGCTGTCAGCTGCTTAGTCTTTATGCTTACAGTATACAGAATTGGAATCTGTGAAGGAAATAACTTATTGCTTTGAAAAAGAAAAAAGTGTTTTCTTAGGTACCAAAGCAGACAAAACAAGTAAACAGTCTGAACCTAATTCAGTTCATTGATGTCAACAAATTTCTTTGCCTTGACTTCTGTAACTTCTAAACAAAGTCGTAAGGGAAGAGAGTCATAAATGTATTGGCATTAGTGCTAATCCAACTTAAATAATATAGATTACATTATAGTCTGACATTCAAGCCATAATTACATAAATCTGCTCCATGTATTTGCTGTCAATTTTATGGATGTTTCATTCACTTAGAAAACAAACAATGTTCTGTTTGCTTTAGTATGCAAGAGATCTGAGTGCTTAAGAAGTTTATTTATATTCATTGTTGCCTGTAAAGATGCCATTTGTGTGCAAACTCGGTGAGACGTATGATAAAGCCAACTTCAGTTTCTCAGGTGATAAGAAAATATCATTCCTAAATCTGTTTCATAAGGTAATTTAAGAAAAAATGAAAAGAGGGAAAAAGAAAAAAAAAAAAAGAAAAAAAAAGAAATAAAAGAAGATACTAGACTGAAGATCCCCAGAGGCAAAGTAATATGTGGGTTTAGCAAAGCCATAGGGAAGATAATTCCAATCAGACAGTTATAATGAGATAAGCCAGATGGATAGGTTCAAAACTGGTTTTGGCTTTAGGAAATTAAAGAGAAAAAAGAAAATTAAGAAGGTGTTAGAAGTATATAATTTAAAGCTGTTGTCATGATAAAGCAAAAAGCTAGAAACAGACATAAGATTTGGAGGGTTAAGGAGAAGCAGTGTTGTCTGCACCTTTATTTTAGCAGATTATTTGACTCAAACTTTTTTTTTAAAAGCTGTCTTTTTATTTAAAAGGAAGCTAAAAGTAATCTAGAGAATACAGCTCTTAATCAGTCTAGGAATTCAGTGTGCTTTAGATTCATCTCTTTCCTTTTCTGAGCTCTTCATATGACAATTCTGGCCTGTGATGAAAAACGCATGTCCTTTTAAGGGGCAGGTGGAAAGGGGGAGAGAGAGAGAGAGAGAGGTACCATCTTTTTTTCCTCTGACTCAAACTGAAAATGCAGGTAAATAATAAATACAATTTTTGTGCCAACTGAGAATTTTCTATTCATAAGGGATGTTTGCTATGGATGAGATACTGTGATCCTCACTATGCATCTTGAGATCTACAACAGGTTGAAGACCCTATTTAGTATCTCTGAGTATACCTTAGTCAAGGCAAATCATAAAGTTATAAAAGTGAAGTCCTTAAAACTGCAACTTGTTAGACTTCAGGCCACTTCCCTTATTTCAAAATCAAAAACACTGAAGACAAAACAAAGGCATGTAACATGAAAGTTCAGAAGAACTCTCCTTGCTCCCAAAATTCATATTTGCTCCCTAGCATTTTTGACGAGGGAGGTGCGGTACAACAGTCTTGCTGAAGTTAAAGCTTCAGAAATCTTTTCAAACAAACAAACAAACAAATCTAAAGAGGTGTAGATAGACCTAAGATAACAAATTTATGCAACTTCACCAGCCTCCATCATCCCTCCCTTGGGTATCTGGGCCATCTGAAGGCAGCAAGGTACCTGCATTTGATCCTCCTCACATCCAGGTGAAGGAATTTAGGGACTTGAACTAGGTGGGCTGTGTGAAGGAGGCAGTTTTTCAATGTCTGAATGCAATGGAAAATTTAAGCATTTTCTGTCTGTTTTTCCTGAAGTGTAGGAAATGTAGTGCCCACTGAACAATGTGGACCTCCTAAAACAAGCATGAGTTTTGGAGCAAATACTTCTTTCTTCTTACTTCATTCAGGAACATGAATGCTGAATCCTTCAGTTATGCAGTATAGATTTGTAGAGTTTTGTTCTTTTCCAATATGTAATGTGACTGGCACTTTGGTTTCTCCTTTGCTATTTACAAGGAAGGGGATTTTGCAATCTTTCTTTCTGGCTTTTGGAAGTATATGTACTTTGAGAGACCCTCTATGTGCTTTGTGAGCTGTCAGGGGTTTCGTATCTTTTTGCAGGGTGTTGCCTAGGGAAATCTCCAACTCCCTAGAAATTGTCCATGTAGATCTTGTAACACAGACTTCTTCATAGAGCATAGATTTCTTCAATCTATTGTTTAAGTGGTTAGGCAACATTTTTATTTCATTTCTGGTCAAAAAGTTATGCCATAGAATGCTACTCACCACTTAATAATGGATTGTTTCTTTTAGTATTTCATTTATAAATTCAAAAACTACAGTGTGAATTTATCCTCTACTCTTGTAGTTGAGAAGCCTTTGAGATTAACTGTGCAAATTAAGAGTGAAAATGGAATTCTGCCCCATTTTCCCCACTTTAAGTTCACACAAAGAAGTGATTTGTATAAAAGGTGTATATGAATATGGATTTAAATAGTGAACTTTATTAAAATTTTCTCAAAATTATCTGTGTGCAATATTAAAGAAAATACATTAACAAATAATTTAGCTGTGGCTAAAGATTTATTCTAAACATAGGATTATCCTCTTATTTTAATGGTTACATTAAACTTCTGGGGGAAGAAAGGAAGTTTGGTAAAACCTTATCACCTATCAGTATGACTGAGGTGTATGCAAAATTAGATGGACAAAATTCAGGACCTAAGCATGGATATAACTGCAAGTTAAATCTACTACTACTTTGCTGAAAGAAGACCACCAGTATTTGCTCACATTAGTTGCTCTCTTAAGGTCTTGGGTTAATCTGCATGGGAACAGAAGTGAGCCTTGAAAATGCTAAACTACAGTGATTACAACTTCACCTCTAGCAGCAGTTGTAATAGATCTGTGTCCTTTGGATAGGCAAACAGTGTTAAATTGGAGATCAGGAGAAGCAAGTGTCAGTGACCCTCCCCAGCACAAATGTATACACATTGTTAGTTTCTGTCCTGACCAGAATCTGCTACACCAAGCTTAGGTCTGCAATATGTAAGAAGAAAAGCTTTTGACAAATTGAACTGTGCTGAAAAATTGGTGGAAAAAGCTAAGATAGCTCAGCTAGCTAGAATATTTTTATAATAAAGGCTCCTCTTACTGCTTTTAAAAATGTCCCTCAACCCTAATCTGCTGCAGGGCTAGCCCATCTTATAAAAAATTTCTCAGATGTCTACAAAAACCTGTGAAGTAACTTACACTATTAGAAGAGGCCAAAGCTTGCTGGCCATTATTTTTCTACTATTTCAATAAATGTTGCTGTCATTTCATATCCTCATATAGTCTCTTGCCTCGTGTTCAAATTGCAAATTGTCTGGGAGCTGGATCTTCCTTTTCATGTAGGTACATAACAGTGCACAGCCCCCCTCCGATACAAAGGAGTCTGTGAAACTTGTCAGCAGTAGTGGAGATGTATTTCAAATGCAGGTATATGGAAAAGAACGATTGAAATAGAGCATTTATGTATAGCATAACCTTCTCAAGTATTTTCAGAAGAACTAAATATAAGCTATTTATGTCATTAAACAGAGATTAGAGTTGTTACATATTTATGTCTAACTAGGAAAATCACTCTAATTGATTCAATCTTAGCTCAGAGCTTGAACAAAATATATATGAAAATCACAGACCTTCTCTCATGTTTATGAAAGCATAAGAAAAATGGTACATTGAGACTAGCTGCTGCTTTAGTCTCAGAAATTTAAAAAATATAAGGATACTGATGTGAGAATTGGAGTGAATAATGATTTCTGTAGACCTAGAAATCCATGCCATATTTGGAGGAAAGGAAAAGAAAGGTATAATTCCTCTGTAAAAATACAGTTGATGTTAAATCAATTGTCAATTTTTTATTTAATTATGGGAATAGAAGATTCAGTTTATTAAAAAGCCTGTCTCAACCCTTGTTTACATGAATAGTGCAACTGAATTTGATAGACTTGAATTAGGATTTATATTGTTAAAAATATTATAATATTTTAGCAACTGTTAAGCGTCAAATTCCTGCAGCCATTTTGCTTGAATAGAGCTTAACCCTCCCATATGTAGTAAACATTTCCACTTGTAATGAGAAAAAAATAAAACTGCTTTGTCATTCCAAAAAATAAAATTATCTATTTAGTTGTATACAAAGCCATCTAGTGAAAAATTTGGCATTAAATAGTTCAGTCCCATTGCTAACAATGTTGTAAACTTGCTAAAATCTGTCAATATTGTGGAATTACAGAATTCGTAGGGTTGGAAGGGACTTCTGAAAACCACAGAGCTCAACCCCACTGCCAAGACAGGATCACCTAGGGCAGTTATACAGGAGCACATCCAGGTGGGTTGTGAATGTCTCCAGAGAAGGGGACTCCATGACCTCCTTGGGCAGCCTGTTCCACTGCTCTGCCACCCTCAATGTAAGGAAACTTTTCCTCATGTTGAGGTGGAACTTTTTGTGTTTAGTTTAGGCCATTATTCCTCATCCTGCCTCTGGGCACCTCTGAAAAAAGCCTGGCACCATCTTCTTGACAAATGCCTGTGAGATATTTCAAGGAGATTACCTCTCAGTCTTCTCCAGCCAGCTCCTGCAGTGTCTCCTCATAAGACAGATGCTCCAGAATGCACGTCAATAATATACAAGCTAAAGACCTGAGCTATTTCACAGAATGATTGAGGTTGGAGCAGTCCTTTGGAGATCATTTAGTTCAACCCCTCTAATGAAGCGGGTTCAGCAGGTTGCACAGGATCATGTCCAGGTAGGTTTTTAAATACCTCCAGAGAAGGGTACAAAAGCCTCCCTGGAAAGCCTGTTCCACCATTCTGTCACTCACAAAGTAAAGAAGTTTTCCTCATATTTAGATGGAATTTGCTGTCTTTCATTTTGTGCCCATTGTCCCTTTTCCTGCTGAAGGGCATCACTGAGCAGAGTCTGGCCCCATCCTCTTGCCCCCTGCCTTTAAGATATTTGTATACATTGATAAGATCCCCTCTCATTCTTCTCTACTCCAGGCTAAGCCACTCTGTCAGCCACGTAAGAGAGATGCTCCAGATCTCTAATTATCTTCAGAGCCTTTCACTGGACCCTTTCCAGGAGCTCCATGTGTCTCCAGGAGCCCAGAACTGGACACAGAAGTCCAGATTTGGCCTCAACAGGGCTGAGTAAAAGGGCAGGATCCCTCTCTTGGCCTTCTGACAATGCTTTTCCTAATGCACCCCAGGATACCACTGACCTTCTTGGCCACATGGGCACACTGCTGGCACAAGGACAGCTTCTTTGTCCATCAGAATCCCCAGGCCCTTCCCCATGAGCTGCTTTCCAGCAGGCCAAAGCTACATCTCCTGAAGCCCAGGGTTAAATTCATGTCTGAGTCTTGTAAAGAAAAGAGTTGCTTAAGAGCAAAATATACCAGCATGAGTATAAAAAACAAGACATCAAGTAGAATCAGGAAAAAAAAGAAGTTATTTTTGAAGACTCCTTTATTGCATCACCTGACATCTACCACTTCTGGTAAATGATAAAAGGAACACTGGGAAGAAGACATGAATATGAGAGCCCAGTGTTAAAGGCTGTATATAGAGTAGTGTCAGTGTATGTAGAGAGAAAAAAATCCCCGACAAGCCCAAACTTTGCTTTAGAAAAATACAGCCAGCATTTTTACAGATCTGTTTCTAACTCCTTGTGCAAAAAATCTGTTGCTAGTGTGAGAAATCCTTCCTGCTAAAACATATTGAGGCTTCACTATCACTCTGAAATATCTGAAAAGGAAAGGTAAAATGCATTAGGGAAGAAAAGGTAATTTCAGCAAAATTTTAAGAAGGTGGAATTGGAAGCCTTTGGAGAGGATAACAGTGCTTAAATTATATAGTTGTTATGATGTAAATTATCTGATGTGAATGCATATTTTGTCACTTGGGATTATTTTTAGGGTATAGAAATGTTATTTCTGCACAGGTTATCTGAGGGGAACAAACTTCCTGCTATAGTTTAGATTTTTTGTTTGTGGTTGCTAACCTGATTGAGGATATAGAAAAGAATGTAAGGCAGAAATTTTTGAGATAAGTCTCAGAGTACTCTCTCATTGAAAATACCACTGCTGGGAAGTTCAATACACCTCCCTAAAATGACAAAGTTACACAAATCTAGTTTGTTTCAAAATACTGTTTTTCACCAGTTCCAGATTTGTCCTTATGTACTTCCTTGTCTGTCCGTACTCTGGACACATTCTTGCAGCATGAAAACACCCTGCTTTCTTAACATCCTTTCCAAAATGAGTAACTAAAATAGTATCTTTCATTAATATGATAAACTATATTTTAACTAAAAAATAGTATTTCCCTGCTGAAAGGATCACTAACCGTGTTCAAATGCTCTATGTGCTTATTTATCATTTTGCAATACAGTTGTCAACATCAGCACATAAGCAAATGTTATTTTGTTATCCATTTTCCTGAAGGATTTCTTCTGACAATGCTCTTTGTATTTTCCTTCCTTTCCTCCAAGTTATATAGTTTTGGGAAGATGATCAATGCTTTGTAGAAGAGTCATTAGGAAAGTTCACTGCTAGAAGACTTTCTTAGGAAGGGTCAGTGTTTGAAGATATTCTTTTCTCCAAAATCAAGCCCAACAGATAAAATATTCACAAAATAGAAACAGTAATAAAAAATTCAATTAAGATGTGTCAAAAGGTCAGCATTAGTAAGTTAATATTTTACAGGATTACTCACATTTTATTGATGAGAAAATATCTAATAATCCTATTTAATAAAATCATTAACATAAAGTATTTTATTCACCTAAATGTTTGACCTGAAAGTGAAGTCAAAATCAGTGGATTTAAAAAGATAAAAGAAATATTTTCTTTAGATCTTGAAACACTGGAAAAAAGCGATGTTTCCACCAAAGAATTTATTCTTTATATCACTGTTTGTTTTGATGAAAAGATGATGATTTTGATCATCCTTTAGTTACGCCTTGTTGTAAGCTTATTCGGTAAATAAGAGATGTAAACAGATGTTGCTAGCAGGCACCATGCTGCACAGCAGTTTGGGAACTACACTCCAGATCTTCTGGGAACTTCTGGGAGCCTCAGGGTGTGTGCTGGTGGTGGTGGTGTGTGCTGGTGCAGCTGCTACAGAGCTCCTAGAGGCTTTTGCTTCTGTTAGCAAAGACCCTGTTTCTGGCAGTGTCCATCAGATACTGCAGTCAAAGGATCCTTTACCCTTCTGTCTTCAGCTGATTCCTGAAGAGTCAGTGATTATCCAGAAGCATAGATGGGGAGGGGGCAGGAGCTGCTCATTCCTCATATGAGTGGTAAAGGACACCAGCAGAGTGCCTGCCTGGGCCCAGAGAAGGTCTGGAGTGGGGATGCAGCTCTTAGGGCCTGTGTGGGCAGAGGGAGAGCCACGAAGACAAGAATCATGGAATTGTTTAGGTTGAAAAAGACTTCTGAGGTCATTGAGTCCAGCTGTTAACCTAACACTGCCTAGTCAGTCCACTACTAAAACAGGCAGGAAGAAGAAGGGCTGGTAAAATGACTAGCTCAGAAGCCTAGAGCACTTCTATGGAACAGATGATGGTCCAGTGAACATTTTGTGGGTCAGAATCTAAGAAGAGATAAGAGAGGACAAGAGTGTGGGAGTTAAATTGTTACAGCCTACTGGGTCAAGATAAAAATGTGAAAAGCTAAATAGCTCTAGGAAGTCCTGGGATCACAGATGCTGGTGCTCATTGAAGACTCAATACTCCCTGACATCAGCTAGAGGGGCAGTATGATGAGATGTGAAAAGTTAAGGAGATTTCTGGAAGGTTACAAAGATATCTTCATGATACAGACATTGGTTGGCACAACCAAGAGTGACTAAGATGGATTTACTGTTCACTGGGAAAGAGGTACTGGGATGTGGCAATTAATGCCAGTCTGGGCTGCAGCTGCCATGGAACAGCGGATCTGAGATGTGTGACAAGTTTGTGCAATCTCTAGTCCTTAACACACCCAAGATCAGACTTGTTAAAGTCCTGAGACATTAGTCTGATCTGAGGTCCATTTAAAATAGAATTATCCTTTGAACTCTTCAGTTGCTATCCATCATCAGCTGAATGGCCTGTTTAAAGAGAAAGATGGAAGTTGGAGGCTGTATACAGACAAGGATTTCAAAAGTCTCTGGGTGAGAAATATTTCCTTTTCTGGGCCTTGAGATTTAGTTTAGCCACCTTCAAAACTAAGATATTTTAATGCTTATTTCCTTGTTTTATGCTATTAATTTTGTTTTCCATTAAAGACAGTAGAGAATTTGAGATCAGAGAATTTTTTATGAGATTTACACCATAATTTCTCATCTGCTTCCTGAAGAGGCCAGTTATCTGAAACTATTATTCAGTACTACACTTAATCTACCTATAAACCTCAGAGTTCTGAGTTAAAAAAAAATCTGAGGCCACATGGTCTGTATGCCAATTCCATATGAAAAGGTCTATCTGTTTTAAGAATTTTAAAAAATATTCATGTGTGGCTTTCTCACAAACAGGCTCCTTCTGGCACTGTCAGTTTTCTTGCAGCATCAGGACAGCACCACAAGCTCTTTATTTCATCTTCAGATTATCCAACACAAATGGCACGAATGCTGAAAATCCACCAGAAATAATTTTGTACACAAAATTTAGAAGCAATAATAATGTCACCATAACCTTTTATACGGCAATAAAGAAGGATAGCAGATTTTTTTTTCTTTTTTTTTTTTTTCTTTTTTTTTCTTTTTGGTGGATGCAGGGTTCAATAGAAATTTTGAAGGAGAAGACACTGTAGATTTCTGACATAACAGTAATGTGTGACAGAATCATGTAAAGAATAATCAGAGTTTACCTTACTAAGTAATCTGTTACTCTGTTTATATTTACATATGAACGTGAGAATGAAACAGTGTCTGAAGGTAAGAAGTGATTTGTACCTTTTGTACCAGAAGCTTAACACAGAATTTCCTATCTGCTCCATTATGTTCATCTAGGAATTAAGTTTGCCAGCCTTGAATCCAAATTAATATGATTTACTGTTTCTCTTTAGAAGTCTTTTAGGAAAATCTTCCCTTAGTTTTGGATGTAAAACTACTAGTAATACAATGAAGACATTCACAGCTTAAGGCCTTTTGCTTTAATTCACTCAATTAGGAATTTTTAAATTTATCTTCATGTAAGAGATTGAGTTGAAAATTTCTTTTTGTCTTCTCTTAGTTCTTGTCTATCCTAAGTTTTTGTGGACAATTTTATTTCCAAATCATCTTTTGCTTGCAGCCATTAGTAACCCAGCAGAAAACAATGCTGAAACTGATTTTTTTTCCAAGTAGAGATTCAACTAATACTTTGTATTAGAATTGAATCTCACCTCATATGTGTATACCAACAGATTGGCACCTCTGTCTTTCACACAATCCATGCAGATGGGAATTTGTTCTACCTTGACATTCCAAGGTTGCTGTTAAGACTGAGAAAAGGAGTTTGGAAGTTTGAGAATCTATTGCCTTTTGAAGTGGAATGCTGGTTTTCTTTATTATTACCAGACTTAGACTCTGATTCCTACATCCAGTGCTATACTCAGTTTCCTCTCTAGTGTAAACCATGTCCTGTTTTTCCCCAATGTTGTACTAATTACTCTACCACCAACATCTACTGGCAGGAGTTGTAGCCAAGCCCTGATATAAAACTAGCTCAGACCAGAAGAAAACCTTTGAGATGAATGACAAAAAAGCAGGACTGTAAAGGATCTCAGTATTTTTTTTTTAATAGCAGTTTTTGCAACCTTTTTTTCAATAGAAACATATTTATTTTAATAGCAACCTTTGCAGATTTATATATGTTTATATGTGTATATGTATTAATGCAGATATATATATGTATATATATATGTATGTGTGTGTATATACATAAATATATATATGTATTTCTCAGAACCTTTTATTTTTAACACTATACATTAAATGTTCTGGAATATAAGTCCCTCTTTGTGGAAAGGGGCCACTTTTCAATAAAGCATAGAGGGGTTTTTAACCTGAACAAAAACCATGTATTTTTCACCAAGCTTCTTTGCCGAGAAATTAAATTAAGTTGAAGTGTTACTAAAGTAGTAAAAATTTAACATATTTTCCTGTATGATTGCACATATATGATAATTTTAAACGTTTATGAATTTTAAGATTTAACAAATTAATTCACCTAACACCTTACAACAAAATTAAATAGAACTTTCAGTGACACAAAATTAAATGGTCACTCAAATCAGCTCAAGGAAGTGAATTTTTACTTCATTTTTTAATAATATTAAATCATCTGATAAAAGTAGAAGCAGCTGTGTGCATTTTTGCCTCTGTCACATTCTGAAATCCATTCTTATGTAGTAATGATTCACACTGGATTTTTAGAAGGGTTAAAAAAATTGCAAAGAGTTTAAGTAACAGAGCTATTGGCAAAGCATATTTGTGTGTATGTGTAATATTTGGTATAAATTATTAATGTAAAGGATAATCTTTGTTTTCAGAGTAACTTCAAAAGTATATTATAATTACCTTGTATGTTTGATAAAGCCAGCAGTTGAATGGTACACTATAGAAAAATATTGTAATTGTAGCAAAATTCATTAAATTTCACCAATTTTACTGACTATGTCAATGTTATTTTTTTGACAATAGAAGTAGAACGCACTATATTTTCTGGTGTAGATAAAAATACAGAGGCTAAGGTAAGTCTCCTGACAATACTGCCAAACAGAAAAAATGGATCCTCTCTAAGAATGTTAGAGAAGCTAGTGAGTTGGTGAATTGTAAATTATATGTTAGTTCATACACTCAGTGATCATTGGGAAAAAAAAATAAAAAAAAGACAGCATTAGTTATGTTTAGTAAGTAAAAAAAAACAAGGAACAAACAAGCTATTCAATACATGCATAGAATATTGTCCTGAGGCATCTGGATTTTTTTTTTTTTTTTGGATATGTAATTGCATAACTATTTCAAATATAAGTAAAAGTCATCTTTTATTGTTCATTAGATTCAATGAGATATGACCAAATTATTCACTAAAACAACAATTCCCTTACACGTCACTTTGTCTTTTTTTCTCTATTCGAACAGTATATTTTAATTAAATACTCTGTAAGTTGAAGTAGCAAGAATATGGTGAACAAATGTCATAATCTCAGTAGTTTATTTCAGAAATTTAATTTTGAGTGGTTCTGCTATATTTCTCTTTTGAAAAGTATTGTCTATACCTGGCCCACTGAATATGAAGTCTCTATTAAAAAAAAGAATTTGTAATTTAATAATGACTGAGGAATAGTTTTCAATACATTACTTTTCTTTGGTCATGAGACAATGTGATTATGTTGTGTTTTGAGCAGCATTTAACTTAGAATATCAATGTTTCTTCTTTAAGTTATTAATCTCAAACGAGATGTGATAATCAACAAGGTGGCATTACAAATACCTCCAAAATTAGGTAATTTAAGAAAATATATTTGACATTGAATCGGAGATAAGTCAAAAAAATAACGTCTGATCAGTTTCTGTGTTGTGTTGTGAGGGTTTTTAGATGCAGCAGCACTGATTATGGCAAAAGCAGGTCATGTAGGCCAAGGTCAATAATTTGCCATAGGGCTGCATTTAACATAATCTTACCTGCCTTGCTCTTGGTAAAAAAGAGTATTTTATTTGTAGGGGTACATGACTCCTTGATTAGAAATTACCAATTTTCCCTCTGTAAGACAGAAAGAAAAAATAATAGTTTGGAAATTTGATCTACTTTATCTCAGTTCTTTCAAGAACTGGCATCATTTCACAGAAAGGGTTCAGTTAAACTTTTGAAGGCTTCGTAAAAATCCAACAAGCCAATTGCATCAAAGTATCATACAATTTACGTTTGATTTGTATGCTGAAGCTGCCTGCACAAAGGTCCCAAATTCAGAAAACTGTCTGGTGCACTGCCATCAGCAGGTAGGAGCACAGGGCTAGTGCTGCTGTAGAGTATGGAGAGGAGAGTAAAGAAACAATGACATAAAGTAATTTTTATCCCCAGAATGTTCTCTCTTCAGCTTGAATTTACCAAAAATGCCTTTTCTGTTCAAAACTCAAATTTTAATTTACAAGTTTCCTTTATTATAGCACAGTATGGATTGAAATCTTCTTTCAGTGAACATATCTGTCTTATCTGTGAAACTGCATGAACACGGATGTAAGAGAGTGTGGGTTAGATTTAACCTGGAAACTCACAATAAATCTGCTTCCCAGAATCCTCTCATTCTCTTACCCCTGAGTGACTGATCTTTCGATTTTCTACATCAAGGAACCTTTTGGAGCATGGCTACTCCATAAGTTATTATTTAAGTATTTTTCATGATAGATGCATTTTCTTATAGTCTCATTAGTCAGATACATTTCAAATGATGACTGAAAGTTTGCATACTTAGTGCTGTCTTACAAAATACTAATTTAAGTTACATATACCTTTTGTAAAAAAAGTTATGATAATATATAAGATAGTTATTGGTGCCTAGTTGGAAGATAAAAGTACATTACAGATTACAAAATAAAGAATAGAAATAAATGTCTTCATAAGAAATAGAGGGTTTTAAACAGAGCAGGATAAATACCAATTTGTAAATATCTGTCCCATTGGATTTAAAACTTAATTTTAACAAAGTTAAGATGAAGGCATTTTCCACAAACAATGCATTCTAAATATCTACAATGCAGCTAAAACTCAACTTAATGTGATGTCTTCCCTTTATTTGCAGTTGAAAGCATGCAAAATATGGAAAAGAAGGAGGTTTGATGTATAATTTTCTTTTAATAACTGCCAGCGAATTATTCATAATCATATATATGGTAGTTATGAAGACTTGTTTTGTTTAGTTTTTTTCTTATGTTTAGTTGACTTTTGGAGTGCAGCTTAAAGCATTTGTGTTCAGACGGGCTCCCAGCTGAATATTTGATGTCTGTGCTAGCTAATACAGCCAGCAATTCAAAGCAATGGTTTCTGAATTACTTTATTTGGGGAATAAGAGAAGGAGAAATGTGTTTTGTTTAATTGCATGTTTTGAATTCATAAGACATAACACGTTCTTTCATGAGGAATGTCAAACAGAATAGTCTTTTCCTTAATTATTCTCCAAGGCCCTACATTTATTCTCTTGGACAGCTTTCTAGAAAACTTCTGCCTTCTGGCTCCTGGAGTTCCCAGTATTCAGAAAGAATACAAGCATTGCAATATCCTTTGTTACCTCAGAGACTGTTGGTTTTGTCTCATTCTTCTGTAAAGCTGTGTGAGACTGGCATTCATAGTGCACACAAAGATCATAGTAGAGACTTTAAAACAATACAGTTTAATCTTTATTTATTTAATATGGAGTTTGTTGGTTAGGTTATTTTTTTTTTTTACAGTTTCGTTGCCAGGCCTGAAAGTCTCTTTTTCCATGGCAAGAAAAGCCCCACATCTAGTCTTAAATCTAGATTTTATTTTAGAAACTAAAACCATAGAAAGTGGTGCTTTCATAAATGCATTCACTCTATGTGGTTGCATTTGGCAAATGATCCGGCTACTTGAATCTCTTCTCATACATTTCATACACAGTGAGTGAGGATTGCTGGTGTGTACCCAGTTTCTGAGCAGCAGAAATTAGCTCTGAACAGTATTCTTAGTACTGCTTACCCAGAGATAACACTCAAGGTATCAAGAGGGGCTAAGACGCGTAGGACAATGGTTTGAATCCTTGCAAGGAATACAAATTACCTTTGTTTGTTAAAATGCATGAAAAAGGAAGGTGTGATACTCTTTATGAACTGCTTACTTAGATAATCCCAGGTTTGAGTCACCTAGACATTCACCAAGTGTATTGGACTTCAAGAGCAGTTTCAGGTTCTTAGACATATCTGGGCACATCTCAGCTTGGTGAGGCACTTTTGCCCTCAGCAGAGTGCCTCTCCTTAGGCTGGAGCTGGTGGGGGGAAAGGAGCACCACTGCTGGTCTGCTCTGGGTCGAGGATCACACACTTCTTGCTGCTACTCCTGCTTTTTCACAGAGAGGCAAAGAGAAACTTGTGGAGAACAGTGGAACCTGAATGAGAAGCTGTGAGATGTGACTGATTACATTCTGCTCTCTGCCCTCCTAAGTGCCTATATTGGGAAACCTGAATAGGTTTTGGTGATGTGAGAAGGTTTTTGTTTCATATGCTCTTCTCTGCCATCCACAACTGCTTTCTGCCACATACATAAAACCAGCCTAAACTTGAGATCTGATAGTATGAATTGATTAGTGTAATTAAGTACAACTACTAAAGCACTCTAAAAACATCCCCTGACAAGTCATCTCTTGGCTATTCTCCTTTGTTAAAAACAGATACCCCTTGCTACCCAGATTGCATGCAAATTTGAAACTATGTTTTTAAACTGCTACAGACCAATCCAGCTTTACATCCTCTGTCACTGTGGGTTGTTTTGTACTGCACAGAGTTTAGTTCACTGCCTTACTGACAACAGCACAGTGAAATGCACATAATCTTTTTTCAAGCATCAGAAGACATTTAGTCAACAACTAAATGCTAAATGAAGCTTTTCATGACAAATGTATTTCTAGCTCATTAAGACAGTAAAAGGCATAATATTCGTAACATAGCCTATTAAAAATCTACACAGAGCAGCTTTGTGTGCATGAAATTTTAACTGGTACATTTCAGAGTATCAGAATTACTTACACAAAAAGATACGGATATGAGTTGACAGATGTATCCATGAAGGTTTAGGAATTCACAGTAACTGACTGAATCTCACTGTTTAATTACTTAAGGCCTTACTCTGGTGGAATATGCACATCATGTGTGCATAATTCAAACACAGATATGGTAAGATACCACTGTCTTATGTTACATAAATACTATTTCAACAGGATTTATTCTTACTATCTGAAAACTTCGTAAGAATCTGAGGATTCATGTTCAATGGAGCAAAGGGAGGTTTCAGTGTCTGTGTGGAGCATTTCCAATGGCTAAAGTTGTAATTGTTTATCAGTATTCCATTTAGAAATATTGCAAAACTTGTCCTCTGAGCCTGACATTACTCAGTCTTTCACTCTTTTATTTGGAAACGTCACTCAAATTAGTCAACCTCCTGTGCCAGAGTATCTAGTGGCATTTTTCAACGGTTATTTTGGAACACAGATATTTCCCTCATTTCATAGAAGCTAACCTCATCTGCAGAAAGTCAGTGAAGATTTATCTCTGCAGCCTGAATTCCCAAGGGTTTTGGAAGTCTTTGACTCAGTTCATGCCAATGGCGTTTACCAGAGATAATGAAAGAATCTGTGAGAATAGATTGAGCACGATGATGATGCATACACCACTGCCACAATTTTATCACAAATTTCTGATTTATATAAGTTTGTTGAAATGATAATGCTTATAGTATGCTTTTTTCCTGGAACTCAGTTATTGCTTGAAACTGATCACAAATTAAGTTTGTTAAGAAGATGAGAGAAATATATTTTCATGGAAAAATAAAAAACAGTATAGAGCCCTTACTTAAGTGTCAGAGATCTAAACGAAGTGATGAAATTTGTTTAATTCTGGTGACTCAAGCTTTATCTTTGGTATCTCATTTCTGGCACTGCTTTCTGGACATCTGATCCGTAATTGTATATTCCCAGAAATGACATCTTGATATATCTTCATGGTGCTGAAAAAACCCATTCGGTACAGCTTGATACAAAACATCTCAGTGATGCTGTTTTAGTACAGCTGTGTGCAGCTCAGTGGGCAAGTGATATGAAAGATTTTGGTTTCGGGTGGTTTTTTTTGATGCCTTGAGAGGCTGACCTGGAACAGAGGGTAGACAGTGTTAAAGGAATAAAGTAGATATTTATTAAAATATCTTTAAAGGATACACCTTGGGCAGTACAAGAGCCTGGCCATGGCTTTACCCAAGATGGACTCAAGATGGACCTAACATGGATGGGTTGTCACCAGTTTTCACACTTTTATAAGATTTGGTTTATTTAAATTTTGGGGTTAATTGTCCAATTACGACTTCAGGTAATGAAGTCACATCCTCTCAGACTGCTCTCCTCAATTCACTGTTGTTAACACTTTTTGGGCCTGAAGATGTAATATGTCCTTGGTTCTCAGGCTGGAAAAGGATTGTTTTGCCCAACTAAACTGTGAAGAGAACTTACTAACACTTCAAATGAAGTTCAGAGTCACACACAGTGCAGTACAGAATCTAAAAAATATAAAAGCTAAAACTTAAGGCATAATTTTTAATTATTATTCTGTAGGGAGCGTGCTTTCACACCTTAAATTCTGCTGGCAGAGTTCAGTGCTACGCAGATGTATCAGGTACAAGAATATATCTCAAAAGGATGAATTTTTTGTGTTAATGGATTCGCACTCATGGATGTATCTTCTGCAGCTCTGAAAGACCAGGATCGTGGACTTGTCGCTCCAGAAACAAATTAGTGTCTTTTGCTGGCTGCAGAATCCCTGGTCTTGTAGAATTGGAGCAAGCTAAAAGTGAATGAGTAATGCATATAGGCTCTCACATCAAAAACTAAGCAGAAAGAGCTAATTAATATGTCATAAACCAGTCTCTATCACACCTTCTTTTACCTGATGGCACACCAGAGCCTGCAAAATATCAACATTTTAGTAAACAGGCATCCAGGGCAGGGAACGTATTTTTCACATTCTTTTCTTAGGTTATTTAATCATCACAATAAGGTTCAGAATTATAAAGAAGAAGAAGAAAGTAATGGCTGAAAACTAAATAACCATTCTTACAGTTTTTATACACGTAGTTTGAATCATCAGCTCTAGACATTTAAACTGAGACACATTAAACTGGTTAATGTGCAGAATGATAACTAAACATCTGACCACCTGGTTGATTAGCATTTAGAAAGAAATTGTACAGTTGAGAAATAGAAACCAATTACAGAACTTAAGAAAGAATACGAAAGTCACACATCTTGTAAATATGAAACTGAAAAGCTTAATAAAAATCATTTTTGCCAGCTGTTTCCAGGTTTGCTAAATCAAAGTAAATGGGTTTTAAAAGCCATTTAGCAGATGGAAGGAAAATGTTCACATTTCCTAAAGTGTTAATGAAATTTAGTTATAGCAAAATATAGAAGAAACAAAAAATAGAAACTAGGGTTACGTGAAACCAGCAGCTGTCACAGTAATGTGACAGTACTGAAATGTAAAAAAAAAAAATTACCCAAAACAAATAACAACAGCTTACTTTTTTTCTTTTCTTAATAAAAGAGTAGCAAAAGGAAAAGAAAAAAGCAAAAATGTTTTTCTTTCTTTTTTGAATCTTACTAATGAGTGTCATTTTTTATTAGTCTGTGGTTAGAATGCAGCACAGCTAGCTCATAAATACACTACTACTGAGACTGGTAATGATTCAAATGATAGTCATAAATCCATTCAAATTGATACTTAGGGCATTGATAAAGAAGACCAACAGCCTGAAACATTTTAAGTCTTCATTTCAAAAGTTTTGGCACAAAGAACTTTATTTCCCTACAGGGATCATCATGCAGCTCTTAGAAGCTTTATGTATTTACCTGTAAGATTCAGAAATGAGGCAAAGAGAAAGAGCATTACTGAAGCATGGTAGCAGAATGTAAGGGATAGTAGAGCTTTTTATTAAGAAGCTAAATATTATTCTTATCTTTATCCACAGAAACAAATATCCTAAAGATAAAATTGTATTTTACTGTGCTAGGCAGGAGAAAAGTGGAATAATGAAAGGCATCTGTATTGGCACAATAAATAGTTTCCACTTTGTGCTGCCAATCAGAAAAAAAAAAATAGCTGCAGCATTAAATTAATCTGAAATTAAGCCTATACTTCTTATAGGATGATAATTGTTCTAAATGGTTATATTTAAATTTTAGTTTTTTGGGATTTTTAATATTAAATGAAGTAAAGAGTAAAAATCTTTGAAAATTTTATCATTTTGTCTTGTTTTGTTTGAACAGCAGGTGTGCAACACACAAATTTCTTATTTCTGTTTTCTGGTCACCTGCTTTATGGGTCCTTTACCTTTCTTTCTGATTTTCTACTTCAAAACCACTGACCTACACATTACATATGAGTCTTTTTGACCTCCTGTGCCCATACTTCTTGTGATGTCACCAAATCTACCCAGCTGAGAGCAATTACTGTCCCCTAAGAACACTCATCATTACCTGAACCTATATTTTTAGTGAAAAGTGCAAGGATGAAATACAAATAAGCAAATATAAAATGGTTGTTTTAAAGCACTGGTGAAAAATAAAAAATTGCAGAACTCTAATTTCAATACACAGATATACAGTAAGCCTCCTCTGCAATTTCCTCATTGCATCTACTGCTAAATACTGACTGTCAATTCTCTGAGTTGGAATATTGCTCCCATATAACTTGCAATGTGTCATACATTTTTGAACCATGAGTAAAACTTGAAAATTGTTAGAAAAACTGGAATAACTGTCTTTTTTTTTTACAAAACAACTTTTTCCCATATAAAAAATATTTCACAGAAAAATATTAATTGTAAATAAAATTACAATTAGAATCTTCAAAGTGCATTGTTTGATTTGTTTCAATATTGCTGAAATTTCCCATTTTAATGAAAAATATTTGAGTTTTACTTTGGTTTCAGTTTTATGGTCTTTTAACATAAGTAAAATTGAATTGAACTGCAGTCTGCCTAAACTGTTGTTCTACACATATTAATATAAATGTTTAAGTTTGACCTTTTTCTTTGAAATCATAATGGAAGGATGTTTTGAAACAGGAGAATTTCCTTTTGAATGAAAACTATTGTTTCTGATTTCTTTTGTTAATATGTTAACAATATGATAGTTTAAGAAAAGTTTAACATTATTTGGGAAGTATGCATTGGGAATTATCAAAAAAATGTGTTATCTGTTGGCAGACAAACTTGGTTTTGAGGAAACTATCTTCATGACAGTTTCTTAGGTGAGAAAAGGCATAGCAGTATTCTCAATAGCATACTGGATAGTGTATCAATTTGAAATGTAAACTTAATATCTAAAAACTTAAACTTGGCCCTCTGTCCCTTCAAAGATGTGTTGTAAACACCTGTGTGTAAGCTTCTGGTGTATTTTTCTCTTTTCTGCTGAAAAAGCTTTATAAAGTGCTAGTTACATCATATGGAGAAAAACAGAAAAGCTTTTGAAAGCACACACACATCTGCCAGATGGATATTAAAGCTTTTTGATCAGCTCCAGTTCTAAAGTGACTACCTGTTATCTGTTATTATCACTGTAAATTAACTTGTATCATGAAGGGCGCCTTCAATTTGTATTGTTCTTTTCGTGATTGTTTTTGAATTTTGAGATGTCAAGATAATATTTAAATAATAATGAGGCTTATAATTTATTCATTTAAATTTCTATTTCAATTCACTAATGCTAAGAAAAAACAGTAATGGCTTAGTATATAAACATAAAATGCCACTTCATTCATCTGAATCTTATATGAATTTCCTGTAAGTTTATGGAGTTTGAAGAATTTCCCAAAAAGGAATATCAACTACAATATCACTGCAGCAGAACAGGCCCTGAAGCATTAATAAAAAGTGTTATTTCTTGTGTACATGTTGGTAGCCACACCAGTGAAGGACTCAACAATTGTAGGACAATTTGCAATTTCTACTCAGTCAGATATTCACACAAATTTTGAAAAATAAGGTATTTTATGACAGGAGTTGAAACTTTAGCAGAATCACTGATTCATGTCACCCAGAGAGAGAGTTTACCTTTATTATCAATTCAGATTTGAATGAAATAACCTATGCTTCTATTACTATTGACCTTTTTAATTCTGCCTTACTGTCAAAGTGTCCAAAATGGTAAGATAATAAATGCTGCAATACCTCATGCAGACTTCCTACTGTTCTACAATTATATTTGCAACACTCTTCTTTCAGCAGGCTTGCAGAAATTGTTGGATTTCCTTAAGCCTAAATTAGAATTATGTAAAAATTTTGGTTCTTACAAGGCTTTAAGACCCCTATACTGACCTCCTCTCAAACCCCTTATCCCTGCTTTCTTGAATAACATTTTTTAAAAAACATTAACATTTTCTCTTAAGCTATGTTAGAATTAGATTAAAACAAGTGTTAATTAGTTCTGAGCAAATTAATAGTAAGTTAGGGAGATCCTGAGTCTTGTATTATGCACTGATACTGTGAAGCTATAATGTAAACATTTGCTTTCAAGACCATTTCTTTGGTGTTAAAGGCTTAAGAGTATTTTATCCATTCCAATCTAGATCCAGGAAAGTTAATGAAATCAGTTCATTCTGATGCATTCAGTGCCATATAATGACAGGTATGTAGTGTGAGCATAATGTATGAGGCTCTGGGGCAAGATTACTGCATTTACGACTCTCATGAAGCAATTTCATGTTGAGTACTTGTCAGTCAGCCAGGAAAGAGTTTTCCTTCACAGAAGGCTTCAGAACTGGACAGTGCCTGTGGGAAAGAGTTGAGCAATATTTTGATTACAGCATTTTGCAGCTATTTATGTACTTCAATTTAATTAAACCCAAAAATTATTACATAAATATTTAGGTCTCTGTAGGTCAGGGCAGACTGGAGAAATCTCACTTATAAATGTGCATGAAGTACTTTGTAACAAAATCCATAATGCAGTTCCATTTCAGGAGATGATGAATAAAGTATAAGTAGATGTGTGGTGGGGTAGGATGGGAAGTACCGTACCTGATGCTGAAGCCTTTGAATGGAGCTGGGAGTAAGTAGTTGTGTACCCACTATTTTATTATTTTACCAGTGCCTGTGTTTCCCTCAAAAAGCCAAAATCACAAAAAAAAAATCCCGAGAGGCTATTCATTCCAGCCAGACACAAAATACTTGTTATTTTCTTCTTCCAATCTTTTAGGCCAGATGCAATAACATAATTTTTGTTGTTGTCATAGTCCTGTTGGCCACTCCTATTTCAAGCACTTTAAGGATGCACTTATTCTGCCTTTCAAGTTGAATGACCTCAAAAATGAAGTCAATGGAGGCATGTATTGCAGAACAGTACTGCCTCTGTGGATGCATA
>JAOTQP010001286.1:70648567-70661166 GCA_026413545.1 Cichladusa arquata | reverse complement strand
GAGATTTTTTTTTTTTTTTTTTTTTTTTCTTGTAAGGTCAATCCCTTTGAGATTACTCTTCCATCTGGTCGTACGTCTGCCTCATTCCCTGGCTCTGCACTAAGGCAGCTGTTGGCAGCCCTAATGTGACAAAAACCCCCTTAAGTCATCAAAGTCCCAAACTTGCCTTCTGGAACACATAAAAAAAGCAAAGATTAGTGGCAACACCAGCTTCTGTTTTCCAAAGAGGTTGACAACAAAGCTCATTCATATCTGCCTTTAAAGGTTTGGCTTTTCTTTGCCTTATTAAGTAATCAACATTTCAAGCCTCTGAAGTCCCAAGCTGAAAGACTGATTAGATATTAACCTGACTGCACAGTTTGCTCTAATTTAGATTTATGACTATGTCAGTTTAAGGAATGAATCTCTCATATCAGACACGGAAGTATTCATTTCGTTGTTCCTATGGAATACAATGTTTCATTCACTGGCAAAATTCCCAGACCCTCAATATGATGGGAATAAATTATGTACGTTTACATGGCACATTTGTGAATTCTTAATTGAGAATCATAACCAAGCTCTGAAAAGATGCATTTTATGCAGGGAAAAAAAGCATAAATTCATTAGCACCTATAAATACAACATTTAGCAGGATTGATAGATTTGTGCTTGCTTTTAATTTTCTTTCATTGTGTTAGATAGAAAGCCCTTTAACCTTTGAGAATTGATTAGGAGCAAAGAGTGAATAAGTTCTGGTTCCTTTACAAGCAAACTTTTCATTTTGAGAATGTTACTCCAGCTTATCTAAAAGTCTTGACAACAAAAAAACCTAAGCCACAAACAAAAATCCCAACAACAAAAAAGCAATATAAAGTAACTGTTCCAGTCAAAGCTAAGGTTAAATATTTTTGCCCTCTTAGGATTCCTGTTATGCTACACAATTAATTTTCTGAACTCTTTTTATAGCTGTCATGACTGTTATTTCTGACATTTCAGAAAGAGAAGAAAAATATTTCAGCATATTCTGCTATGAAGTGGTACAGAGCACCACTTTATTATCTTTAAATTTCTGTTATATTTAACACCATCAAAAGAAAAATATTCTTCACAGTTTCAGCTCAGTGAAAGAATCTGAAACTTAAGTATGGCAGAATTTAAATACCTATTGACAGTTGTAATTTTAATGCATCTTAGGTTGAGTATATTTTGGCAGTAGAGGTTTGTGGATTCATGTTATACATGCTCTTATAAAGAAGATATAAAAGAATATAAAAAGAAGAGTGAAACATAAAAGAAGAATTGAAGCTGTTTATTATCAGGATACTGCCAACAAAATGAATTCGAGTCATTGTACACTAGAAAAATGGGGGGAAAGGCTACAACCTTTTAAAGAGCCTGTTCGCTGTCACCTTCTTGCTCCTTTCCAGGGTCAGCCCATGCTAGAACATGACTAATCTGAGAACTTGAGCACCTCAAGCAAAATCTGAGTTGAGAATTGCCATACAGGTCCATGAATGGACAAGATGTCTGCTATGTCTCTAAGTGTGTGTAAAAAATATGTAAGTGGAAAGTTGTACACAATGCACCAAACTGTAACCTGCACCTCTAACAGTTACTGCCATTTGATTGTGCAGCTGCTGTGTGTCACCTTTAGGAGAGAGTCACAAGGGAAGACAGGGATGAAGTGATTAAATTCCTGGTGATCAGTCCCTTGATCGCCAAGGCAAGAGCCAAACCTTCAGCCCAGACACAAGCACCAAGCCTTAGATTGCTTTGGAAGACTCATCCCAGCCCCTTCCTGCCAAAACTTGACTGTCCAACTCATCCTTGGCCATAAAGCTTGGCTGAGCCACAGACCAGGGTACCCACTTTCTCCAGAGATAAATTATTCCTCAGAAGATAATCTAAATGTCAGTCCTGACTGGCCTGGGAAAATGTTTCCCAGACCCCTATGACAACAGCTCCAAAATTTTGTTTCTCTCAGCCTTAATTCAAATATAACTCACAGTCAAGGAACACATCTCTTCACCACTAGAAATCCTCAGCACAGAGAATTTTTATACCTCTTCATTTCCCTTCAGAGTCTGTTTACAGCTCTAGTCCAGTTTTGCCCTGGGCTTTTTTGTCTCTCAAATCTAATTCTAGTCAAATACATGTACAGAGGACAATTTAGATGTTAAAATTTGGAAAAAACAGGTAAAGTGGTCACTACCTCTTAGAGAAATTCATAGTTATCTTCCCCTTCCCCTTTCCATCTTCATTCCAGGTAACACCACGTTTTCTTTTTTTCTGTAAGACTGAGATTATTCAGCGAAAACATACTGCAGGCTTCTCTGCATGCTACAAGTAAACCACAAATAAACAGTTTGTCTAAGTGTTTGAAGAAAAATACATGTACATGGAAATAAGCTACTGTTGTGCTCCACTTTTTTGCAAATGTAGGTCATGGTATGCCTTTATTAAGGTGGAACAAAAAGAAAGTATTTTCAAAATGTAAATGGTCGTGACGAAGCCCGCTGTCCCCAGAGCAAAAGAAAGGTTTGTTGCTTGATATTTCAAAGTACAAATGTGCTGGACTGTTGCTTAGTTGGGAAACTGAGAAGTCTGATGTATAGAGAAAATATTTTCAGCTGTGCATGCAAAAATTTGCTTTGCCTTTTAAATTTCAGTTTATACTTTAGAATAGCAGCTACTACCCTAATATTAATAGAGAAAAGGTGACTGACCAGCAAAGTACAGGGAGATAAATATGTACAATTCAATACTATTCATGCAAATTATAGGGAAATTAAAGAACACAAAAAAATTATTGAGGTGTTTTAAGGACAGACAAATGAAGAATTACCAAGAAAAAATGCATTTAAGTCTTCACAAAATGGTGATTTAGACTGATATATTGCAAGTGTTTGTGTGTTAGGAAAGTGTAAATACCAAATGAAAGCATGGATTTGTGTTAAGAATCACAAAAGAGGATAATTAAGTGCTAGAACAGAAGTGATATAAGTAAAGAATGAAGAGATGGAACAGAAGTAAAATTAACATAAATATTCGAATAAAAGCTATAAAGCACAGTGCTATGAAAGATGCAGTAAAACTTGTTCAAAGTGAGACTTTGGAATAAGAGGCAAGTTTGGAAGTTAAATTGTAGGGAATTCTGCTGCACAGGATTGGTCTAGACTGTGATTATTGTCCTTCAAGTATTTTTGAGCTAGCAGTTCTTTTAGGTAATCAAAAGTAAAATTAAAACCAGGAATTAAAGAGAAGTCGTAAAAGGGACAAGGCAATATTCATTTGCAAACCTGTATGTGTTCAACAGAGTGGCATGTAGCAGAAAATGCACAGAAAACAAAAAAAAAAGCTTTCAGCTATACTGAGGACATAGATAATGCACACTGTATTAAAATACAAGTTTAATTTGTTGGAGCAGTAGATAGCGGATGGGATAAATTCACGCTGGACTTGCTGTTAGCTCCACACTGAGATGTTTCAGCTTGCACAGAGTTTGGTTCATGCAATGCCACAACCTCTGCTAGAGCTGCTCTTACTTGGGAAACATAAAGTTTATTGCCTCCCCTTCCAAATTATCCATGTAATAATCAATCTGTATAATAAAAATCCACCTTCTCAAACCTGGTACATTTGCACAAACACATGGCCACTGGCTCACCTTTTAGATATGCTAACAGTTTCTTATTATTGTGTCCTTTTCTTCCCAATCCCAAAAAATTTATTTTTAAAATATGAAAAAAACTATAAAATTCTCTTTCTTATGTTTTGAATTTTAGTGAAAGGGCACAAGAGTGAACACTACTTAGCAAACATCTAGATGGGAGTTTGCATAGATAGCCAAGCTAAGAAGTTACATAACTAAAATTCCACAGTGGTATATCAGAACACGTCAGGATGGTTGGTATTTATTAGCTACTGACTTGTGAGGTAAGTACCAGGAAAAAACAAAACAACAACATTCATAATATGGCTGTTTCTTTTTTTTTTTCCCCTGTTTTTTAAGAGCATGATAAATACTCAAAGTAAGAATGAAGAACTGGATAAAATGTTTTACTTTCGGAAATTTTGGCTTACGTGTTCCAAACTCTCAGAGACATTAATTTATCTTTCTTTTGGGTCACAGAGCTCACCTGTGGCTGCTGCTTCTACAAACAGAAGTGGGGCAGAGCTGGGAACTGCAAATAAATGTCACAAGTGACCTTCTGTTGAAGGCCCTGAGCACAACTTACACTCATGGATGATGAGTTAAGTCTTGCAGCTTATAAATCTTTGTTCTCTGTGCATGCATAAGTCCTGTGGTGCAGATGTTTTGTGTGATGCTCTAAGTAAGAACCATTCCAATTTTGAGGAGTTGCCTGTGTTTGTTTGGGCTCTGTCAAGCTGTGAACTAGGTCATGGATCCAGTGGGAACACTGTGTAAGGTAACAATGGTCAGAAACCAAGATATGATGGAGACAGTGAAAAATGGTCTAATTCTTTAGAAACCAAACAACACATGCAGAAACAATTTACTTCAGTAATGCTAACACCAAGCTGTGTGAAAATAACTGGGCTAATTGATCTGCTGATTCTTTTGAATGCTAAGATATTGTGATTAATTTCTGGAACGTGTTCAATTATTTGTCATTGATGTAAACTCCATTTTTAAAAGTGACTAATCATTGAGAAACAAAGTCATACTGACTAAATTAAACTTGAAAAATAATTTACCTACCCTTGAAAAATTGACAAAAGCTATGTAATGGTCTAACATCAGGTATTCATTAGTTTTTCTTTATGTTTTTGTTGTTTGTATTGATGCTTTAATGTTTGTTAGCATTACTATGCCTTTTAACATTGTTCCTATTGAAAAATGTCAATAGCACAATTTTTAAAGATGTAAAAACAAACATGTAAAATTTTAAGTGTCCTGGACTTTTATGAAATATAAAATAAATTTTAAAATTACTAGAAAGATGTAGCCCAGATTTTCTGTACTAAATTCTCCTCTTTGTTATCTAAGGAATAAAGTTTATGTAAATCCTTTTATACTGCTGTTATTGCATATCTTTCTCTATTGTATCTATCACCCAGGCTGGTATGGATTATATAGTACAAAGTATCAGTCTCAGTGTTAAATCATAGAATCACAGAATGATTTGGGTTCAAAGGGACTTTAAAGATCGTTTAGTTCCAATCTCCCTGGCACAGGCAGGGACACCTGCCATGACTAAGTTTGACCAGGTTGCCCAAAGTCCTATCCAAAATGACCTTTGAACACTTCCAGGCATGGGACAGCAACAACTTCTCTGGGCAGTCTGTTCTAAGAACTTTCAGAGCCTCATCCACCCTCACAGTAAAAAAATTTCTTCCTAATATCTGAACTAAACTTACTCCCAGTTTAAAGCTCTCACCTATTGTCCTGTCACTACATGCAGTTGTGAAAAGTCCCTCTCTGGCTTTTTTGTCGGCTTGCTTTCAAGTACAGGGAGGCTGCTATAAGATCTCCCTGGACTCTTCCCTTCTCCTGGTTTAACAACCCCAGCTCTCAGCCTGTCTACACAGGAGAGGTGCTCCTGCCAGCTGCTAATCTTCATGGCCCTCGTCTGGACTTGCTCTGCATGATTCTATTCATTGTGAAGTCTGATGGAGATGCAATCATCTTTAACCAACGATGTTTACTATTTCATGTCTAGTACTTTATCTAAAGATACAAAAGCACATTCTTCCTTATTTTACTTCATTCTTGTTTTGCTTCATAAAAGTACCAAGTTCTTTTTCCCTTGAAACCTTCAAAATTATATCACCAACCTCAAGGAGGCCTGAACTACTAAGTGCATGGAAAAATATTACATAACTGAAGAGAAGCAAGCAAACCTGAAGATATAAAAATTGCTTTCTTATATATAGAATAAAAAATTTAGTGAGGTTTTAGTTACAGATGTTTTGAGCTTACTATCAATGGAAGGGTACAAAGAATTCCTATCCAAATGGTTCAAAGGTGTTTCTACAACCCTTTTAGGCTCCCTTTTTTTTAAAAAAAAAAAATAAAATCTAAAATGTTGAAATCCGTCATTGATCTATTTAGTGCATGATTTTAATTATAATTTAATTACTTAGCGTTCATTCTCCATACTTTGTTGCAGCAGAAAATTTGCCACTTAGAAATGCAAAACCTCAGATGATGGCATACCACAAGTGTCTTCAAAGATATCTGCTAAAACTTGACATATTGTGGGGTTGGTAGTACTGCAGGACTCAGCAGCTTGTATCCCTGCAGCAGTCATTAGGAATGGGGAGGCTCATTTCATTGATTGCTCTGTGAGAAGGCTGTTCAGGTTCAGATGGAGCAGAAAGATTAGTGGGATACCTGTTAAATGCTTCAGTGGTCTGTGGCAAATCTCCAGTCATGCACTTATCACAGCTGGTGAATTTAATTTTTAAAATGTGCTAAAAATTAGTACATCCTTTTACTTTTTAAAGGCTGCGGAAGCCATTGAATATAAACAAAATGGTAATTTAGATAATAGTAATCTCTTTGCTTTTATATAGAAATTATCGTCATGTAGAATCAGCCAGGTAAGAATGCTCTGCCCTATCAAAAGCTTTATGGTCACAATATTTTTACTTGGTTTTAATGTATGAAACTCTTGCAAAAAGTATTCCTGAGTATATTCTGTGCTGTGGTAGGTAGACAAGTCAGATTCTATAAGTGGGTATCATAAAATGACAAATTATGTATGAAGTCACCAGCTGTGAAACTATGGACAGGAATGCCCAGTCATTTTTACTTAAATATTCATACTGTAGTCTAAAATTATCTTTTGCCCATGTAAGACCACTATTATTTTCACTGGATTTCAGGAAATAGATTGTCATTTTCCATTATCAGTTTTACTCATTTTAGCCTTATGCAGCTCTTTTGCTCTCCAGCTTCTGGTTCCAATTAGAAAATCTTTTAGAATACTTCTTTTGGTTTGTCAGAAATTACATATAAAAAAAAAATGAACCAAAAAGTGATAAATACCTACATTATTTTATTTTACTTTAACATTGAAACTATTTTATAGACTATAGTTGCTGCCTGCCAGAGATCATTGTTTACTGCCTTCAGTCAGACTTGGGACCATTCATACCTTTAAACTGAGAACTGGGCAAGAAATATGATTTCTGATTTCTTAGCAGTTTACATATCTCAGGAAAGAGATAATTTAAAAATCATTTTAGCTTGTACGCAAACAAAATGCATTAAATATTTATATCATTTGTATTTTAAACTTGAAATTATTTGATGAATATTATATAGTTTGGTTGTCACGTTTTAATTAAAAGATACATCAATACAGTTACCAGCTAAACAAGAAAACAAGATTTGTCTGGTATATTGAATTGAGCCAATTCACTTTTGAGATTCACTTTTATTTGATTGACTTATCAATATTAACAAAACATTGCATGTAAACAAATTTATAAAATCCGTAATTGTTTGAAAGGAATATACCTAGTGGATTGGTCTGCATTTATTAAATATTTTTACCCAGGTCTAGTTCTGACTGTAAGTTTCATCTCCACAGAGATGAATTTTCAAAATCTCTTAAATATTCAGCTAGAATATGTGTTCTAAAATGGATTTACATATAGCAGTGAAGATAGAGTTTAAGTACAATGTAAATCACACAACTATTTTACTATTCCCATTGCACCTCTGGAAGGAAATCCAAAGAATATTTTGAGCTTTGTGAAGTGTTTTGTGTTTGTTTAAATGCTAGTGATAAGTAGGTGATTACAGTGGGATTCTCCTAGTTTTAAGGCCATCTCAAAGTTTGATGTATAATTACAAAAGATAGAAAAATCCATAAATCTGCTGTATGATTAATCTCAATCAATGAGGGAGCATTTATCTTTAGTATCCTACCAATAAAGTGCAAGTTTCCCAAAGATTTGAGCCCTCCTCTGTAATCAATGGGACCAAACATCAAGGGAGTTTTGGAGCTGATATACAACGCCTTTAGGATCTATTACTATCAATGAAACTAAGACAAATACCAAAGAAACTAGTGACCTCCCTGGCCAGCTTAAGGACATGCATCTAAGTTCTTACCTGAGAGGGAATTAAAATTGAAAATGGAGACTGACTATCCATCCAAAGTATTCTTGTCTTGTTTACTCTCTCACTGCTTTCAATGATATCCAGCCTTAGTCATGTGCTAAGAAGTGTGACTAAAATTTAACATCAATATTCCTATGTATACCGCTACTATTAGAATATGATGTAAACAAAACTGATGAGTGATCCAAGAAAGGAAAGTCAAGCGCTTGGTTGCAATGTTTGCTTCTATGTAATATTAGTCATTAATAATATCTTAAGAGTTCTTTAACTTCCAATTACATTGATAACAGTGCATTTTTTAAATCTCAGAAAACTTTTAATTTTGAAGGATCGCTTTTAACACTGACATAAAAAAGAAAATATGATGGGAATATTAGTTACTGTGTTTTGTGCAGCATTGAGTTCTAAGAGGCATGATCAGCTATCATGAAGCCTTTGGAATGGATTTTAGAATGTGTTATGGATGGCAAATCGATAAAAACCCAAAACATTCAGTTGACTAAGCAACTGACATTTTACGAGGGTTCAAACATGGATTTGTTACAACCGTAATTTGTCTTCTATGACACTAAAATGTTAGAGTTTAAGAATAAACTAGAACAAAACAAAACTTCATAGCACACTTCATAAGAAGACATAAATCAAAATTTCAAAGAGAAACATGGGGAGTTTTTTGATTATACAGCATTAGAAAATGTAAGATCTGGAGAAATAATGTGACCATGGAACCAACAGGGAAAAAAAAATATCAGATGTAAATCAATTCAATAAAATTCTCAGTAATTCAAGAAAATAGGCCTTTAGTTTTGATGACTTGGCTCTTTGACCAGGTAAGATGAAAAGGAGGCTGAAGCCATCAATTGGGCACAATTCCATACATGTTAAGAAGTACTTTGAGTGAGATGAATGGTGTTTTATAGAAAAAAGTCTTTACCAGGCAATGAAAATTTAGTTTATTCAAAGCACATTCTAAGCAGTTTAATGTAACAGATATACTACTAAATGAGAGGGATAACATCAGAGTAGTCTGGTTTGTTGGACATTTGCCTGAGAAGACAGGAATCTGTATTCCTCTTCCTAATTTAAATTTAATTAGGAAAGCAGTGATTAAGTGTCAAAGCACTCTAGTTCTTTCAACTTGCATGAAATTATTCATTTGATCCAAAAGTTTGACTCCACTCAGCTGTAATTGTTCAGTTGTTTGGCGTTTATTTTTTAGTTTCTGGCAAACATTTAGTAAATTATTTTAGCCGTAAACTTTATTTCTTCACAAACCTCTTAATTTCTTTTTAATATATGCTAATGATTATTAAAGCACAAAGTTGGCCTGTAAAAAATAAGCAAGGTCTCCAAGTAAAATTTCAAACTTGACCTTAAAGCTGTGGATTTAATAGCTGAAGGAATATTATCTATACTAAAAAAATGAGTTTAGAAAACTAACAAAAATGATTGAAATGCATATCAAATAAAAACTAAACACATAGAGTCTGAGATGATGGTAAGATAATACTTATTACTGTAAAGTCAATCTGTCATGAGGGTAGTTGATTAGTCGTGTTTTTTTTTTTTTCACTATTCAAATATTAACAGAAAAAAATTACATTAATTTGTAGTTAGATTCATGCAGGTTTTCAGGAAGCTGAGTTTAAATAGGCAAAATACTTAGTGAGAATAGAGGGAAACTGACTTAACAATTTGATTTTCTGTTCACAAGCAATGTCTGACCAAGAGAAAAAGTCTTAAAAAGAAAAGCTAATTTTTAGAAAATTAAACAAAAACTCCTCAAACATTTTCTTGCTTATTCTTAAGGAACACAAATATCATGGAAGTAATGTACTTATCAATGAACTATGACTTTATTTTTAAATTTCTGCTCAGAATTCCACAATACTATCAAGCACAAAATCATAAAGGGGTGAAAAAGGTGAATTCTATAGTCCTAATTTTCTAATCTATGCAGACAAATTTTGCATACTCAAACACAACTGAAGACATATATCTGTTCTTCCTTGTGGCAACAAAATAACTCAGTCTAAAAAAATGATTGGTTACATTCTGGCTTTCTGTCTTTCCTATCAATCTCCTAAATTTCTTCATAAGTGTTCAGCATATCATATCAGTGACCAAAATTATCTTTGTCTGCTGTGAGCAATTAATGTAAATTTGATAATTAATGTCTATATTCATTTGAATTTGTTTGTTTGTTTGTTGATAACACTAAAGCTGGAAAAAAAGATTTTAAAATCTCCCACAGGAATCAAACTTATTTTTCTATAAAAGAGGATAATAAATATTTTTTAATTTCAAAACATCAAGTCATTAAAGGTGTAATTTTAATTTTTTTTTTTTTTTTCAATTGAGCACTAGGCATGGATATTCAATCATATCTTCCTCCTATCTAAGAACAAATTGTATATCACATATACTCATTTCCAAATTTCAAAGATTGCAGAAGTAATATTGTAAATGCCTAACTGGTCAAACACCTATTTATGTAGAAAATGCGCACTTATAACTCATCAGTAATATTTTAAAAGTTATTAACATTAGATAACAACATGAAGCAGGCTGGCATGCAAAGATATTTTTGAAAGCTTCTGTTTTGGTTAGGTACATTGAACAGCCCACCTGATATCTAACTTTCTGTGTTAGGTCATGGAATCACAGAATAGTTTAGGTTCAATGGGACCTTAAAGATCATCTCACTTCAACTCCTCTGCCATGGGCAGGGGAAGCTTCCAGTAGCCCAGCTTGCTCAAAGGCCCACCCAGCCTGGTCTGAGGCAACCACAGCTTCTCTGACCAGCCTATTCCAGTGCCTCATCACACTCATATAGTAAATTTCTTCCCAATATCTAATCTAATGATATCCTCTTTTAGTTTAAACTATCATCCTTTGCCCATCATTACATACCCTCGTGAAAAGTCCCCTTTCAGCTCTCTAGTACATTCACCTTTAGATAGGAAGCTTGCTGTAAATTCTCCCTGGACTCTTCCCTTCTCATGGCAGAACAACCCCAACTCTCTCAATCTGTCCTCGTAGGAAAGGTGTTCCAGCCCTCTGATCATCTTCATGGTCCTTCTCAGGAGGACTTGCTCCTACAAATCTTTTTTGTGCTGGGAGCCCCCGAGCTGGATGCAGTGTTCCAGGTGGAGTCTCAGCAGAGCAGAGCAGGGCAGAGGGGCAGAGTCCCCTCCCTCACCCTGCTGGTCACGCTGCTTTGGACACAGCCCAGGACACATACAATTGCCTTTCAGCAAGTTCATGTTGCTGTCTCGAGCTTCTCATCAATCCACACCCCCACTACATTAACTAGCAATAATACAACAGTTAATATCTTTCACATTTCAAAGTTCACGTCAGGAATGTGCATGTTTAAATTAAGCTTACTTTAACAAAGTACCTGCTGTCCTAGAGCTTTTCTGTATATATGAGAATGGCACTTACTTTATCAGTGAATAGAATGATATCACTGCATATACCACAGTCAATTCAGCAAGTATTTTCCTGGCTAAAGCTTTTGACATACATAACATATATGTTATGCAAAGACACTTAGACCTCTGAACTACAGGCAGGGCTTGCAAAGAAATCTTAGGAAAAAAATACAGAAAGTCACTCTGTCTTTCTGGGGAGTGTTTGCACTGTTAACTTATATTTACCACTAAATCAGCTTCTGTAATGCTTGTTCCAATGATTCAATGTATCATTTGGACAGAGCTCCCAGTAGCATGCTAAATATATCCAGCTCTTGAATAGGACTTTCTTCTAAAATTTACTGTTCACCAAGCCAGGGCTGTAATGTATTGCCAGAAGTGAGAACAGCATGTGTTACTGGAAGGTTAACTAGTCTTCGACTTCAGCTCTGAACTGTGGATGATATTGGCAAAGTGTGTTAAGGTCAAATCCATCTCCTAAAACCATATTTGAAAACGTTTGTAGTGGCACAGGTCTTTAAGGAACAGCTATACATCTGTGCTTTTAGAGGCAGGCAACATGTTAGCAAGACAGGAATTGAAGTGGCAAAATAAGTGCTGCAGCATAAATAGCTGTTAAAATAAGGATGGAAGGTTTTTTCTGTTCACTGTTTTTTTTTTTTTTTTTTTTTTAAATAAATCTGGTGTGACATTGATATCTTTCTTTTGAATGAGTTTGACTTAATCTTTCAAGTGTGTGAATATTTTTTTAATTTAGGAAGAAATGAGGAGTACTATTCTTGTTAATCACATTTTCTGTTTTTACAGGAGGCAGATTATATTTGCAACTAGCAACATTACAGAATATTTCTGAAGCAGGAACTACAGAAACTTAGTCTCACGAAAATCTGGGACAATATGCCAAGGTGAAACTACCCAAGACAGTGATAATTTGAAGTGCCTGAATCTCTTATTTTACAGGCGTGGTTGAGCACTTGTGACTTCTAGTGGTGGTAATGTTTTGGGTTTTTTTCCTTATATGCAATGTCTCAGCCAGAAAAGGCTTACTGACCACACTTTGCTATATCTCCTTTTCTGGGGGG
>JAOTQP010001286.1:70634799-70648467 GCA_026413545.1 Cichladusa arquata | reverse complement strand
CTCCCAGTCCCCTCCCAGTACAACCCAGTCCCCTCAGAGTCCCTTCCCAGTATAACCCAGCCCCCTCCCAGTCCAAACCAGTATAAACCAGTACAAACCAGTAACCTCAAATCCCATTTTAACCATTTCTCCTCCCTTTTAGTATTGTTGTTGTTGTTGAATTTTACATCTTTTTCTACCCATAAATTAAATTAGCTTTTATTATTCTTCTTGAATAAAATTGAGAATTTGATCAGTCATTTCTGATCCAACACTAACTAAAGTAAAAGTTCTTCATACTTTACAAAGAAAAAAAATCAAGCCAATACTGTTTAAGGTGCATGTTCCATTAAAAAAGGAAAAAAAAAACCAATAGTAATACATTAAATAGCATGTGCTATGTCACTTGAGGATTTTTCTATTGTCAAAATTCTGAATTTATTACAGTTCCTTCAAAGATAATTTTCACATACGTTGTAAATGCTACGGAGAAATATGGATCACTGTGTTTCCACTCACTAGATCAGGAGCAAGTACCTCAAAATACCTTGTTTCTGTTAGAGACTGTATGATACAAGCTCTTGTTTGTGAAGTACTATACAAAAGTATATCCCAGAGGAACAAAATGCTGCAACATCTGTGGGAAAATTATAAGTTACTGGGACATGTCCTTCTAAGCACACTTGAGAGATTAAAAAGCACGTTCCTCTCTTTTCTTCATGTAGAATGACTGTACCTCAATAAAACACTAAACACATATATGTGTGCAAAAACTCACCATGAAACGTGGTTCTTCCGTCAGAGACAGACCCAGCCCTCTTAGAGGGCCTGAAGGTATCTGATCCTTTGAATAAAGCTTTAGTGGTTCACAGCCATAATTTACACAAACAAGTATTTGCTAGCATGGATTTGTCGTTATATTACTGAACTTCCTGTTGAGCAAGTGAATGATAGTTTTATTTGCTTCCAGTACAAATTTGATAGTAGTCATGCTAGAGGAAACTCTTCATCTAGAAAGATAAATATTGTCTTACCAATTTTGTTCTTTAAAATCAGGAAGACATTTGGCCTGTCCATATTCCAAGCTGACTGAAAAGTACGTGGTGGGCTGCTGCCAGCTGTGTACAATCACCCTTTAGGTGACCAGACTTCTGTGGGTTAATCTGGTCTAAATCAGCTGAGAGGACATTGCAGAATCCAGCTGACATAATAAAGTTGTAAGAAAACTTAATTTCCAGAGACCAAAATTCAATCTGCCTCTATTGTTTTGCATATATATGATAGTTCATATTTTAAAATATTTGAAAAGTCACGGAGAAGTAGAAAGCATCTAGGTTAGACGGGCAAACGTGGAGAAACATTGTGACAACAGTATTTCTCTTTAGGGAACAAGCCAAAGGCTTTTGCAAGGTGTTGGTAAGATACCCTGAACAATTGCAAACTTTTATATCAGATGAAATAGAATTGCTGACAGAATCTGGTACAAAGTGTGTCTATACCGTATTCTAGAAAATGTAACTTTTTGCAACTTTGCATTGTGTCTTTACATAATGGTGATTTGGTCTTTGACCTTTGCTTTTAATCATGTGAAAATCATAAGGATTAATTTTATTTTATTTTATTTTATTTTATTGCAGTAAAAAATAGCCAAGACACATGACAACCTTCTGATATGCAATTGTGAATCTGCAAGTAGTGTATCCATTGGGAAATCACCATTTCCTTATCTTCTTCTGTCAACCTTACAGTATCCCAACCATCATAATTTTTTTTTTTTACCTTTTCCTGGAATTTAAGTGGTTTGCAAGTTCTTATTCTGTAAATTCTCCATCATTCTTTCATAGAATTACAGAAGTTTAGGATTTTATTTGGAAGTCTTCTTTTCAACTAGCAGTTAGTCCCTGCCTATTCTGTATTATAAAAGCCAACATTATCAGAGCCTAAGGTGGTGTGATTGCAGGCAGAAGCTGTTTAATACTGAAGTCTGAAAGCAAAGATGTCTTTAGATCTTACAGTGCCTCAAATGTGACCACGGATAAGGTATTTTTTAGTAGGGATTTGCATTAATAAAAATTAAAGCTTTAGGATTTCACTTCAAAGGGAAAGGCCAATGAAAGCATATCCTCTCTTAGTTGCTTTGGTAGCAGAATATTAACATGGCTAATGTGAAAGTTTATATAGCTAGAGGCTGCAGTCTCTGTCTCTCAGTAGAGAAAAATAATTCTTAGACCACATCAGAAGCGTGCAGCACTTAAAATACAAAGAAAGAAACGAGGAGTGTCTTTTTCTCAGGAGCAGTAAGCATACAGAGAACATTTATTTTCAAATTGATATATCTATTATTTAAAAAGTTTAATTTTTAATGTATTAATTCCAGAAAGCTATTGACATAGAAATAAATATATTGGTCATTATGTGCTAGCTTTTTCAAGCTTTACTGGTGTTAAGCATTATTTTGTGCTACATATAGTCATTGATTTCAGAATAACACCTCTACAGTATAAGTCACTGCTTAAAGCACAGAAAAATCTGTATGAAGTATAACCTATCGAATACAATTACATATTAAAATGGAATATTTCATTGATACTAGTCCATAGGAATATCCAATTTGCAAATGTTTAGTGATGAGGTTTTTGAATGCAGAAAGTCCCTTTTAGTTGAAAGGAGGAAAAATGGATTGTCAGGTTTTTTTGAATAAAAGATAGTGAGAAGATATGTGTATTTGTGTTCTTGCTGTCCCAAATAATTGAGGGGTTTTAGTTCCTTTGTTGTAAGAAATGAAAGTAAATAAAACTATCATTCACTTACTAATTGGAAGCTCAATAACATTTATTGTCAGTGAGGCGTTGCTCAAGCATTCAAAGCATTCATTAGTCTTCTGAAATCTCAAAAATTGTTATTAGGAAGTCTGATGTTTTTAAGAGTATCATCTGGGGATTTTGTATACATGTTCAGCAGGATATGTTATTCTTTTTCAGTATTGGGTGATTTCTGTGCCTAGGTGGAATTGCCTGTGATTAAGGGTTACATGAAGAATATATAACACTAAATGAGATGGAAACTGCAAATTGGCAGACTAACCCACTGGCCTGTAGAAAGCACCATTTTCCAAAAGCTGTTATATGTGAGGCTTTCCTGCCTTTTCTAAGTGGTTTTAAAGAATTATTTCTACAGTTATATTTAAATGAACTAGAAGATGCTGCTGCCTGATTGCATCACTTTCTTTTACAAGGTCTAATGGAGAAGCCCCCCAAAAAACCAGAGAAGCCTAAGTAGGATTTTTAATAACAATTCAGTTACTTGTGCCCATAATTAGGATATAAAAATGACTTTGCCCAACAACCACTGAGAAAGAATGCTTGATTTCAAATATTTCATTTTCATCATCAAATTTTCTCAGGTTTCCATTGTCATCCTCCAGAATACTTTTTTATTGAGTAGACAAAGTATTACCTCATGCCTAAAATATGTCAGTATTTAAATACTCCTGCAAGCAAATCCAGAAAGAAGACAGTGGTACATTTGTGATTTTCCTTCCCCTTCTGTACAGTGATTTAATTGCTCATTCAGCTATTAGGAAAATCGGACTCTGTCCTTTTTCTCCCCTGAGAGGATTTTGTCTAGTAATTACAGAATAAGTGCAATATATGTGTGGGAATGAGAAGAGTGACTGGCAGCCAAGACTTACCATTTCTAGGAACGTTTCCTAAGCAGCATGACAGAGATTCAGATCCCCTTTTGTCAGAGCCCCTTTCGATACTAGATTTTTTTTTTTTTTTAATCATTTGACAAAACTTCAGCAGGAGAGATCCTGACTTCTATGTAAATCATTTAATTTTTGAATCTATTATAAGATTTATGAAAGTTCTCTGACTTATAAATGATGAATAAAATTTCATTCAGTTTTCCTTCTGTAGAATATAGGTGAGGGATTTGAATCTTGCTTCTTTGTGTGTATTATTCAATACTTAGTCTAATAATTAGGTATAACATACATGGATATTAATAGGATGGCATAACAACTGCTCCTGAACAAACCCACCCTAAGGAGTGTTCTCCATCTGTGAGCCCTGATCAATGGAGACTGTAGCTTAGGCTTTCCATGTACCTCTCTTTTTGTGGCATCCAGTTGAAGGAATAAATAAATTCAGAAGTACTCTAGAGTTTGAATGCACTGGTTCCACTGGTAAAATAGAGTAAATGTCATGTATCCAATTGTGGATGTGGAATGAGTTTATTGATCCAACAGCTTGCATTCCACTTAATTCTAATTCTTTTTAGAGTTATATGGAGAGAGGATTTGACACTGTATGTTTGAATTACTGCACTGTTGTTCTGATGGAGAAATTGTGATTGAAAAATTCCGAGATAAAATTTTCTTAATTACACATAAAGGTATTGTTACCATATTTCAGGCCAATACACAAAGGCTGAAGTAAAACTCATTTAAAAAAGAAGTGAGATTTATTTTTGCTACCCCAGTAAAGGAAAATGTGCTTTATCAAAACTGAGCTTTCTAATCCTAGTTAGAATTTCTTTATCACCCCTTTCATATTGCCTTGAATGTTTTTCATGCTCTAAATTCGTGTTTCTCAACCTTTCTAGTTCATTTTTTTCAAAAATTATTTTATGCAAATTTTTGTTATTCAGAAGGAAATATAATTTAAAGGTTACAAATTTTTCCAAATGTGTCATTCCACGCTTAAACTTTGCTTAAAATAACTTTTTAACTTTGCTTAAAGTAATGCACCAAAGAACCAGGATATATTGATAAAATCTCAATGAAAAGCAGCTAGAACCTTTTGTTTGTCTTTTGGCATAATCTCGATGTCTACAGATGGATCATTTATACCTTGGTTATACTTCAAACACTTTGGGTGACAATTTTCAGATTACATGTAAATTACAAATATCTTTGCTGGTTCAGTACCTGTGAAAGGATGCACAGTAATGTTTTTGTTCCTCAGCTTCATTACATTACTTTTAACAATAGAGCAATAATAGGATGTGAATAAAAATTCACAGCACTTAAAAAAATTACTGATATTTTCCTGAATACCAGCAGCTGTTGAAATATTCCTAATTACAAATATCACTTATCAAAGTAGCATATTGAAGCCAAGTGGTTTGTAGGCAAGTACATTTATAAGACTTCTATGTTCTCTTTTTTCTCTTCACTCTTGAGACAGGTTTACTTTTTCTTAATACACATAATACTGGATTTGAAATTGTTTAAACTGAAATTAATACTCAATACTCCAATAAAATACATCTTTATTCCGAAGATTCAGAAGAGCAAAGAAGCTGTAAAATTAAACTTTTGCCTTACTGAATTAGATATATTGTCTGTCACAGTAGGTATGTCATGCATTACGTGCGAGATACTGGATTAAATAAATTACTTAGTACATCAAATAAATCATCTAGTAAAACATACTGTATTAATATTAAATCAAACATGTTTTAGAATTCTGAAGCCTACAGATAGTTAGAAATATATTTTCTCTCTATTTAAATTCAAATCACTAAATATGCAAGGTGTGCACCATCTGGTAAAAGGAAAAAATATTCCTTTGACAGCTTTCTTTTTCTTTTTTATATTAGACTGCTTTGTCAACTCTGGTACTGAAATAGTAGAATGGTAGTAAATTCAGCACAAATAAGCCTTCTTATACTTTTTAATTGTGAATGAAAAGTCTTTGCTAATGAGGAATTTTATGAGACAAGCATTTATATGACGACTATGGCATGGATCATCGCCATGCTTGTTTATTACAGTTCTTAATGAAAGGCAGCTTCCTATTACATATGCATGGAAGTCTGCTTTTTTACTGCCATGGCAATTTTTTTACTTTAAGCTGCATAATATCTGCTTAACATCTATGATGTTACACAGACACAATGTCCAAATTTTCGCAGTCAGAGGCTTTTTCTGTGGTGTGTTTTCCTTTTTCTAATTTGCTTATTAACTTACAAACAGAATTTTGTACTTTTTTTCTTGTTTTCTTTAACCGTTGGAGAAGCTATTGTCTTCCTTGGACAGTGATCTTCAAATAAACCTCATATTATGTATATGGAACTCTTTTAGCTAATATAGAGCTATTTGGCAATAGATCATGTTGGGAATTCCAGTCCAAATAGGAAACAGTCCATAGTGCTTTCTCTATTTATATTAAAGGAGCAAGACATCTGCTGCATCATGCACTACACCTGATATGCCTCTGTGGTATTCAAGAAGAGCAGTTACATATCCAGATATGATCCCTGTTGTTTCTGATTATAGTTTTTAAATACCTCATAGTGAAAAAAAAAATTGTTTAGCTTCTGTTATTTACTTATTTGTCCTTTGTCACTGCGTGCTGACATCCGAGCTACTGTGGTGGTGGCTCAGAACCATGTGGTTAAAGGGAATTGATGTGTATGTAACAAAACAATATTCAAACAGGTAATACTTCTAGTTGTCTATCACATTTATCAAATTCATCTTGCTAAAAAGAGACATAAAAGTATATTCAGATAAATTCTAATGAGCTTGGTAGCTTTTTCCCATTAATATCCTTTGATGGGAATGAAAATTTTATACTTCAGACTGTGGAGAATTCTGTGAAATTGTAAATTTTTTTTACAATTATAGGAGTCTTGTATTTATAGTGGGTTAGCTTACTCATGACATTTCTCAGTGGGCTTAATCTTTTCTTTCTACACAAATTAGTGCCAAAAAAAGAACCTCTGTCTTGACACTGAAGTCAGTGAGACTTCAGTAGGACTTGCACCCCTTTGGTGAGAGAAGAGCCCAGAATATCCTCGCTGTCAAGCTGAGAGAGGTAAGCAGAGAAATGAGCAGCCCACTCACATGTGATTTTTCCATGGTATATCAAGGAAGATCATTTAACTGGGAGTTGTAGTCATCTCAAGTAATGAGGAAGGAGAAGAGCCCCTTTGAAAGGGCAGTTCAACACAGTATGGCAGCAAACAATAGTAGTTGCTGATGTTGGCAGAGTAAAAAGTAGCAGATGCCAGAGGGAAGTACAGCCTTCAACAGCATTGTCAGCATCTGTATGTACAAGACTGCTGCTGCCCAATTTATGAAAGAAGATTTGGCTTACGGGTGACATTTTCAGGTTATTTAATATCAGTGTAAGACAGTACAGGTCACTGAAAAGTTTTCAAGGTCAGTTCTGCATTAGGCAGGATGCCTTCATCATCTACCTTCAACCTCTGCATTGCTTTGTCTTTCAGATGATGCCTTCAGCTGTTTCCCTTTGAACAAGATGTACCTCCTCTTATGGAGCATTAACAAATAGTTACAACACAACACACTGATCTATAAAGCACAAGTGTTTGCATTGTCCCTTTCTAGGCTGTGTCTCACAAAGCATCCAAGCAACATATTCAAACCCCAAAATACAAACCATTTCATGTCAGACAGCAGAACTGACTACCCTAACATACAGCCAGCAGGCTGTACTCCAACAGCCATTGCAAGGCATTGTCTGACAGATATCACAGCAAGACAACCTCACAAAAACACGACCAATGCTCTGCTCATAAGCCTAGAAAGTTAAATAAAGAATAGCAAAAGTAAAAATACATATTTTTAAATAGCCTTGAACATTTTCTTCTCTTGTGAGCAATTTCATTTGCTTGTTTGTTTAGAGTTGATTGGTTCATTTTAGATTAAAATATTTTACAAGTTCTGAGAGACGACATAAAAAACAAAAGATGTATCATTTTATTACCTCTTCTGTAAAATGTAAAAGCATACTTCTCCATAAGAAACTGTTCAGATGAATATTTCTTATAGACATATACTGCTAATGGCATGTAAGGATATTTCTTCTGTGTCTTAAATAAATTCAAGTGTCAGCAAGCTGATTTTTCATTCCCTTCCTCAGCCACTGACAAAGAGAAAAATCAGTATCACTTGAATTTATTTTCATTTAAACAGGAGAGAGTGTGGAAAAAAAGGCTTGATCTCTTAAGACCAACAGATTCAAAAGCAATATTGTCTTTGTGAAATAGCACAACACCATGAAGAGCAAGGATTAATCTGAAAATAGGATTTGACATAAACTATGTAAATCAGACTGTAGGTCGGGTTGGTACAAATATGCCTTCTGTGTTGGCTCAGCGCTAGGTGGGTGTTCACAGAATCACAGAGTCAACTAAGTTGAGGAAAAAACCTCTGAATTCATCGAGTCTAACCCGTGAGCAGACACCACCATGTCACCTGGACCATGGCACTGAGTGCTTCATCCAGTTTTTCTTAAATGCATACAGGGTCAGTGACTCCATCCTCCATAGGCAGCACAGTCCAATGCTCAATTACCCTTTCTCTGAAGAAATTCCTCCTAATGTCTAACGTGAACCTCCCCTGGCATGGTGTAAGACTATGTTCTCTTGTCCTTATTGGCAGCAAATCCTTGTAATCTTTGACAAGACCATTGTAATAGGTCACTGTTTTACTTGTTTCAAATGTAACCAATGGCAGGCATAATTAATATATTTCCCATATTTATTAAGGGTACCTCCCTAAAATTGCATTTCAATACTTTTATATTTTAAAACACTAGTGGTTATGTCTAACAGCTAACATTCATGATATTTAGTAGAAAATTGGAAATTATTATAATCAAAAGACATCTGCTTTTTTAACATACCTCTCCTAGACAAAAAACAAACTCTGTAAATACTTTTTGTCCAAAACTTGGAACATTTCTCTACAGTTTTTCTTCTTAAGTGCAGTTTTCAGAAAGCAGTAGCATACAAAAATGTTCACATAGGATCACATAATAATTTAGGCTGGAAAAGACCCTTAAGATCATTGAGCCCAATCATTAACCTAATGCTGCCAAGTCTATCACTAAATCATGTCCCTGACTAAGTACCAGGTCTACATCTTTTAAATACCTCCAGGAATGGTAACACAACCACTCCCCCGGGAAGCCTTTTCCAACATCTGACTACCCTTTCCATGAAGAAATTTTTCTTAATATCCAATCTAAACCTCTCCTGGAATAACTTGAGGCCATTTCCTTTTGTTTTATCACTTGCTACTTAGGAGAAGAAGCCAGCTCCCCCACCGCTACCTATAAGCCCCTTTCAGGTAGAGAACAATAAGGTGTCCCCTCAGCCTCCCCTTCTGCAGCACCCTCAGGTGCTGCTCACCAGACTTGTGCTCCAGACTCTTCCCCAGCTCTGTTGCCTTTCTCTGGACATCCTCCAGTACCTCACAAGTGCCAAGTACAGAGGCACAGTCACTGCCCTGGTCCTGCTGGGAACACTATTGCTGATACATACCAGGATGCCATTGGCCTTCTTGTCCACCAGAGCACACGCTGGCTAATGTTCAAACAGCTGTCAAACATCACCCACAGATCCTTTTCTTCTGGACCACTTTCCAGCCACTCTTCTAGCCTGTAGGGCTCCATGATGTGGTTGTGACCCAAATGGAGGTCCTTCACCTTGTTTAACCTCATACAGCTGGGCTTGGTCCATAGATCTATCCTGCCCATATCCCTCAGCAGAGCCTTCATATCCTCCAGCAGATCAACACTCCTGCCCAACATGGTGTTGACTGTGAGCTCACGGAGGGTACCCTTATCTCCTTGCTAAGTTAATTTGTAAAGATATTACACACAGCTGGCCCCAGCACTGAGCCCTGAGAAATCCCACTAGTGATTGGCCACCAGTTGGCTTTCAGTCCATTCACCACCCCTCTCTGGGCTTTGTCATCAAGACAAAGATTTTACCCAGCAAAGATACACCCATTGAAGCCTTTAGCACCCAGTTTCTTCAGGACAAAATATTGTCAAAAGCTTTATTAAAGTTCAGGTCAATAATATCCACCAACTAGTTGCAAGCAGGACATGCTTTCCATAAATCCATGCTGGCTGGGCCTGAACTCCTATTTATCCTGTGCATGCTGTGTTGTAGCACTCCAGGTGATCTGCTCCATGACATTAACTGGAGCCAAGGTCAGACTGAAAGACCTGTAATTTCCCAAAACTTCCCTCCAGCCCTTCTTCTTGATGGGAATAATATTTGCCAGACTCCAGTCAACTGGGATTTCTCCAGTTAGAAAGGACTTCTGATAAGTTATGGAAACCAGTCCATTGAGCACTTTTCCCAGTTCTCTGAGTACCCATGCATGTATTCCATTTGGTCCCTAGATTTACGTGTGTCAGACTTGTTTAGTACGTTGCTGACCACCTTCCCTTGGACGGTGAGAGTTTTGTTCCACACCCTTTCCCTCTTGCCAGGATGACTGGCAACTCAAGGAGCTGGGTACCCTGACAACAACTTATTCTTACTGAGTCAAAGTTATTAAGTACTTCCACCTTTTCCTCATCCTTTGTATCTGTGTTTTCCTCTATATCAAACAAAAAATGAAAATTCATCATGGTGATAACTGTTCTTCCAAAGGACAAAACTCTCCTTTTCCAGCTGAAGCTTTCTGTTCAGACAGACCAGTCTTCTTCCTGAACTGACTTGTTTTGCTGCACTGGAGAATGGTCTGTTTATGTATCAAATGTAGTGGCTCATGCAGTCTGGAAAATTATTTAATTTGTTGAGTGTAAAGTAAGTAGTCACCAGTTCCTGTTTTCTATAGAACTGTCATAGTGACCATCCCAGCTTAAAGCCTAAATAGATGCAAGAAATAAGCACTAGGTGCAAAACACATATTTAGTCCTACACTCTTCTCAGTTTTCCACAAAATATGATGCAGAGAAATATTTTCTCCCCACTTTCTGTGAATAGAGATGTTATAGATTTCACAATATTTCAAAATTTTTGAAATGAAAAATAATGCAGATTCTTCAGACTTATAGCCCAGAGTCTAACCCATAAAAACCCATCTGGTGTCTAAAAGAAAGAAGATGTTTCAGGAATTTATTATCCTGTCTTTAAATTAAAGACAAGACAAATCAGACACTCAACCTTTGATATTCAAATTATATATACCTCCTGAAGTACTAAAAGGAGGCAAATAATACTTTCACAATCATAGTTTATACATTTGATTCTCTGATAAAGAAACAACAAAAAAAATTAGGGTCAAAATTTTCAATACTAATTCTCATTTTTATTTTGTGGGTGGATTTTGGGGGTTTCTTTTACATATTTTTTAAATTTAGCTAGTCAAGCTGCAATACTAGCTTTTGGGTGGTTATGCGTTTGTGAGGTGAATACCATTCTGACTAACATACACTTTCCAAAGATAAATTTGAGAACCACTTAATTAGGTTTTTAAAAGCCTTATTACTTCAGAAAGTTCCAGTTCTGAAAAGCTGCTCATATGAAGTAAGTATGCCAATGTTATGAATTTGACATTTGAAATAATGTCAAATAAATAAAACAATTTGGTATGTCAAAGATAGTCATGGATCAGATTTTGAACGGTTATGCTGTAGCTGCTTCACTTTCAGTAACATTATAGAAATTAATATCTGCTGAGCAATTAATCTATAATTTTTCCAACAAATAGTCGTTCTCAGTCATGGGTGATAGGTGCTGCATTTCATGGTATTAATATAAAATGTGTTGAAAAGTATTTTTTGCATAATGGACATTATTTTATTAATGACTTCAAATAAAAATTCCTAAATCTGTCAGACCATGACACTCCAATGTGATGGAATTATTATTATGTGTGTAAATTAATTTACAGGCATTTTCGGTCCTAAGGTTTTAGCATTACTGAATGGTTTTATCTGTTATCTTCATATTGTATTCAAAGAACTAAATGAAACATCTTTGATGTTGAAATATACTCCAGGATTGTGGCACTCAGTATTTTTACTTTAATCAATCCCAGCAGACATATTTTGCTATACTAGATCAAACAAATTTAGCTTTTGATTTAGCTTGAATCTAGTGAGACTGAATAAACTACATTTATTCCACCTTACTTTATGGTTCTAATGGGCAAACAGATAACCAGATGGCATAATTTTTTGCAAAATTTTCAAGACACATCCTGCAGCATAAAAAAAAAATTCATAAAGTTTCCTATCCTCTGGCATGTATGTCAATTCATTCAAGTAAAAATTGGCACAGAAGCCAGTGTTTTTCTACGTAGCTATTGATTTTTAAAATGTATAAGTGTCAAATCTCAGAATAAGAAATGACACATTTTATGTATAAATGCAATTAATGCACGTTTTAAAATTATTTCTAATTATTTTGTAACAGAAGGTTCTGGAGAAGGCATAACAAAAATCAAACTCCTTAAGATGCGTACATTTACAAATGGACTTTGTTTACTTCAGACAAAATAAATTAATTATAAATAGCATGCATTCTAAATTACACTTCTTTCATCAAAAAAATTGAAGCTTCCACAGTAAGCCAGTAAGGCATCTGAATGATTGAAATGCTCCTTAAGGAAAAGCAGCAATCAGCCTCAAGCAAACCCTTGTCTGTAGAGGTGAAATTCTAATTTTAGTTGTAACTTATATACCTACATGGTAAACTGCATGTAGAACTGCATAGAGGGATGTCTGGGATGGGAAGATTTTCCACCCAGGCTGGTAATTGAGGCATACACTGAAACACCCATGTATTACCTAACAGTGAGTTTTGATAGGAGAATCCCTGGGACTCTGAAATTTCCACTGGGAGAGATTCTCCAAAATTTTGTCAAATGATTTTTCTGCAGCATTCTGGGTGAAGACAGCTGGCAGTTCAATCAGCTACTCAAGGCATTATTGACCAACAATTCTGCACATGTGCAAAGACTCTACCTAAATTAAACATCCAATAAGAATTATATGTACTCACTGTACCCAGAAGACCAGGATAGGACAGGTCTCAGGACATTTTCAGACATTTGCAATTTCTGATCAGCTTATGGTGATATTATAAAATGGCAGAGGAGAGTGAAGTGAAAATACTCATTTCCCTTGAATTTTTCCTTCTTGAACTATGATTTTCAGCTGGTGGCCTGTTCCAAAGCTAGTTTCTCACATCAGCCAAAACCCCATTGTCAGATAATGGTACAAATATCAACACCTGTAGTTAGCAGAGACATATCTCTTTCTCTGCTTCAGCATCAGCTGAGCAGCAGGCTCTAGAAACCAGAACCAAGGAACAAAGTGAGCTATTCTATAAGCCAGAGCTTTCAATAAGCATCTGAAAATCCTCTCTCACTATGAGCCACATTGCAGGATTACATCTGCAGGAGAAGCAGAGTGGCAAGCACACTGAATCTGTTATGTAGTCCCTGTCAATAAAGTCTTGTATGTATGCTGAATTTCTAGATAGCAAGTTTGGAATAGCTCATTATGATCATGTTTCAATAGGGTGCAGACAGACCCTTTTCTTTCCTCATTTGAAGGCAAATGGGCAATTGTCAGTGCCACTGTGCATTTCCTGCCCTTTATCAGGGCCTGTGCCTGCAAACACAATTATGTTTCTACACTGGAGTTTGACTGATCCAGGGAGGAACCTGGAGGAAAATATGGCAATCTTCAGTTGCCCCTGTGGACAAACACTGAGGAGACTTAAATGGCGGTATTCAGCTCCTCAATAGCACACTTAACTCCTAAGTGTAGAAAACAAAGCACCCATGACAGGCACTAGGGATTTAGTCAGTAGTACGTGGGGGGCCCAGGAGTATATTCAGCTCATCTAAAAGATATTTTTCAAGGCATATCTGCAAAAAAAAAACACCAAAAAAACCCA
>JAOTQP010001286.1:70623314-70634720 GCA_026413545.1 Cichladusa arquata | reverse complement strand
AAAAAAAAAAAAAAAAAAAAAAAAAAAAAAAAAAAAAAACCCAAAACCAAACAACAAAAAAAAAAAACCTTCATCTATTTAGGTGGTTTTCAGTTGTTGCTCTAATAGATTTTCTTTTACCCAGCAGAGAAAGGGAGAAGAAAATGTTAAGAACTCCTCATGGCCTTTTTCCATTTAAACAGTATGCTTTTCATTAAAAATAAAAAAAAAAAAAAAATCTTTTCTGTTATGGAAAAGTCAGCACAATTCAGGAGCTATGAACTATAAAGTTCCAGGTGTATGTGACGGCTGAAAAAATATTTTTTCTTGAATTATTGTTAATTTTTCTTTAGTTTTTGAATCAGTTTTGTACATGTCTGATACTTCAAGCCTCTGTGAAAACTTCTTTATCAGCCAGCATTGTGCAAAATGAGAAAGTGGCTTGGTCGTGTTTATAGAAACTGGAAATCCAGAAGGATGTCCAAGGTTTCTTGGAAGTAATGATCCAAATAGAATCACAGTCTCAGTGTGCAAAAAACATACATTTTCAAACTGCAACTAATTTAGTTGGAGCAAGTTTTAAGACAATTTAAATTAAACTAGACTAGGTTTCTATTTACCTTTGCTAACCATATTTTTGTATTTTTTTGGCCGATTTTCTCTGACCTGAACCATTGCTAATGAACAACGAAGTTCCTTGCACCCCAAAGATGATTTGTTGAGAATGTAATTACCAAAACTATTTGGTAGCATAGACTGGGAAAACAGAAGACACAAGACTTTTTTTTTTTTTTTTTTTTTTTTGTCAGTGCCTACAGAGAGTTATTTTCAGACCTGTCTAACCTCAGCGTTATGTACAATTCACATATCTGTGCTTCTGTCATATTGCTGATCTTCAAGATTTGCACGTAATGCTTTTCCAGTTCAGCTACAATTCCTCCTCTATTCCAGACATAGAATGTGGACCTACTGAGAACTTTTATGTAATGCATGAAAGGGAAGCAGTGTGTGGAGCTAGCAGAGAATGTAGTCTCCAGAGAGAACCTTGGCTCATGCCATGTCATGATTCGTGTTTCCCACCACATTCTCTATCCTGCAGGAACCTCCCTGTACCATTCTGTCTGACCTGTGAATTCCTTGTCATACGATCCAGCAAGCATTGCTTGCACTGGACTGGAATGTTAAATTGATTTGATTCACTATACTGTTATCTTCAACTTAGCCTAAATTCAATTTTCTATACTGTCTTGAAGCATAAAGGGTACAAAAATTTTCTGGATCCCTGATAATATTTTGTCTTTTCACTGTAGCTGATTGATCTCTCAGATGTCGAGAACTTTGATCTACCAGAAAGCAAAACTGCAATATAATCTTTAAATGTGACTTTCACTTATCTGCACCTGGTATTGCCAAAACCCAAATTCCTTATCTGATAAAACCAGAAGCAATTTAAAAGACTAGCAATTTTAATCTTGTAAATATTTTTATTTCTTTTTTGATGTTCACACTCTTTCCTTGGTAGTCTAATTTACTTTCAGGCATAATAAAATGACACCATCAAAAGCAGACAAATTTCTTCATGAACCGGGTAATGCCTACAACTAATTCCTCATACTTATAGGATGCAACTTAACATCTAACTTTCTACTTGAAGAACAGTGTAAACTCTAATTTTCTGACTTCTTATGCTAGCAGGATCTTTCGTCTCTCTTGGCTCCTTCTTGAGCATTCTCTACTTTTAAAATGGCACCGTTTTGAATACCTAACTCATTTAGACATGTCTTGCCATGAAATGTAGATGTAATGACAATATGTGGCTTTTTGTTGATTGCCATCACATGTATTTCCAAAGATTCATGTCAGTGTAGATATCCATGAGAGCATCCATAATCTATTTGTTATGCCAAAGCTCTGTGGATGTTCATTAGATTGAGTCTCTTGAATCCCACAATATCCCACTTGTGAGAGGCATCTGCATATATTTCAGGACTGGTTTTGTCCTCTGTGGCCAAATATGTATCCTACAAGGAGAAAATGTTTCTCTTATTCCATCAAGACAAATCAAACCTTGTGGCCTAAGCAGTTTGTTTGACTTTATTTTTGGTTTATGCCTCACCTTGCTTCCCTTACACTAGGAAGCTGGCACTGGGAATATACAAACAACATACAGAGAAGAAAGCAGATATCCATGCTCTTTTAAAGTCTTTGTACAGCCAAAATGTCACCTTTGGCATAGCTCACATATATAGAGTAATAAATGCCATGAACATTTTCTTGCTTCACTGCTCTTCCTGCTTCACAGGATCTTCTTGGCTCAGGCAGATTTCCCTAGGAGCCCAGAGCCCTAGGTCTCCATACAGGAATGATTTGCTGGGATGCCTCCTTCTATGCCTCTGCAAACAGCTTCCTCCTATTTTTCTGCATCAGTGCCCCCTTAGCCTTTAGCAACATCCCCACAGTTTACCACAAAACTTCTGTTTGGTTTTATCTTATGATTCATCACTTATAGGAGTGGAACGAGTAACCAGGTGATGTCTACACATCAAGTTATCCCCAGGAGGAATTTTCTTCCTTGATCTATCAGAAAATGTACATACTTTTTCTGGCACTAAAATCTGACTTAAGATACCCCTGCCATTCTGGGTGATTCACCTTTGCTTTTACCACTTTTATATTTTTATTCAATCCTATTGTATTTCACACCTTAAGAAAATTGAACTAGTAGAAGCAAAGAAAATTTTATGGTAAATTACACTTTTAAAAAAATTAAAACAATGCACTGGTGTAGGAGATTTCAAATTTTATTTTAACTTGCTATAGTTCGAGAAAATCAGGTTGAACTATGCATTTTTTGAGGTCTTGTTTAGTAAAGTGCAACCACTTATCACTAATTTTTGATTGTCTGTGTTATACATCAGTATAACGCATGCACTTACATGTATTATACACCAGTATAACATATGCTACACTGCTTGTCTATTCCACACTGAAAAAATATCTTTTCAGAAGAAGTGGAAACAAATCACTATGCTTTATTAAAAAGATAAATAAACCTTAAGATTGAACAGAAGTAATGTAATAGTCTCCCACTGTCCAGTTGATGTTTCCTGACTGCTCAAAGCTATCTGACCAACTAACACTACTTTTGTTTGTGTGTCCTTAATGTATTTGATTGCATAAATGCTAAATTAATTTTGAATTAATAAACTTTTCGTGTCAGTTGGTTCATGTAATGAGGAATTAACTTTTAATTTCCAAAACAATTACTTTGATATCAGTACATCATGGCTGAATTTATTTTCCCATTTCTAAGAACAGCATTTCAGGTCTATTCTCCGTCTGACATTCATTGTGTGCAACTAATTTCCTGTCAAAGACAAGAATTACTCAGCTATAGTAAGAGTAAAAGTAGTTTGCAGTATTTGGTCATTAGTTAAAACCATTGTGTCTTCTCTGCACAGTTGTGCTATTGTTATCCTTTACTTTTAAATGTGACCGTATTTCTCTGCTAAGATTTGAAGTATTTTTGTTAAAAGGAAACCAGTGAGGTAGCTCGAGTTGAACAAAATTGTATTGTCTCCTTTTTCCTTTACACAGATCTAAATGAGCTTTAGTTAAATATTTGACTATTGAGCAGTCACTAGCATTTGATTAGGTTAGTGTTCAGAATATAAAGGTGTTCTAGGTGTCCTGTATTTGGACAATTGTATTATCTGGATAAATTGTACTAGGTTGCCTCAGTTCTACTTGCTCCTTCACAATAAAATTTTACCTACCTTATCAGCTCATATTGATCCCTTTGGTTACATATGCCCAAAGAATGATCATAGCTGTAGTCTGAAGATTTTATTCTGACCAGGAAAGAGTTCTACCTCCTCAATGTAACAATATAGTGCACAGATCAAATCAGACCTTTAAATATTCATCAACAATTTTCACTTGATGGAACTCTGGTTCATGCCTGTAAATTCATAGCACCAACTGTTATCAGATGCATGGGATCAGTTTTGGACAAAAGTTGATCTATTATATGCAAGTATGTATTTACTTTTATTGGTACACTAAACAGTTATTTTTCAAGGTATATCTTTTTAAGAAGGTATTTATTAGAAAACCTTCATAATTGCAAGGCAAGTCTTTACTAGTCCAGCATATACTAAGAATGTCCAGAACTATATGATGGCTGAAACTTTTAAAACTCTTAGTAAATTCAAAGAAAGAAACCCAATCTGATTTTTTCCCCCTACAGTAGTAATAATATTTTCAGTAGTACTGAAAATATAATTATCAAGTATGTTATATCTAAGCAGTACTTACGCCACAACTTGAAATAAAATGCACAGATTTATTAACGTTTACATATTGATGCTCGTGACCTTGAGTTTGAATATTAAATACTAATCTGACTCTGACCTTCTTGATTTCTTGGAGATAAATTTTTGAGTCAGTAATTTCATTCTCTTGGTTTCTTCTCTTTACTGCAGTGTACATTTTGTATTATGAGACATCACATTTGTGTGGATGTTAAATATCTATGAAAATTAATTTGTAGACACTAGCAGCAAAATTGTTAGAACCTTGTACAATGGACTGCTGAATATTTTACCTAAGCTGAGAAAGTGATTGCAAGAACAATAATTAGCCCCTTACTGAAAGGACAAGGCTATACCGATGAGCAAGTGGTGCATTCATGACAAGGTTTTTCATATCATCCCTGGGAAAGCTCTTATTCTACTTCATCAGAGTGCAATACTGTGTTTATTGAGTATTAGCAAATATATTCTTACTACAAAATAGACAAAAAAAAATTAAATCGCTTCTAGACTAGCCAGACATAATTTTTTTATACAACTGAGAGTATTTCTGGATTTTGTAATACTATGGAGCAAACTTAAGCCTGGAAATTTCATGTTAAGTGTTCTGTTCCACATTTATTTCTTTCTTACCTTCTCTTACACAACCTAACAATTTAATAAATTTTGGAGCATTGAGTTTCTGACTAAATTGAATGGAGTAGGTATTTTGCTTTATTTAAGGTGTTTCATAAAGCCATATATATTCAGTGTAGCTTTGAAAATCCCACTGCAAGAAAAAGGTGCTCCTTTGACAACATAGTATGTGCTGCCCTGGTTAATTTCCAATACTGGCAACTGAGGCTGGGTCTGCATGGCCTTTGTTGGCTATTTGTCTGTTATTCAGGAACCATAGAATGACAGCATCAAGAGAATGAAGATTGGATGAGAGTTACACTTATATCCCTTCAATCAGTAACATCAGCAGTGGTCCAGCTACAGCCTGATGATGGCATCCATATGACAAATTTGCCATTTACCATCTCTTTATCAAAACCAATGTATAATGGTAAAATCATGGTTATCCTTACAAGGTGTTTCTTGCAAAATTCAAAAAATCACCTGTCTCCTGGAGAAGTCTGTGTCATTTCTCTATTTTTAATTCTGATGTCTGTATTTTATCAGTCCCACCTCAGTAAAGGACTATTTCGCACTCAGTTCCTCTTTGAATTAAGCTAAATAAAAATCTTCTTTTAGCTTGTATAAGCAAAATCACTTTAGCTTTAATCTAGGTAGCTTCGGTGTCAGGAGCAGCCTGCATGAAACTTTCAAAACCATTGATCTGTACTCAGAGACATGGGCAAACCAAACATTTCTGTTTGTACTGTTACTTAAGCAGATCATATACTTGCTACAGCTTTCATAGAGAGATCTTTCAAGTTAAATCAGCAAGACATGAGCAGATGCTGATTGTCAAATATACACCTAACCATTTTGGTAGTCTAGGGTGTGGAAATAAAGACACAGAGCTGATCTGTGTCAGAATAATCTCCATATCTCAGAACGACTGCTGAGGAAAGCAGCTGTTACAGGCATAATTTGTCATTATGTTCCAGTATTAGCATATTACAAAAAGTCTTAAACTTAAAAAACATTAATAGTCCTCCCCAAAACTCCATTAACATATATTAAATATACTAAGGGATTGTTCTTTAGGGTCTATAAATGCTAAATTTCATTCAGCAAGAACTACCATTACATTTCTGTATGGGCTGGGGCCTCTGGAGCTGCTGATGTGGCTATACACTATTCACCAACAAACCAATAAAAATTTTGTACACATAAGCATATTTTACAGGTCTTCTTTAAACGTAGCAACACCTGAATGCTGCCCAAGTTAAATTGAGAACACATAATACAGAATATCCACAGAACATATTTGCCCAGCTAGCTAAATTCAAATCCATGCCTGTGAATGCAGAAATAATCATCATCTTTAGAACAGAGGCTTTATGCTGTTTTCATACTCTCCAGACGTTCTGAATTAGGTTGCCAAGACCTCATCTTCCTTTGCTATTCTGCGTCTTGTCACATGAGGGATCATAAACACGGTACTGTTACTGAAAATGCCATCAATGTGATAAAGCACACCAAAACAAGCATTTCAAATTACATTTCTGCAGATAAGTGCAGGTCCCTTTTCACAAAGGTCTAATACTTACTGGCTCACTGACTTCCGAGAAGCTGATAGTTTGGACTTTCCTTGGATATTTTCTGTTTTCTTTACATAGGTTGCTTCTAAATCACTGCTCACATAGCCATGGTTTTAAGAGTCTGCAGAGACGTTATTAAGTCTTTCTATTCCATATAGTACTCTGTAGGGCTTTGTTACCTCTTATTCAGAGTTTGTTGATTGCTGGGATGGAAGAGTCAAAAGTCTTGACTGCTGATGGATGGGCTTCCATAGCAGCCTATATATGCACAAAAGGTAGAAGTCACCCTGGAATTGCTGCTCTCCTCATTATCACAATGATCATTGTTACAAAAATAAAACAAACACTTCACTGTGCAAGACACTGGAAGTTGATCATAATGTATAGAAAGGAGTAAGCCCTTCCAACTACCTCCAATAGGTAGCTAGTTATTTTTGTGTAAAACCTTTTGAAACAGTCATTTCCAAGGTTTTACTATGATGAAAATAAGATTTACTGTTCATGAGTTATAATACTAAAAATTTCAAAAGAAAAAAGTACTTTTCTTGGAAGAATCCAGGACTATATACCTACTTCATTTGAAGAACAGTTATGCTAATTTTTAATGCTGCAGTGAAAATGTGATAGTTTGCAGGCTACTACATAATGTTTGGCCCAAAAAAATGACTCTTGATGCTAAAACTTAGAAATACTGAAAAATATTTTAAAACATACTTGGTTATAGACGTTTTGGTAAAATATTTATTGAAAATACTTCAAAGTTGAAAAGATTGCATTCTTATCCACAAAAACCATGGCTACTTTATGTATTTAGTCCACCAAGGTTTTTTTAAATTTTACACTATATCTTAAAATGCTACAAATAATTTGATTGTCAGACATCAATAAAATACATAATATTAATACACACAGTGATTAAAAATACTTTATGTGCATGAATTATAGTTTTTTTTATCCTATAGCCAGGGTTACCTAGTGATAATGTAACATCTACAGGTCTCTTTAAAAAAATTGCTATCTGTCACTCCAAGCTGCAGTTGTTCTACCTCAATGACTGGTTTGCAGTTTTACTGTATTTGATAGGGATGAGGAAGGTGATATTACTTCACTAAAGGCTTTTGTCTTCACACAAGTAACTAAAACTTTTGTTCATACTGTTCCTTCTGATTGTGTCTTGTTTTTTTACAGCATCTCCTACAGTCATAGCAAATAAAAGATTCTCCATGCTTGTTCACTCTGAACGTTATTGGAAACATTTTATTTTCCTTGATATTTTACTCCGGGCATGTTAAAACTTCTACTGGAACCATTCACTGATATGTCATCTATAATCAGTTAAAATTCAACTTTATTCTTCCTTGCTTAATGTCTTTTTTGCCCATCTCTCAGTCTCCTTTCAGCCATAGAAATGAATCTTTGTTCCAGTATGCCTATATTTCAACCACAAGAATTCTTCCCTTTTATCATGCCACCCTCCACTTTCAAGACACTGCTCCATCTATGCATTTTTTGTATTATTTTCTTCACATTTTTTTCTCATAACTTCCCAAATCACAGAAAGAAATATATAGTTTGCAATGTTTCAAGCTGCTCTATGTGTAGGGATCAGGCTGTATTATGGTGAATAGTTGTTCTCTATTTTTTCTTTCTATTCCCCCATCTGTCTTTACTGATATTTTCTTCTCTTAAACTAGTCCTTCAGCTTTGAACTTTTCATATGCCTTGACGAGCACAATATCCACAAGTGGAGTTGTGTATCCACAACATACGCTATCTTAACATAATATAATAATGATAAATAATGTTCTGTTGTTCATCCATGGGAACACTATAAGGAAGACCTTGAGTGGAACATAGGCATATGACATAGTGCCACAATGAAAGGCATTAGGATGCAGGTTGTGTTTTCCAAGTAGGAGGGGATGCATCCTGCACATCAATATCTCTCTGACATTGGAAGCTATGCTACAGGATCATATTGAGATCCTTCTGGCAAAGTGGAGCAAGAAGACCTTCAGAAAGTAATCTGCTTATGAGCTGAGGGAGATGGGCACATTCTCAGAATTCCTCCCTCAATTTATGGTTGAAGTCATATCTCAAATATCCATGCAGAAATTATACAGCACAGGAAGTAAAGAGAAAATAGGTGCTGATGCTGAGCCATACCGCTACAATCTGAGAAATCTGGCTGCACAGCTCATGATGTCTCAAATGCTGTACTGGATCTGATTGATACGTTGATAACCTGCCAATGTTTTACCTGTTTCTAAACAGCAGTTTCACAGCACCAAGGCTTTTCCCCACTGTTCCCCAGTGGGGAGACTGGGAATGCGCGAGAATTTTGACGCAAGGTACAGCCATCAGAAATGACCTGAACAGTGTAAAAGGGTATTCCATACCATGCGATGTCATGCTCAGCAGCAAAAGCTCAAGTAACGGAGAAGGAAAGCAAGACATTTATGGTTATGTTGTTGGTCTTTCCAACTAGGAAATAGCTGTACATCTGTCTGCCAATGGGAAGTAGTGAAATAATCCCTTGTTATGTTTGTCTTGCATGTGCAGATTTGCCTTTTATCTCAACCCACCAGTTTGTTTTGTTTTTTTTTCCCTTCTGATGCTCTTTCCTATCCTACCAACGGTGAGCGAGTGAGTGACCGGGTGGGGACTGACCTGCTGGCCAGAGTCAACCCAACAACAGGAATGGGCAACAGATAATTTGGGAGCTTGTGTAATGTGATCAGAGTGGGTGCCAAAAGGGGGTAATGGCTGTGAACATTTGCAACAGAATGCCACTTGAGCACAGGGAAACAAAGCCTCCTTTAAAACAGCCTCACAATAACATGTCCTGGATCTCGTGGAGGACTTTACCTGACATTTGCTGAAAGCAAAGCTTGGAGATGATCAGATTTCTGAAGTCTGCCAGGATCAAATTTTGACACGGGTTTTGGATGGCCAAACTAGAGAAAGTGCCCTTCTGCATCTACTGTTCATGCAAAACAAAAGTGGTCATAGATTTTAAGACTGATGACAGTCCTTGCTGCTGTGAAAGTGCCATTGGACAATTTTAAATTCTGAGGTAAACAGAAAAGGTAAGTAGGAGAAAAAGATCTTTCAGGGCAGCAGACTTGGGAACTGGCCAGCAGCTTCCCCTGAGTGGTTTGTCCTCCCAGGGATTTCATGCTTAAGTGCGCTATAGCCCATGACAGCTTTCTGATCTTCAAGGACAATGTCCTCAAAGCATAAAAGTGATCTACCCTCATATGCAGGAATTTGTAGAAACAGAGTGAAAGGAGCTTGGACCTTTGTCAAGGCTGGGTGCATAAACTGCAGACTAAAAGCACCTTTATTGGAGATGTGTGAAGGTACAGGTAGCTATTAGCTGGAATAATGTTACACTGACACAAGATAATGTTCAGGAGAAGAAAAAAGATGCAGGCAGCAATAAATTTAATCACTAAGTAGGAAGACCTGAAGGAGGATAAATATACTTTTGCTAGTTGCTCTGAGAATTCTATGAATTCACCTATACTAGAAGTATGCTATATTATAAATAAATTATTAATTGAATTTCAATTAAATTTAAAAAATAATTATTTTGATAAAGTAATGGATTAAGATAATCTGAGAAAGGTGCCAAAAACTTGTGAGCTAACCTGAAGAATTATATAAACCATGCGGGGAGAAAAGGTTGCAGGAGCACTTCAGAAGATTAATAATATAAACCACCTGACCCAGATGAAATGCTAAAAAAACACATTTAAATAATGGAAAATGAAGGAATAAGATAGTTTGCCAGGCTACTTAGTAATACTCTTTGGCCATATATTGTATTATTAGCATAAAAGTTTATTGTTCTTATTTTAAATATAAAGAAAATATTAAAACTTTTATCAGTTGTTATAGAGTTACACTAACTTAATCCAGAATCTGAATGACAAAATGACCATAAAATTTAAGAATAAATGAGTCTATTATACTAAATTAATGACAAATATTAAACTGCATCTGGAATTAGACTTGAATCCATTTATATCTGCAAATTTTACTTATGTGGTGAACAAGAATAGATGAAAGGAAAGGATTTTGATAGTATTCTAAAGACCTCTGGTGGCATTTGTAGAACCATTAGATATGAAGGATAGATAGATAGATAGAGAGATAGAGAGATAGATAATTTATCAGGACAGGAATTCTCACGTGATACATAAATGCAATGTTTAGGAATTTCAAAGAACTCAGCATATATAATGTGGGGCTTAAAGCAGCAGGCTGTGGTTTGAATAGCACATAGGAAAAAAAGGAAAAAACAAACAAACAAACAAAAACCTTTGGAAAGGAGGTTTTGTTTTGTAAAGCTTTTACTGTTCATGGCTATTGATGATTTTTTTTCCAATGATTTTTTTAGGGTGGACCTTCTGTTTATATAATATATACCCATTTATACAATAAATATCAATTAACCTTTCAGCAAAGAACAAGTATGAGAAAAGGAAAAACAGGACTGACAAGATTAAAAGCAGAGGTAGATGTAGGATTCACCATCTTAACAAAACTAACATGTTTTTCTTCATCTTTTATTGTAAAGGTATAGATTTAAACATGACTCAAGTGTCATATTCATCTTTTAACTGTATGGCATGAACAAGCCAAAGGTACTTTTGGCACCATTGAATGTTTAAGTAATAAAAAGAGTATGTGAAGAGTCACTGTACACTCTTTTTTAAGTGTCTTTCCTGCTCTAATAAAGCCGTTATATGTTCAGTTTTATATTCAGCTATATTTTTCCCCGCATGTGAGAAAAGTGCCACAAGTGCTTAAGATTAATGTAATTTAGATGATAACTTCTGTTTAAATGGTTAGTGTTAAAAGATGACACAAAAATAATTCACCAATATTCTGAAGCTCTCTGTAAATGTAGCATA
>JAOTQP010001286.1:70590162-70614376 GCA_026413545.1 Cichladusa arquata | reverse complement strand
TATCATTATGGTTAAGCTGCACCATTTTTAGACAATTTATGCAATGGCTTTGTGCTATACTCTAAGCTGAGATAAAGAGGTATTTTGATTGGTATCCAAGCTACCCGAAGGCAATTTTCACAATGTCTTCACGAACTAGAGGCCAGAATGCAACAAGCTGAAAACCAGTTATTAGATTATTTTAGCGCAGTGGACTAACACAAGAATTTTAAACCAATGGACTTAAAGCAATCTCACTGCTTAAATTAACCTTTCATGTCAACTTTTATCTTACTCTGATTTCTTCAGCAGCTTTTATAATCAGTTTTGATTTGCCTATATTACATATGTTCACCTATTTGACATCCTTGCAAGATTTTTGAATGAACTGCATTTTAATGAACCGTGCTGGAACATCCATTTGTCTTCAGTTCTGCCATTTTTGTTCACATCTAAAAATCAGCTAATATAATTAAAGACACTAGCCCAAGAATGAACTGCTGCTTAACATAATGGTTGTTCTGATGGTCCCTAAAGGATGAAGCCAAAACTAACACAGCGATTCCACAACATGGGCATGATCAGAGTTCAGGGAACCCAACTCTCCATCTGATTCAAGCAAACTGACTTGGCTATGGGACAAGCTGTAATGGATGGATTCACCAATGATTTCACTGGTGCATCAATGAAAATAAAGAGCTTACTCTTGATATTTTATTAAAGGATTTGGATACAGACATCATTGCAAAAACATCATTATCAATTTAGCAGACCCCCTCATGACTTTGTTTATAGTTTCTATTCTCAAACATTGCTCTTTAATCTACAAGGACAAAGCAGTAATGTGAAGCTCCTGAAAGCATTTTTAAGTTTTTCTAAACTTTGCTTATCAGCTTGTGCATACAGCTCATGCAAAATATGAAATGAAGATTGACAGAAGGACACAAAGAGCAGCAAATATGGGGAGACACTCTGACAGTCTATGGAAAAAAAACCAACCAAAATGTTAATGGAATGGAACTCGGTAGGTCATGAAAGTAGATCAAGAATAATTATCTATGAAATGCTGCAAGGAACACAGTGGACTCATGAGGATAGAATTTCATGTCAGTAAGATGAAATTTTGAGGATTAATTCCTGTGACTGTTAGTGGAATTATATACTAATTTTCTCACAACATGAATATAAACTACTGCAGATAATTTCAAAGCAAAAATTCAGCTAGATATTGCTAGTACCTTTAAGGAGAGAAGGCTGTTAATTCAGAAACAGAGCATCCTTCTAATAAAGCATGGCTGATATTTAAACTTATTAAGATATTATATTTTAAAAATTTAGTTTAGGGTTAATGAGTCAGACAAATTAAATATGCATGTTTAAAGGGCCAAATTCACTACATTAACATTAAGTACAAATCATATATTCATAATTTTGTTTTAATAGAGTGATTTATTCTTCTGGGTTTCAGTAATATAAGTGCATTGGTGGATTGTAGGTTCTCAGGGATATTGCATCTCTCTGGCATGGGGTGTTGTTTTAAACAACCTGCTATCTTAGCTTTGCTGGAGGGCTGAAACCAGTATCTCAAATTATCAAAACTTCTTTACTTTCCTGAGTATTGTTTCTGCCATTTGCAGCACTCTTCAAGTGGAAGGGATTACAGAGTCCTCTTGAATTTCTTCTGTAGTATAGCAGTTTTCATGGATTCCAAATAAAGGTACTGGCTGCCACCAGTTCCAGCAGTGGTGTCTGAGCTTGTAGCTTTTTGAACCATCCCTCTGGTGACTAGGCAGAAATTCAGCCAGCCAGCATATCAAAATCAGATTAAGGTATCTGGTCTCATGGGGGATGGTGATGTGTCTGGTCTGCAGTTAAGTAGCATAAGAAAATGTTCAAATTATGAGGTTTTGGTGTCGGGTTCAGACCTGGAGGTAAGAAGGGCCTTAATGAGAATCTACAGACATCACAAACACAAATATATGATATCTATATTCTCAACTGGGAAAAACAGAAATTGGTTCCTGCTATCAAACACATCCTAAATTTCATTTTGGAAGTTTTACCAATTAAATACTGTCAAGGGCATAGCCTGTTTATAAAACTAGAAGCACCTTTGAATCCTGCCTAAGGTGAGATACATTGTTCTGCTTTCTTAATCATACTATCATATAAGCATTTATGCAGGAAAAGGTCACAAAGGTAATTGAGTCCAACCATTAATCCAGTACTGCCAAGTCTGACACTAAACCATGTCCTTAGGTGCCACATTTACAACTTTTAAATATCTTCAGAGATTATAACTTAACCAGTTCTACAGGCAGCCTCTTCTAATGCTTGACAAGCCTTTAAACACTGAACAGAAATGTTTCCATTGTTGAGAAGTGTATTTATTCCAGTATTTCTCTGAACTTTACGTAAATAATTGTCCTAGGTAGACAAAGCAGAGACTACTCATCTCCAAGTGAAATAGCCTTCCCCCACTTTTTAGCCATCTCTGTTGCATACATCAACACATCACATTAGCTAGAGTCAATAACCAGCCCATCTCCTTGGATTTTTCCAAAAAGTGTTAGGAGGAAGGACAGCAGATAGGGGCTGCTATGGACTGACCTAAAGCCTCCCTTCTCCATCCCTCTGCTCCAGTTCTCTCAGGAAAATATGTAGAGGAATCAGGAATGGAAGAATGAAGTTGAACTTGTGAAGAAAAAGGTTATGGGGAGGTTATGGGGAGAAAGATGTTTTAGTTTTAGTCATTCTTTTCTCATCATCCTATTCTATTTTATTTGGCAATATGTCAAACTAATTTTCCTTGTGTTAAGTCTGTTTTGCCCATGACAGTACTTGACAAGTGCCCTTGTCTTTATCCTGACCCATGAGTTTTTCCATATCATTTTCTCCCTTTGTTTTGCTGAGGAGTAGGAGTGAGAGAGTGGCTGGGGAGGCATCTGGCAGTCAGCCAAGATCAACCCATCATAAGGAATTATTTTATCTGTCCTCATTGCATCATGCAAGTTTCAAGCTACTGGAACATTTTTTATCTGTAAAGTTTTTGTGTTCATTTTTCCACAGCAGCCCCTTTATTTCTCCTTGTTCCCTTCCTCTCAGATCAGCACTGTTTAAACTGACACATTAGTCACAATTGAAACATGTGACTTAATGTGCATGTTTGATGTTACACTAGTGTCATGGAGTGAAGTACAGGTTTTCCATGCAAAAGAAGTAGCTATAGGAGGTACTTACTTGCTATTGTGTGCTGCCAGGTTGGAACACAGTTTTCTTCAGTCAGATTTACAGTCTACTTGTATGAATGGATACTTCATACAAAATCACAGAATCATAGATCAGCTAGGATTGGAAGGGAGCTTTGGGGACAACCTATTCCAATCCCCATGTCAAGGAAGGATTAGCTTGAGCAGATTGTACAGGAATATGTCCTGGTGGTTGGTTCTGTGTGTCTCCAGAAAGGAAGACTCCATGACCTCCCTGAGCACCCTGTTCCAGTGCTCTGCCACCCTCAATGTAAATAAGTTCTTCCTCATGTTGGGGTGGAATTTCTTGTGTTTTACTTTATAGCCATTGTTCCTCATCCTGTCACTGGGCACTACTGAAAAGAGTCTGATACCATTCTCTTGACAAATGCCTTTGAGATATTTATACTCCTTGATGAGATCCCCTCTCATTCTTTCCTTCTCCAGATTAAACAGACTCAGCTCCTGCAGTGTGTCCTCATACGAGAAAGGCTCCAGACCTCAACAGAGTTGTTTGCTTAAATTGTTGTGATCTTCTAGCTATGACCTTGCAAATAGACAGATGGGGTTGCCTTGGTCAAAGAAAACAAAAATTTGAGGACCTTGAATATTTTGCCTCTCTTCAAGGTTGTCAGTCATCTTTCAAACAATACTTTAAAGATATCAGAATTGATTTTGTGAATTGGTGTCATTTTAGGCAACCTAAAAAGTGAATCTGTAAGCTACGCCAAAACTAAACTTAATTGACCTTAGATATTGTACTGCCTTTCCTGAGAGGCAAGATCTGTGATCCAGCAACTAATTTGCTACTGAGCTGAAAGGTGCTTTACTGAGCAGGTACTTAAGCACTCTATAAGGACAGGGTAATAAACCATGCTACTGGAATTAATTGAAGGTGGGCATCTGGATATGCACACATTTGTGAAAAAGGTTTCTGATTTTATCTGTCAGGAATTACCCAGCTCATCTCAGCGTAGAATAACAATTTCCTCTTGGCTGGTGAATAAATACTCTATAAAACGACTAATGGACTATTTAATTGCCGTATCGAAAAGAGCATGGTTGTGACTAATGTGCAAAATAAACCAGCTTTGGAAACCTCATACAGTTCTTACCAGCCTTAAAGTAATGAAGCATAATGATGAGATCTATACTTGATCCTAACTACTCTGTCATTCATGTCAAAGTTTTCTTCTCAAGAAATTAAATGCTCTTGCCGGAATGTTCAGAACATGAATGAGCTTGACTCTTGCATTATAAATCACCAAATTCTCTCTGAATCATTAAGTTATTTGTTTGAGTCTTAGATACTATCTTGTCCTAATGTGTCATCTGTGAGGGAAATATAGTTGCAGAATGACATTTAATTCCAGCATTATAAAGCCTTAAGTAAACAATAATTCTTTGTTTGTGTTTCAATGAGGCATAAAATTGCAGCATTCCAATATTTTTAGCTTTCTTTTCTTGTACTTATATCTGTTAAGTCAGCCTCAGCTAATGGAGAAATATACAGCATAGCTGTCAGTTCAAATCCAGCCTATTGATTCAAGACTAATACACAACTGTAAGCACCTTGCAGCAGTCTATGTGAGAGTACAGAACCAGGATACAGGGCAAAAGAAACTGAAAATTATTGCTGCATAATCTGTCTGGCATTCCCCAAGAGTGTGAATTATGAAGCAGTTTTCAGGGACTACATTGCCAAAATTAACATTAATTTATGATTTTATTAACAGACTTAAGACAAAATTCTTTTTGGTCCTAATTTAACAAAACTTTAAAGAATATGTTTAAATTCCGTCCAAGACAACTTATAATTGAGTAAGATGTTGACATTTAGTTAACTTCTCATTGCTTTTTACTTTATCTGCTAAATTTAGAAACAGGACCTGCAGTACAGGGAAGACATAGGATGCTGAATTCCATTGTTTTGGTTCTGTGAGCAAAGGTTTATGTGCAGAGTTTTAGAGTTCTTCTGGAGCCTGAGTTGCCCATGGCAGAAGAATGGGAACTAGATAAACTTTAAGGCCCCTTCCTACCAAAAGAATTCTTTGATTCGATGAATTCTAATGAAACACTTGAAGGGAAAAGAAAAAAATCAGGCAGAAGGATACATAGTCAGTGAACATAATGTTTACATATTTACCTCAAAAATGTCTTGAAATACATTTTTACTTACTAGAAAACAACAAATCAAAACAATTTTTAATTAAACATCTTAGTGAACCATTTTTGAACACATATTTAAATTGAGCTATTGTGTCTAATTGCTGTGTTTGCTAAACCAGCAAACAGAAAAATAGACAGACACTGCTTCTAATAAAATTATTTTTGTCCATTTTATCAGGTGTTGTATTCTCAATACACCTCCCAACATACTCTTCAGGTATCAAAGGGTTTAAGCAATTTGGATGCTATCTTATCACCCTTAAGGAATGTGGTTAAAGTTCACAGCTATGGCAGCTGACAGGCACATATCTGTTATGTGCAATAATAGCAGATTGATAGTCCTGATGACATAAATCTGTCACTTTTCAACGGCATGAAACTGACTAAAAATAATTTTCAAATAGCAGCAACTAAAAATAAGTTTTATTTTAAACAAATTTCAAATATTTTAAGGTTTATCTTGCTATGCATTTCCATCAATGTCACTACTACCTGCAGAATATCTATCACTCCCCTTTATATGAGCAATAGAGTTCAGAATATTTTGCTCATGGTTTGTAGAGTCTGAAGAAAAAACTAAATTATAAAGGAGAACAAATCATGACTTTCATGGAAGGGCTCCAGTAATCCAATTTAGTTTAGGTAATCGTATATCATTTCTTGCTTTCTGGTTTGGATACTTTAGGCTTCTGACATTGGTTGCAGCAATTTTATTTCTTTTCTGCCTGACTCTTCTATGATATAAAGAAGCCTTCATTCAAATAGGTGACACACACTTTTCAATTTCTTCCCTTCCCACCTCCACCTACCTGCAGCCATCATCCCCATCAGATTTACGGGTCAAACCTTTAAACTTTAATGTGACATTTTTCCAGCGCTGACAGCCTTGTGTAAATGCTCACAGAATATCAGCACCCAGGCACAGCAGAGACCCAATGCAAACATCGTACAGGAGTTTCTTTCTTGTCACTGCTAGCTAAAGGCATGATTTGACAGTGGGGATCATAAGTCTCATAAGTATGACCACATATCTCACTTCAAATCAGAAAAAGCACATCACATTTCAGAGATCTTGTCAAGATCTTATCATCAAGGAGGTGAGAACAGGGGAGATCCCAAAAGATTTGGGGACGATACAGGGAAGAGTTTAGAGATACTTTGCTTAGTAAGGTAGGGTACATATCAGATTAATGGCCATAGGAAAATCTCTGCAGTAGGAATATCTCATATCTGTCCTATTTCTTTTTGCTAGATGAATTTCCTCAAGACTTCCAAATGCACTACAGTTGCACAGAAAGCTTGACCGATGCATTCATCATCACTGATCAAGCTGACTTTAGGGGTGTCCTTCAGGTGCTTCTAACAGTGATTTGAAACATGTGCCATTTCCTGGCTGTCCTGTGTTTTTTATGGCTCCTAGTGAAAACCAATAATATGAATTTCATTTTAATTCTTCTGTAAGGGATCTTATTTATAGAGCAATTTCTCGTGCAGTGTCTTGTCTCTATGAAATGATTGCCAACTCAGGCAGCAGTTAAAGTTTACTGCTTAGGCCTTCCTTCAAGGTACCATATGGATATTACTTTCTAAAAGTAATTTAGACTTCAAAGTGCTAAGAACATATTAACCCTTTGCAAGCTGCCCATCCCCTACTGGAATGTTGACTGATTTTATGAATTGATCTAACTTAATTAAACAAGTCAAAATATTTTCCCTTCACTTTCATTTGCAAATGTGTCTGACAATTAACTCTAATCATTAAAACAGTGTCAAGTATATTTAGCATTAATATTTTTGCGACAAACTAGAACGCATTGTTTTGTTAGTGTGTTATTCTTTACGTGTATTTGAGCAATGACCAGCTTTTTACGTGTTTCCATCTCCCAGGTAAGATATCGGTAAATAAAGAAGAAAACTATCAAAGAAACACAATTTTTGAAACTTCAGGAGCAATCCAAAGAAATAATCATGTAGGAAGCAGGTCATAATACTGGATATTTCAGTAAAGAAAAGGAAGAATTATACTGAAACAGAGTATCTTGATCTATCTATTTTTGTATTTTGTGGTAGAAGTTAGGGAGTTTGGTTGATTTTTTGGGGTTTTTTTTGGGAGGGGGAGGTTGTGGGTTTTTTTTTTATTTTGTTTTTTTGTTGGTTTTTTTTGGGGGGTGTTGTGTTGGGGTTTTTTTGTTTGTTTGTTGGTTTGGTTTTTTGCTTGTTTGTTTTTGTTGTTGTTGTTGTTGTTGTTGTTTTGTTTTGTTTTAACCCTAAAGCTACAAGTCAGCTGTTTGTTCATGTAAAAAGTTATGGGCCTTTCTTGTGCTTTATCCCCAGCCAGCCACCAAGACCCACTCAGCCACTCCTTCACTCTCCCACCAGTGGGATCAGGGAGAAAATCAGAAAGGCAAAAGGTAGAGCACTCATGGACAGAGGTAAAGACAGTGCAATATGGAATTGTACTTTCCTCATTATCCTTGTGCTTCCTGATACCTTGTGAAAGTGAAATGTTATGGTTCATGGCTTAGATATTGTTATGAAACACTTTGTGCCCATTATGGCAAACCTGTATAAAAAGCTGTGACCACCTACACCCATCCTTTATATTCAGGGGAATATGCCTCCTGGCTGGAACTTCGGATTGTGAGCTAAGCAGTTTAAGGCAACTCTAGACAAGTTAAAGGTGATGATATTGTCCAATTATCTTAGGTCTAGGGAAAAGTAAACAAGGCTGAGGGAGAAGAATGTATCCACAAGAAAGCTAAACCCAGAAGCGGTTGTGAAAGTCATCCCTGGCTGAGTTTGGGCTAGGGGAGCCCAAGCCCATAGACTCATCTGCTGAGGCCAGGTTTGCATGCACTTCCCCACAAACCAAGTGGCGAGGAGGAGGTTTTGGGTGTGTGTCAGAGGCAGTGAACACCCATCCTTCTTTACACAATCCAACTCAGCTCTTGGATCCCCAGTCCCGGGAAGGCCACGTCCATGGGACATCCGTGTGAGGGGCAGCAGAGGAAGTGTCATCATCCATTAAAGACCTCCCAAAGTGCTCCCCAGATCTCCTGGGGCCTTGTATGAGACCACTGTATGTGATGCAAAATGATGCAACAGATCCAGAGTCTATTGTAAGAGGCAGTGCTAAACTTGCCCCACACACCTCCAGGGGAAGTATCTGGGCATTCCTACCAGGCTTGAATGTATATTAATGCAACAGACTCTGTGTTTTTGAGGGACTCTTACCACCAAGAACACTGGAAGAAGAGGATCAATGGGATGCCTTCAGGATCCACAGAGCAGTGATATTTTCTACTTAGTTTGTCTCTCTGTCACTCTCTTTCTCTCCCTCCCTTTTTTTTCTATTTCTTTCTATCTCTCTCTCTGCCTCAAATTTACTGTTAAATAAAATACATACTCTTGACTTTGGCATATGGCATTTGGCATTTGCACCTTAATTGGGGCAGAGGCAGCTCTCTAATAATTTTAATAACCAGATCATAACATACCTTTAGGTGTGATTTGAAAAAAAACTTGATGGGTAATGGATACTGATCCTGAGGTTTCATGAATCTTGAGTAGTGGCTTATGAGCTGTCTTGTATCTGCTATAGACCTGAAGGTAAATTACTTTCATTTTAATCCCCTCTGTGTTGCCAGTGTGGTGTAAAGGAAGATGTGTAAACAGCTTCTTGAAAAACTAACATGCTGGAGGGAAACTTCTGATCAACTGTATAACACAATTTTCAAAAAATCAAGGTGTCTCAAAGTCAGCAGAGGTTTTTTGAGTCACAAATAGTTCTAAAGACACAATGTCAAATTCAGTCCCCAGACAAACTCACAGTAATCTGTAATATTTTGTTAATTTCTTTCCTTTTACCTTTAAATATTAAAAAAAAAAAAAATCCCCTGCTTTGTTTTGTTGCAGTGTAAATAAATCAATCAATTAAATTAAAAAGATATGTAAAGGATTTTAGATACATTGTAATCAGTATCTAGTATCAACAAAACTCACTTAGAAAATATCTAACACATTCGATGGTGACTCTCTTGCCATGGAATAGATCCGTCACCTTTACATTCCTTATTGCTATTGTTCTGGGTAAAAGCCAAGACTACAGATACTACAATTTATTATTATTATTATTATTATTATTATTATTATTATTATTATTATTATTATTATTATTTCTATTCTCAAGCTGCTTTTTTTGCAGTTGATACCATTCCACCATTTTGTGGTTTTCTTCTCTGCTATAGCCTAAAAAATTACATTTTCTTGGTTTTTACTGTGCATGCAAACAAGTAGTTTACATACTCTTACATATATTTTTTCTGTGGAAGAATACATAAGAGCGCCAAAATTCATTCCTAAATATTGTTTTCTCATAATTAAAAAATAAGAAAAATACACAAAAAACCCAACAAAACAACCTAAACAAGCTAGGAAGGGCACTGATTATTGCAAGTACTCCAGGTTCAGCAAGGCAAAGCTAAGACGTAATGGAGTTTTCTGCAGAACATCAAAATGCTACCGTAGTCTAGTCTTATTTTCACTGAAAAAGGACCAGATTTTTTTCACCTTCATCTTGGAAAGAACATTACTCTGCACGAAGTTGTTGAAACTGCCCATACATAAAATGCTGCTAAATGCAAATTCCAAAATTAGAAAAAGATGTTTATGTCCATACAGATTAATAATGTTTAAACACCAGTCACAGTGATGAGCATACCAAAACTTCATGTCATTTGGGCATTTAATTTAGCAAGGCTTTAAATCAAGTGATGAATAAGCCCATACAAATTCTTTTCTGTTGGGAATCTAATACATGACTTTCGATTGGGGCATCTTCAGAGTACCTTGGGCAGGATTTATAATAATAGAGATGAAACCACAGTGTAGCATTTTTCCTCACCCTGCCACCAAAAAAATCTGAGATGCATTCTTCTGCAAGAAATTTAGTGGGAGTTTCGCCATTTGCTGCGTTCTTTTGCAAGTTAAGTTTTACTTTAAAAGAAGACCTATGGTCTTCAATAGATCATTGAGTTCAGTTGTCAGGTTATCCAGAAACATATATTTGCCCAAAAACATGCTCAAAATGCTTCTCCTGAAATTCCTTGTTTAACTATTGAATAGAATAATAATAGAATCATAAGAGCTTGTGTAAGGTTCTAGGACATTATAAGAGACTTCTTCATTAAGAAGAATTATTTTAAAAAACTCTAAATTTGGTAATGATTTAATTCGCACGAATATAACTTCTGCCAGACATTATTATTTGCCATGACACCACATGTATGCTCTTTTCTCCCCTTGTCTAGGCAGGACTAATTTGTCTGGCTGTTGTCTACCATAGCAAATATTTCCTTTGAAACAGGTCTTTTTTTTTTTTTTTTTTTAGTTTGTTTTGTGTTTTTCCTCATACCATTGTCACTTACCAGCAAAGCACCATTTTAATCTCATTTGTCATAACAATCAAACAAATATTGAACAAATATCAAGTAGTGTTTCAGTCATGTTTTATGCCTCTAGCCTTCAAACTTCAGTCTCATTCCTTTGTCTGCTTTTATCTTTACCTAGTTCTTATTAAATCAGGTATCTGGGAACATTCTGGCCAACTGTATTGCAATTGACACCCTAAAGGTATAAGTCGAGTTTATCTCCACTGCAATAAAAGCCTAAAACTAGACACCACTATAAACCTTCCCAAAACTCATTGTCATGTTGTTGTTCTCAACTATTTGTGCCTTGTCTATTCCTCACTAACTCTTTGAAAACCCATATAATAGTATATTTTTTTTCCTGTGGCATGACTTATTGAATTGAAAAATAAGGTTAAAACACTTTCTTTCCAAAATATAGTAGAATGTATTTTCTCACTGAGTGAATGTTTTATATACGCATACAAAAACTTTTTCATTTGTGAAATTATACAATATATTGAACATGCAGTTGTTTTTGCATTTCTGAATCCTACCTGTTAGACCAAAATAATATGCAGGTATTTCACACATGGCCTGAAATATAAGTAATGGACACTACTGACTTTATTTTAATTCAAAAGGAGAAAAGTTGCAATTTTTTATCTAAAACTTCCTGTAATCTATATTTAATAAAAACTTTCCTTTATGGATGTTTTAGTGAACATTTAAAATATCTGAACTTTGGTTTTTATTAAATTCTGTTCCTATTTTAAATTAGTCTTTAAAATTTTATTTAAACTAACTTCATTCCTTACCATTTAGTCTGAACTGTGTAAGACACACTCCGATTTTTATTTAGGCAGGTGAAAGCCACTGTGTTGACCAGCTGTAACATGTTTCAATTCCCAGTGAATACACAGACGCTTATGTCTATGAATATCATATCCTTAACTGCCTAGTTGTAATCCTACTTAGCAAATTATTGGCATAAAAACAATTGACTATTTTTCTGTGTAGCACATGGTTTAACATGAAGCCTAGAATATATTTCAGGGTACACAGATTAAGGAGCTAAAACTGTGGGAGTGAAACTTTATAAGGCTTACTAAAAGCCCGGAGTTATCTCTGGTGAGTTCCTTCTCAACAAAAGGAAATTGTCGTCAGTTCAATAGAAGTCTTGCAAAATCCTTAGCAGTGACCTCCCTTCACTTCCATTGCCTGTCTCTGCACATGGTACTCAGGATCTCCACTATGTCCAGAGTTTATAGCTCAGCAGTATTGCCCCTTTCAGACAGCAACTTCTGCTCTGAATGTACAAAACCATTTTCTCCATGAGCCCCAGTTGCTTGATGAAGTCAACATAAACAAAATAATTTTGTTATCACAGCTTTACCTCTTTGGGGCTTGTCATACAGCTCATTTTGCACATAACTCACCTTTCCTAACAGGAAAAGCTATGTTCTGGGGCCATCTCACAAGTTCAGTCCTTTCATGTCTTCTCTTTTACCTTGCTCCTTTCTTTGTTCCTTCAGTTCGATAGGCAATAGCCATCTCTCTCTGTGTACTGAGACCTTACATTTAGTTACTCCAAGCTGTTTTCCTCTGTGCATCTCCAAGTCACATTGTCTGCACAGTTGATCCTTTTCATCCCAGACATTCTCTCTGTATTAAATTCATATCTAGAGGGTTTTGCAGCCTCTCAGTGGCAAGAGGGTTTTTTTGTAAGTAGTTTTATATACCAGTTGCGTTATGTAAACATACAGAAACAGAAGTCTAAATTGTGCTGAGACTTAGTCCTCCCCCATAGACAGAATTTATTATGAGTAAGAAATGAATGGATTTCTCCTGTATGCAGAGGTGATTTACTCTAAGACAGAGAAGGACTGACCTGCAGTGTAAAGAAAATATGCAATTTCCAAGCAGAAATTATGAAACTCTTTAATAAATATCACTTTCGTACCACTGTCAAACAGGTACCAGTTGTCAGATGAGAAGTCTTAGGAGACTGACATGGCAGCAGAGGGATAATTTTCATTTATTAATGGATATTTCTTTCTTACAAGAAGGAATGAAGGCTTATATCATTACTACACTAAGAGGCTCCATCCACCAGCTGAGCAGGTTGGAAACTAAAATGAATAAATAAGGAAGCTGGCAATATTGAAGGATGAAGCAAAGAAGAAAGAAAGGCTGCTTAACCTTTAAAGTTAGCCTCAGTTATCCTTGTTTTAAAGGATCGGTTTTCTGTATCTCTAAAATCTCCACCATTATGAATTGCAGAAGGTGTAGGTAAGGACAACATGAGCTCCATTTCTCAGTTGGAGAGAGTTTTTTATACGTTCAACATTCAGTGAAACACTATGAAGGCACAACCTTCTCAAGTTCGTCCAAGGTGAATATTCACTTGGTCTATCTTCCTCTAAAATACTTTCAAATTTCTCTGAAAAGTTTAAACATGATTTGAAGAAATGTGTGTTGAATTCTAAGCATCCTTTCAAAGTAGGCCCTCCATTGACCCTGTTTCTAGGGTGGAGCCGTAAAAAAACACCAAAGAAGAAAAGAAGGAGGAAGAAATCATACTTTTAGCTTATGCACTAATTTGTAAGGCTGATATACCAGGTTTAGAAGAGGTACTTCTTCTCATATGGGGAATAAATAAGGGCAATAAAAATAATTACTAAATCTGCAGATTCTGAAATTCTACATAAGATTTTTTGAGAAAGTTGCAAGGTTGTCATATACTTTACAATTCCATTTCACAAATGTGAAGAGAATAAAAATGAAAGCTCTTGACAGTCTGGAAAAAAATATTACTTTCTGATTACTGGATGCAGCGCTTAAAGGTCTTTCATTTCAGTGTATTTATACAATAAATTTAGGTCATTTCAAGTTGCAGCTCTGAAAATTTTCTAGTGAGAAGCATAGGTTTGGATAAAGAAGCGAAACATAAAAAGTTACATCATAAAGGTAATTTGGCACTGATATAGTGGGAAACTTATGTTGAAATTCTTCCCCAGGTAGAGAGAATCATAAATGCCAGAGCTGTCAGATAAATTACTAGAAAATCTAGCAAACAAATGCCTAGATTAAATAATCTGACCAAAATAAACAGTTATAGCAAGCATTTGAATGCAAAATTTATAGTAGGTGAACTGAAAAATATGATAATGAGGGTCAGAAGGTCTCTCTATCACAGTGTCACCATTTCAATAATCCTTTACTAGCACTGTAATTAAAAAATTCATAGCATGACTAGCTTCCTGTATTTTCTCTTATACTTCCTCTCTATACTACAGATTCTCTTCAGCTTTTCTTCTAAAAATACGGAACTTACAAACAAATAAGCACAAGTTAAATCATAAAGACCAGAAAAAAATTGTAAAAAATTTTATAAAATTAGGTATTCCTAAATGATGAAAATGTAATTACCCTATTTGAATAACCTCTATAGTTCACTGTTGTGCTACAAATGGGAACATGAGGGTATTCATTTATTATAACTCGGGTTTTTTTTTTTTCTGAAGCAGTACAATGAACATTTTTCTTTTGACTGTGATTGTATTCCACATTAATTAAAATGTTTTGCATAGTTTCTTTTAGTAGTGACATTTAGAAAATTGGACAAAAGGCTTTGTGTCTGATAGTGAATAATGTCTTTGCAACCATCAAGGTGAGACAAAAGCAATATCAATGATAAATCACTATAATGAAATAAATTAACATGGAGAGATAATGTTGTGTTGAAACAACTGCTACCTCCTAACCAAGGAGCTTACTCTGAGCCTGAAGCAGACTCAGTCTTCAGAGCTATGCTGTAATCCATTTTATGTTGATAGAATCACAGAATATGAGTTTTAATCTGATCACGCAGTCTTTCTTCTCTTAGGATCAGACTAAAATCTTTCTCTGACATTACTGCCCATAATGCCATTGAAACTTATATGTGAAATGATACAATTTTTAATGTGAATTGCAGCTCCTCCCAGAAGCAGAACCAGTGTATTAGTGCCATAATAGTGCTGAACAAAAGCACAAATAAGAAACAACCCATTATGTGGCTGTCCTATGACCATCTTGTTTGCCTGCTTTCTCATTCTTGTAGAAATAGACTCTGAATTCAGTAACAAACCTGACAGCATGTTAGGCTGCAGTGTGGGATTTTTTTGCTGGACTGGGCTACAACAGTTCTGCACAAAACCAAATTTCTTTTTTTTTCTCCTTTCAAAATGCAAGCCCTTAAAATACGCAGGAAAGGGAAGAAACAAAATCCAAATATAATGTGAATGTGTTTCAATATGCATAGTGAAATGATAAATGCAATTCTCCTTTTTTGCCGTTTGTGCGTCAAGCATGCCTGGGGTTTGAGAATAAAAAAAATTATATGTAACAAAATATAAAATGTTTAATCATCTCCGACTCCAAATCAGAATATGGAATCTAGAGCAAACCTTTAATTTTATTTGTTCTATAACAAAAAAAACCCCACTCTAGGTGTAATAAAATATGTTTGTACTCATTAACTTTAGGAAGATATTTGTGACTAACAAGTAATAAAAAAAATTTCAGTCTTAGAGACTCATATACATTCACATCAAAAGACAGTTCTTTGTGGCTGTGCATTTTTACAGCACGTGTTTCTGCTCCAGAAAAAAAAGGTAAAATATTTATTAGAGATTATAAAAAGGGACTATAACAAACTGATTCTACTCCACTTTGCAAGAAAACTTCCAAATGCTGTAATTCTTTGTGAGGGAGAATTAATCACGCTGTATCACTCTTTCCCAGGAGCCAGTTTCTCACAATCTCTGGAAACGCAGACAGCTGAGAAACTGCTAGGCAAGAAGGAAAGGCAGACAACTGAGGCTTCAGGCTCTTAGGTCAATGTGCCTCCTGAGTAGCTCACAGCAGAGCCAGCAAGCCAGGACCTTGCACAGCCACACTGACAGGCAGCCATGCAGAAACCCATGCAACCCGTTTTATCACAGTCTGTTTTCCAGCAGACAGCTGCTATGGGATGTGTGACCCCACAGAAGACTCTCATTTTCACAGAGTAGAAAATTCAGGAAAAGAATGGTTTCATATAATGTATTCCTTTCTCCTTAGTTTCTTGTCTGTGCAGTATCTTGGCATACATATGTGCGTACTTGCACCTTCAGATAATTTCCACTAAATCTAGAAATTGAAGTTAAACTTCGAGATAACAATGCAACTTTGGGCACTAGAACAGAGTCCCCTGGGAAGTGGTCACAGAACCAAGCCTGACAGAGTTAAAGAACTGCTTGGACTATTCCCTCTGGTATGTGGTGTGGTTCTTGGAGACTGTGCTATGATGGGCAGGAGTTGGACTTGAGGATCCTGATAAGTTCCTTCCAACTCAGCTCATTCTGTGGTTCTGTAATTATAAATATAATAAAATCTGGTTTTAATTCTACCTCATAAAAATCTAGAAAAATAGCTCAGAGATTTAATAATTTGATTTCAAATTGTGCAACACAACAGGATTTGGTCTTGTGTTGTTTAAATATTCTTGAAATATCAAAGGAAATTAAGTCATTATGCATTATGCATTTTCTAGCATTTAAGTACTACAAATACTGCTTTGAGTCCTTAATGTTGCTATCAGCTTTTCTGTGATTTCAATCATAACAGGAATTCCAGTCTTGAGCTGAAATCCTCCTGTTTGCTCTGCTGTCTTGCATGCTGGGAAAAAGTAGTCTATTAAAGCTAGTAAAATGTGAAAATAATATTCTTCTTTTGTCTTAAAGAGAAAGGGGAGAGTTTGGGAAGCAGTTAGCTTTCTCATGGCAAGCATAGAGGAAACAGTGGGAATAACCTCTGCTGCAGGTGGGAGGGTGCTGTCCTTGCCTTCCTACACCAAAGGTCTTGGATCAAAATTTGAGTTGCAGTTGACTTGGAGCTCTGGAGAGAAGGTCAATGTGCAACTCACATGAGAGAAATGGGCTAACCTGACATTCTGCAGAACTGCTATCCCCAGATTATTGTTCCACATTTGCAACTAGTGTCAATGCCATAATAATCCTGCAGAATTGCAAATAAGAATCAAATTCCACATGGTGTGAATAAGAAAAAAGATCAGTTCATGAAGGTTTGTCCTGTGTAATGTGGTCCACAACCCCAAATGTCACAGATTTTTTTATGCAGGATTTTTTATAAAGCAAGTTATGTTGTTAAGATGTTTTACTGAGTTCTTGCGGCAAAAGATTTCTTCTTGAAATAATTTTACCTGAGTTCTAGCTTTTCAAAGAAGTTTGGAAAGGCCAGTAACCAGAACATCGATCTCAGAAGTATGTCCAAGGCAGGTGTTTAAATTAATGTACAATTCATTTTACTGCATATCTAATTTCTTACAAATCATGAAAAATTTCCTTCTCTATGTAGGCATTTATACAGACTATTAGATCTAGTTCTAAATCATTAACCCCTCCAAGCTGCAGTTATTCATAATGTATAATGTAACTTCCTTCTACATTTCCCTTTCTTGACGAGTTCATAAATGTTCGTTTTACTTTTTAAAAACTCAGTAAAATAAAACAGAAGTTATTAATACACACAAAACCTGAGTTCATTCATTTATACAGGCAGGGAAACTTGTCACTTAGTTTTTCTGCAATGGTATTTTTCAGAGCACTTTCAATGAAATCTGAAAGAAATAAATTCTCAATTGCCTTCTGTAAGTAAACCAGTGCCCTTTTGTAGAGCATAAGTCAATTCCTGCAGTCAGGAATTTTCCTATGGATGTATTTACTCCATTATAGAGAAACTCCAACTTGCATTTTACCTGAAAGGTAAAAGTGAAAAGGTACTTTGTGCTGTTGCCACCAGCTCTGAAGCATTATGCAGTACAGGACTGAAAAAAACATATCCTGCATATATTTTGTGCATGTGTATTTACATGTAGTCAATATTTGCCATAAGACCTGCCATGTTCATCTAATTATTTTTATAGTTTTTTTAAGTGTAGAAGAACCTCATTCTTTTGACTTCTTTAAGAAAGGTGGACACTGAAGCACATCCTACAACCTCTCCCTCCACAAAATGTAGTTAGTATGGTCTCCTGTTGCAAGCCAATTCATCTATTCCACAGCACTTCAACAAAAATCTCCTGCATCTTCTCTCATGAGAGAGGCATTCCCCTATTTTGAGAAATTCATAAGGGCAAAAGCTTTGTAGAATGACTGCAGCATGACTGCAGCCTTAAGTACGACCCCAAGGATAAGGCACATAGCAACACTATATCTGGGAAAACCCTGTCACTTATTTGCTTCAGATCTTTGTGATAAAGAGCACGTTAAAGTATAATCTTCAAGCTCAGCTCCTCGCTGTTTTTCTTGTTTATTCCTTTACCAAGTTAGAACAACAACAACAACAACAACAACAACAAAAAAAAAAAAAAAAAAAATTCAGAAATCCTACTGCCATTCATGTTGGTGAAGCACCAGATGTCCAGCTTCAGCTGTGTGTCATGGTTTCTCTGGGCTGTTAGCATGCACAAGGAGACAAAGATGTGTCTGGGATGCCCTTACAGGTCAGTGCAAATATCACTGCAGGTTAGTATTGCATATGTGACTGCAAGGTATGCAAGAAAACACTTCTCTCTGTTTTACCTCAGCAGTAAACAATATTCACAAAATATTCACAAATATTAGAGTGCATGTGTGAATATTAGAATATTCACAAAACTAGAGTGCTTTAAGAAACTTGCCTGTGGAACTCCAGACTTTGTGTTGCTATTACTAACATTTTGCACCCTATAATGTTTATGGCATCCTTCTATAAAGGAGAAGGATGAGGAGCTTTTGAGCTGCATTTTACAGACAAGAAGGTTGTAGTAATTTGCTTCTTTCACCAAAATGGAGTATCTAGAGAAAGTAAAACTGAAAGATTCATTTTGTTCAAAGGCCAAAAATATGAGAATGATCTTGCTATTACATCAAATCTCCAAACAATGAGAAATTTTGTCTTAGTGTTATATCTAGAGCCTACATTTTAAAATGAATTTAGATTTTAGGGTGCTGTCTGAATTAGAAATTTCTTGTTTTCTTTCTCAGTAACATTCATAAACCTTATTTTTCCTCTCATTTTAGAAATTTGCATGTGCTCTTTTCAGATCTGTTTAAGGTAGTCCCTATTTTCATTATTTCCCTCTACCTCTCCTTCATCAGCACTGGTTGAAATTTCAGAACAGGCCCTTATAAAGATCCTGAAATCTTTCCATAGAAAAGAGATTTTTCTGAGTACATAACAGGCCTCACTAGCCAGGGACTGTCCCAGTGCTCCAGCCAGGAGCAGGGCAGCCAAGGGTCACCAAGGCAAACAGAGGTCCAGGCATCACGCCCCTCTCTGGGGACAGGTCCAGCCAGGCTGGGACATTGCCCTGTGGGAGGGTGCCAGACACAATCTGGTGTTAGAGCATGGCATACAGAGACAGCCCCTTGGCTCACTGAGGGGATGGATCTTCCTAGGTGGAATGAGGAACAGTTAGCAGGTAAAGAGTGGTTAGCATCGTAATTTTTAAGCCAGAGGTGGTGGTGGGATCCTCCTTTTTGGTTACCACCGAACTGCAAGTTAGGTTTAACTATAAATAACATGAAATGGCACCCTCAGGGTGCAGTTCCTCACTATAGGTTGAGGGAAATTAGGGCTGCATGCCCCAGTGCCCACCTTCAGTGGCAGCGTTCAGCAGCTGCAGCTTTCACTCACCCTTTCAGCAAGAAAGCCTTTTATGAGCAGGGAGAGAGCTACTTGCCCTCTCTCGCAAGTTACATTGCTCATTTAACCATAGGACAAGGTCTCAGCCTGCTGTGAAAGGCCACCGGGTTTTTGAATTGCAGGAATATTATAACCATGCTTGAGTGAAGTCTCATTCCTAAAGAAACTGGAAAGCAGTGCAACATTCCCGCTACAACAAAGCAGCGTATCATACACTTTTCAGGACAAAAGAATAACTATCATAAGGACTCGATGACGTGTGCATTCTCTGAGTGTTTAAAGGGTGAAAGACTCTGGCCTCTTGCTATCTGTATAAAGCAAGAAAAGACTTCTGCGTGTCTGAGTGATTCTGGCTTTTCATCTGGCTTTTGTTGCTTAACTGAGTTATAGTTGAACGTTTTAGGAAAAATATAGGCATGTTTTTACGGTTAAGGGCTTTTTTAGGGCTGAGAGTTAATGCAATCTCTTTAAAACACATTAAATTGTTCACTGAAGTAGGACTGTAGAATCTCAAATATTGTTATTATTTATTTTCTCAGTGATCTTGGAAATTTCTCTTAAGAATGGATGGATTGAAAGTAAAACAAGTTGGGTAGACAACAGATAAGAGTGCTTATGGAAACCGTATGAAACTTTGAATTTAATCTTGAGTACGGGTATATACACAAAACCAATGGCATTGTAGGATCTGTGATTCAGATTATTAAGCCTATTTGACAACAGTGAAAATTGCCAAAGTCACGAAGTCCAAATACTGAACAAACCTGGAACTTATCAGCTGAATTAAACCACAATGGGAATTGTGTCTCAAGGTAAATAACATGTATATCTTAAATACGCTGTAATTGGCTAATTAAATAATATGAAAAACATTGCAGAGGCTAGGGTTATGTTATTTAATTTTAACTACTGAATCTAAAGTCTCCCTGCAGTATCAAATAATGTCATATTCTAATTAAATTCCCTCCCTGAACTAATAGAAATCCTTAAAAATTATGACGATAAAAGCAGCTAATTAGAACTAGCAAATATGATTCAAAAATTTAATAAAATAAAAATGCCTCTGGTTAATGTTAACAATGGCATCTTTCTATGATACTTAAACTAAAATGTCTTGCTCAAAATACATAAATAAAAAAGGTTCCATTATCAGCTTTCTTGAGTAGAATATTAAAATAATTGACTCCATGCAGATGATTGCTGCATTACAATCCCAACTTAGAATCCATGCAGAGAGTCAGGTGAATGCTTATCATTCTGTCCTAGGGTATCATTATTCAAATGCTCAATGGACAGTCAAAGAAGCAGACACTGAGATTTTGTGTGTGGAAAAGGGTGTGAGGCTCCTGGTGACCAAAGAAAAATAACAAAATAAAGTCCATTGAGAGCATATTTGAGTCACTGATAAATTCACTGGTTTGCAATAAGGAAGGGTTTCTATCATTTTCTGCCGCCTTCTTTTTAAAAGTAGACTCTTTTACATTCTCTGTGTGGAGGAAGAGATCCTCACAAAACAGAGATGATACAAACATAAATCCTTAATGCTCTATTGAATCTATACCTGGAGTCTTCAAAAGGAGACAGTGCACAGGTTGTTTTACACAAAGCACAAGGCAAGGCACGGCATGAAAACCAGAGACAAAATACTTTTTTTGCTGACAAATAAATGAAAACTTTCCTAAAAACAATGTGTACGACTGATAAAGAAGTGTCAAATCCAAGTATGTGACCTATTTCTTCCTCCCAGCTGAATCAATTATTTTAGACTCAAAAGAGCCAAGCATACTCTCTCCTTTTGCTCCCTGCCTATTCCAAAAAAAGGTACAAAAGAATGAGAAAGAAGGAAAAAGAAAGAATGAAAGAATGACAGAATGAAAAAGAAGAAAAAGAAAGAATAAAAGAATGAGTGAATGAGAAAGTAAAAAAAAGAAAGAATGAAAAAAATGAGAGAGCAAGAAAGAAATAAAAAGAAAGATAGAAAGAATGAAAGAATGAGGAAGAAGAAGAAAGAAAGATAGGAATAATGAAAGAATGAGGAAAAAAAGGAAAAAGATAGAAAGAACGAAACAATAAGAAAGAAGGAAAAGAAAGAATGAAAGAACGAGAGAATGCGAAAGAAAAAAGAAAGAACAAAAGGATGAGGAAGAAGAAAAAGAATGAATAAAAGAAAGATAGAACAAGAAAGTAGAAAAAGAAAGAACAAAAGAACAAAAGAACGAGAAAGAAGGAAAAGAAAGAATGAAAGAATGAGGGAATGAGAAAGAAACAAATGGAAAGATAGAACAAATGAGGGAACAAAAAAGTAGAAAAAGAAAAAATGCAAGAACGAGGAACAAGAAAGAGGGAAAAGAAAGAATGAAAGAACAAGATGATGAGAAAGTAGAAAAAGAAAGAACAAGGGAACGAGAAAGTAGAAAAAGAAAGAATGAAAGAACAAGGGAACGAGAAAGAAACAAAAGGAAGAATAGAAAGAATGAGGGAACGAGAAAGAAGAAAAAGAAAGAATGAAAAAATGAGGGAACGAAAGAGAAACAAAAAAAAAAGATGGAAAGAAAAAAAAACAAAAAAAGAACTAAAAGAAGGAGGGAATGAGAAAGTAGAAAAAGAAAGATAAAAAGAATGAGGGAATGAGAAAGAAAAAGAAAGATAAAAAGAATGAGGGAATGAGAAAGTAGAAAATGAAAGAATAGAAAGAACGAGGGAACAAGAAAGAAACAAAAGGAAGAATAGAAAGAACGAGGGAACGAGGAAGTAGAAAAAGAAAGAATAGATAGAACGAGGGAACGAGAAAGAAAAGAAGGAAGAATAGAAAGAAAGAGGGCACGAGGAAGTAGAAAAAAAAAGAATAGAAAGAACGAGGGAACAAGAAATTAGAAAATGAAAGAATATAAAGAATGAGGGAACGAGAAAATAGAAAAAGAAAGAATATAAAGAACAAGGGAACGAGAAAGAAAGAAAAGAAAGAATAGAAAGAACGAGGGGAGGAGAAAGTAGAAAAAATAGAAAGAACGAGGGAAGGAGAAAGTAGAAAAAGAAAAATAGAAAGAACGAGGGAACGAGAAAATACAAAAAGAAGGAATAGAAAGAACAAGAAAACGAGAAATAAGGCAAAGAAAGAATAGAAAGAATGAGGGAACGAGAAAGAAGGAAAAGAAAGAATAGAAAGAACGAGAAAACGAGAAATTAGAAAAAGGAATAATAGAAAGAATGAGGGAACGACAAATTAAAAATGAAAGAACAGAAAGAACGAGGGAACGAGAAAATAACAAAAGGAAGAATAGAAAGAACGAGGGAATGAAAAAGAAACAAAAGGAAGAATAGAAAGAACGAGGGAACAAGAAAGAAGGAAAAAGAAGAATAGAAAGAATGAGGGAACGAGAAGTAGATAAAGAAAGAATAGAAAGAACATAATAGAAAGAATGGGAAAGTAGAAAAAAAAGAATAGAAAGAACAAAGGAACGAGAAAGAAACAAAAGGAAGAATAGAAAGAACGAGGGAACGAGAAAGAAACAAAAGGAAGAATAGAAAGAACAAGGGAATGAGAAAGTAAAAGAAGGAAGAATAGAAAGAATGGGGGATCGAGAAAATAACAAAAGGAAGAATAGAAAGAAGGAGGGAACGAGAAAGAAGGAAAAGGACGTATAGAAAGAATGAGGGAACGAGAAAGTAGATAATGAAAGAATAGAAAGAACGAGGGAACGAGAAAGTAGATAATGAAAGAATAGAAAGAACGAGGGAACGAGAAAGAAACAAATGGAAGAACAGAAAGAACGAGGGAACAAAAAAGTAGAAAAAGAAAGAATAGAATGAACAAGGGAACAAGAAAGAAATAAAAAGAAGAACAGAAAGAATGAGGGAACGAAAAAGAAACGAAAGGAAGAATAGAAAGAATGAGGGAATGAGAAGGAAGGAAAAGAAAGAATAGAAAGATCAAGGGAACGTGAAAGAAGAAAAAAGGAATAGAAAGAATGAGGGAATGAGAAAGAAACAAAAGGAAGAATAGAAAGAACGAGGGAATGAGGAAGAAACAAAAGGAAGAATAGATAGAACGAGGGAACGAGGAAGTAGAAAATGAAAGAATAGACAGGACGAAGGAACGACAAATTAGAAAAATGAAGAATAGAAAGAACGAGGGAACAAGAAAGAAACAAAAGGAAGAACAGAAAGAATGAGGGAACGAGAAGGAAGGAAAAGAAAGAATAGAAAGAACAAGAGAACGTGAAAGAAGAAAAAAAGAATAGAAAGAATGAGGGAACGAGAAAATAGAGGAAGGAAGAATAGAAAGAACAAGAGAATGTGAAAGAAGAAAAAAAAGAATAGAAAGAATGAGGCAACGAGAAAATAGAGGAAGGAAGAATAGAATAAAACGAGGGAACGAGAAAGAAACAAAAGGAAGAATAGAAAGAATGAGGGAACGAGAAAGTAGAAAAAGGAAGAATAGAAAGAACGAAGGAACGAGAAAGAAGAAAAAGAAAGAATGAAAGAACGAGGGAACGAGAAAGGAGAAAAAGAAAGAATGAAAGAACGAGGGAACGAGAAAGAATGAAAGGGCAAGAGAACACGGAAGAAGGAAAAAGAAATATGTAAAGAAAAAAGGACGAGAAAAAGAAGGAAGGAAGGAAGGAAGGAAGGAAGGAAGGAAGGAAGGAAGGAAGGAAGGAAGGAAGGAAGGAAGGA
>JAOTQP010001286.1:70548429-70561846 GCA_026413545.1 Cichladusa arquata | reverse complement strand
GGGGGGTGGTTTTGGGGTTTTTTTGGTTGGTTGGTTGGTTTGTTTGTTTGTTTGTTTTTTTATCTTGGTTGGTTGTTTTTGTTTCATTTTGCTTTGCCTTTTTTTTTTTTTTTTTCCCCCCAAATGCTTGTTCTCTGGGAAAATGAACACTCTAGAATGCTTTCTCTGGAAAGACAAAATATCAGTTTGTGAAGAGTCTGGGATTTTGCCAATACTAATTCTCAGTTTATATTTTCATTACTGGTTTGACATCCTTGAGAGAAAATGAGGGTTTTGCCATGAGTACTTTCCAAATATTTCACATATAAAGATGGCTTCCTAGGAGGCAGTAAAAATGTGACATAGCTAGGGAGATGGAGTAGATTTTTTCCATAGGTGCTTGAACAAGAAGAAATATTTGTATGGATGTGATGTGCCAAAAAATGTTGCTAGAAAAAGAAAACATAAGATGGTGCCATAAAAGAAAGATCTTGTATCTGGAGCGTGACACCTGGATTATCATGTGTCATTTAAGACAATGTTAATAATATCATCACATTCAGCTGCATCATCTCCTTAATGTCACACATATCCCAACTAGCAAAGGTGCTTGCCTGTAGAAAGGAAAGAAAAAGAAAAGTGCATTACAGCTAGCCAGCTCAACATGAAATTTCAGACTCACTAATGTCTTGGGGATTATTCCCATACTTACAATGCAGCACGTGCAAATAATTGGTAAAAGCATGAGACAGACTTTTATGTAGACCACTCTCAATAGTTTTGAATGAAATTTTAAAATTTCTTCATTCCACATAACTATACCAGTAGCATCTATACAGGTATGAGTAAGAGGGTGTTTTAAAATGAAAGTCAAGGTTGTAGTTACTCACTTACAGGGATTGTTGCCAACACATAAAAGTGAAAACATTTTTATATTTGTTCTGTCGTATTGGATTATACTCAAATTCCCGTAAGTCCTTTAGTTGAATTACAAATTATGTCTTTATTCTGGAAACAAATATACCCACAAATGCATTGTGTATCTTCTCATGTGCAGTATGTAGTGTTAGTGGCTTCAGAGAGAGAGCAAACTACTTTGGGCATTTTTGCTGCCAAACAAATAATTGTATGTGATGATTTCAAAACAGTTACCATTGGCAAACAACAAAATCCATTTTAGTTAGTCATAAAGGAATAGAAATCAAATTGCTTCCAGGAGAAGAAAAAAAAAGTGTATGTATGTGTGTATAATATATATTATGTATGCTACACAGAGCATTCAAATATTTCCAGTCCATACTACAGTATATTTTTGCAAACTGATAAATAATTCATAGCATTAGATTACTTCTTATAATCCTTACTACTTTGGAACCCAGGCAAGGGTTGTAAACAAATGTCTTTTTTTCACACATTGTCTATTCTAAAATTTGCACTAGAAGACAAAGACAATTACATTTTTTATTATTTTTTTTAATCTCAAGTATGCTTTTATCTTTGAAGTTAGGTAAAAAGTAATAGCCAATTGATGTACATTTCATTGTGACTATGGGTACCTGCTGATTTTCATGCCACTAAATAGTTTCTTAAAAGAACTTCGAGATGGGAAAAATATTGTTGGCCTGATAAATCTTCATAGAGTAGTAACTAGGTCATAAGTAGTAAGTAGCTACCATGACTGGGAGGTTTGTATAGTGGGACTGGGAAAACGGTGCAAAAATATGTCACATTCATGCTGAGTATCTTGTATGCACATCACTGACATTGCTGAGATATTGTCATTAGAAAGCCAAGTAATTGATTTGTTCTGATTTGTACTGATTTGATCTTTGCTATTCATTTGCTGACTAGTTATGTTTTCTGGTTTTTTAATGACATTTCATAAAAATGCTAGATGGGAATTCACTGTTTCATCAAGCATTCCTATCTAAACATATTCAGAAACAGAAATGTAATGAAACAGAAAGTAATTTCCATTAGATAATAATCTTATTTGATCAACATTTTTGTCTAGCTCTACATACTAACTTAATAAACTTCTTCCACTCCCTACCCTGCTTCTCATTACAAAACTGAAGGGAAAAATCTTTCCTTAAAGTAATAAATTTTTGTCTTCATTTCAAAAAGTTATAATTAAGATTAGGCATTACAATATATCACTGTAAACTCTGCATTTGAGAGCATGAATTGTGAATATCTATGTTTTGAGACTAAGAAGATGAGTGGATACATTTTAAAGCAGGCAGATAAAGCACGAACAGCACAAGCTTCCTTTTGGCAGCTGAGATTTCCTTTAAGTCTTCAGCAGCAAACTATTTCTTCTAAATGGAATTTAATTATTGCAGCCCATTCTGCTTTTAAATCATGCTCCTGTGACTTCATATTGCATCAAACACAATATGCCAGCTTGCACTTCTCTCAGCCCTCAGAAACACTTTTGACTCATCACTCTTCCTCTTGCTAAATAAAAATAATCTGCAATTTAATCACTTGCTTGTAAGCAATCACTTGCTAACTTGATATGCTCGGCAGATTTCCTATTTAGATCTGTCAGGTATAGGCACAGCAGGAATCTGCCATGTCCTACTGCCAGTTCATGTGCAGGGTCACCGGCCAGGACACGGTTAAGTGGCTGATGTTGTATGTGCTCACTGAAATTATTTCAGAGACAATATCAGGTCTTTCTGGCTGGATGTCCATAAGATAATTACAGCAAATAGTTCCAGATAAGCTAGATCACGGAGGAAAATGCTCTATCCAGTCCTAGTCTGTCTAACATCTACTGAGATCAGTCATTATAAAGCCACCAACTTCCCACCAACATATGTAAATTGCTTGTGCTGCAACTGAAATAAAGGAACTGCTCTGATGACTGTAATTTTGACCCATTGTCTCATTATTTACTGACAGTTGTACGTAAATTCAGTAAATTAGATACACATCTTTTTCCTCTTCTTTTTATAAATATTCTAGAAGTGTTGAAAGTGTCAAACAAGATCAACTTCATCTTGTAATAGTCTGTGCATCTGCACCTAACCCACAAATGGAGTAACAGAAAAGGTTTTATGAGTCCAATATCCTTATATTTCCTTGCTGTCTTACTTGATGATCACTAAATAAGCACTTCTACTGTTAAAGATTTTTGTTGTTGTTATTAATATTTTTGTTATTATTATTATTTTAAAAGACTACACAAAGCAAAAGAAAGAAAACCAAGTGATGTAAAAGCAATTGCTCACAAGCAGCTGATGAATACCCAGCCAGTCACTGAGCATTGTCAATCCCTAATAAATGCCACCTCCAGTTTTATTGCTGGACTAATCCTATGGCTAATTTATGTCAACTGTCCCAGTTCTGTTCCCTCTCAGCCTTTTATCTTCCCCAACCTACTCACTGTTGGGAAGAGTGGGAAATTGAGAAAGCCTTGATGCTGTGTAAGCACTGTTCAGCGATAGCTAAAACATTGGCATGTTATGAACAGTGTTTTTGGTCACAAACTGGAAATTTAGGGCTGCTACAGAGAAAATTAATTGTATTCCAGTCAAAACCACTAAAAGACATAAACTTGTCTGGTATCGTTTGGAAGCTTTTCCAGATATCCAAATCCCTTCTGCTCTGCATGGGAAATGGGAAAAAAACCAGACCAAAACCTAACTGAATCCTTATATATCCAAAGAGTATTTTAGAGAATACAACACAGGATTTTATTAAGACAGCTAGAACAGTCTCCTCCTAAGATATAGCTAACTCTTTTTTTCACATAAATAGCTGATCAGATTCTAGGGGGCTTGATGTAAGTTTTAGATGAGCAAAGAATTGACTCAAATCACTTTATTTTGGCTCCTGTAGGGTTTTTCAATTCCTTGTATCTCTACAGACTCCTACCACTTCAGTTGAAGAAAGCTTTTGGCTACTTCTGCGATGTCAGTCATATGAGAAAAGAATTGCTGGCTTGGTATAAAAGCTAATAATTTCTCAGAAGACTTCTCATGAATTAGGCCCATTTTCACTATGAAAAGTAAATTACATTCCCACTTAATAATTTTCTATCAATTTGCATAATATACATTAATTTTCAAAATAAAATCTCTTATTTTGTACTGATTTTATTTTCTACTTGTTTCCCTAAGAAATACAAACAAAAAGCCTGAAAAACAGGAAATGGCAAGATGCACACATTAAAAACAATTCTTCCACAATAAAAATGATGCTCTTATCCAGAAATTAGAGGCAGACCTCCTACCACTATAAAACATATTGATTTAGATGTTATATTTTTGATGAAACACAAATTATATTGTATCTACTAATTACCATTTTATTAAATGCATTTGTTTCTTCCTAAGTAGATAAGTGGAACTCTTTGTTTACAGTTATATAAATGTATTTGGAGGGTAAACTGCAGCTAATGTACAAACTTTTCTGTCATCCTTCAAGTCCTAGTCCCCTGAAAGGATCACATTTTCCTCCCCTTTCTCTATCTCATGCATGCAAGAGCCCCATAAAACCATTAAATTACTACATTTGAAAAGAAATAGATAGGCTCCAATTTCCTTTAAAATGGATTCATTTGTTAACTTCTAAACTTTCCCTTAGTACTTTTCAGACATAATGTATAGTGCCAGTCTCTCAGCATTTCCAGTACTCAATGTTTCTCTCACTTTAGGCAGTTGTTAATGTGTTCACTCCATAGCTACTTAGAGTACTGCAGACTTTGTTTAAATTACTATTGCAGTTATCTCTGTTGCTTACACTTGCTCTACCTTATATTGCAAAGGAAATTTTATTATCTAGTCCAAACCCTACATCCTGAGGGAACAATTAGAATATGCATTTTTATACTTATTTATTTTTGTGAACTGGGTACGAACACATGCCTGAGTTGAATTTTAACAAGGATAGATTTTAGTCATAAAAATACAGAAACAGGAGTCCAAATCTTGAAAGTTATGCTAAATGTATCTGTCATTTAATACTGAATTCTTTCTTGGAACTGGACAAGCAATGTAATAAAGGTATTTCTTTCTGAAAATATATATTTTTTTTTTTTTTTTTTTTACATTGCAAATTTAGATTCAAGCATTTTTCTGGCTTCTGTTGGCTTAATATTGGAGCACCAAGATCTAAATTAGTCTTACTTTTTTGAGCTGCAATTTAGAGAAGTATTATAATGTTTTACAAATAGTGCAATAGAAGTTATGATTTGTCTTGCCTGCACTGTGTTATGTGAAAGCTGGGTGTTTTAATTTAAATCAGGTCTGTGGGGTATCTCCAAAGCTAATACAGATAGTCCTGGATCATACAGACAACGAATACTCAAGTTGTATTTAATTTCTATATTTTAATTTCATTTCTTTTGAATTTGGAATATATGGTAGGTCATATTTAACCATAAATTCCAACAGTTTGCTGTTGATATGAATTATTAGTTTTAGCAGAATCTATATATATGTTTAAGCATGCTGTAACATAAAATCTGCCCAATGTATATAGAATTATAAATCTGATCACCAGTGTGGAATTAAATGCTAAGTACATTTGATTGTTAACATTTTATGCCAGAATGCAAATATGAAGGATGCTGTGTGGCATCAAATGTAGGGAGCTTTACACATTCTCCACTTGCCCAGCACTAAACTACATTGAAGCAATTCAAATGCTTTGAGTAGTTACAGGCCATGACACCTGGTGAAAAATTATATTTGTAGTCTTCTTAGAAAAAGGCCCTGTAGCACAATAGACAGAAAGAAAATTATCAGATTAAAGAGTGAAAGATATAAACTCATAGTTATCATTTTGGATATAAACCTTACAGTTGTTTCTTTATCAATTTTCCAAATAATAAAAGTACAAAAAGGAGCCAAATTTTTGGAGCTTGTGAAAATAGAAACTGTCACACAGACTGATAAAAAAGAGATATCATGGGGTTCTTCATTTATGCTTTTCTCTAAGATCTGTTTTAATTCAAGAGAGCTTGTTTTCCACTACGTCTTGCTTTTTATTGCAACTCCAAAGGATATCATAGTTTAGAACTTATCAGATCACAAGGACAAAACATCTGCCATTTCTGTGCTTGTGTCCAGAACATTTATACAATAAATGGTGTATTTCAAGATTTTTCAGATCTTTATTTTCATAGCCTTTCCTAACAAACTCTTATAGATCTTTAGCTTTTTATTTTTTCTTTATATCTTATCCTTTATTGTTTTTCTTCAATGCTGGGGTCACTTACACCTTATACCAATTTCATTGAATGTATGTACATAATTATCTTCCACATGTGCACTTGTGGAAATGTTTAAATATGTGTTAAAAAAAAATCAACAGAAAAGCTCAACTTTCTAAAATAAAAACTTGAACAAAAGAAAAAATATTGGAGCACACTAATGATGTTGCTAATTCTTTTTTCTCCAATGTTTCCTTTTCTTTAGGGGTGGCGTTGCAGTGAAGTGCTCCTTTCTAATTTTCAAGCTGATGTTTCTTGTTGACAGATTTTTCCTATAACTGTTTGCTCCAGAAAGTCAAAAACTCCACTGATCTGATGTGTCAAATTCACCCACTAATAGAGCAACTGGTTATGGATGTGAAAGGCCACTTTCTTTAAACTATGGAAAATAAGAAGATGCAAGATTTTCATTAAAAGGCATCACGCCTTTAGCAGCTTGAGGATATTAGTAAGTAGGAAGCTGCTATTTATTGGTCTGTATCGGTGTTATGTGGTTTTGCCTGGTGCTTACCCCGAACAGCTTCTGTGACATCTCCTTATCATGAATGACATTGTCAGAGCATGCCTCAGGAAAGGCATAGCAACAGCTTTAGAGTTTTGGATCTCTTTATATCATGGTGTCTAACAGCTACCAGGATTAAAGCCTTTCATTGCCCTGTACAGTGTTGCTAGTTGATCCAGTCTTGGAACATACATACATGCACAACAGAGAAAAGTGCAGCTTGCATTTTAAAAACCTTTTACACTGGTGTAGGACGGAACAATCACAGATTTATTACAAGAATTTACTGGTTGTCTCTATCCCTATAACTTATCTTCCATGCAACTTTTTGGGGAGGTTTTAAATAAACATATAAATTAATGATATAGAAAAAAAATATTCTTGAACCAGACTTCCCTGGATAAAGTAATATGCACTATAGTGGTGTACATTTTCCATTAAAATTCCTGTTATCAATAACCTTCTTCATCTCCTGCAATTACCCTAAATATTCAAATGTCTGAAAACCTTTTTCTTTCTGAGGCAGGGCTCCTAAGAACTATTAACTATTCTAAGAATGTAGACAAATAAAAAACCAGCCACAGTTTTGTGCTTTATATTCTCTATGGGTTAATTTTGATCTCTTCTGTGATCTAATGAGACTTTGCTCCTGTTTGGATCATTTGACAATAGCATAATGTAAAGAGAAATAATTGTAGAGCAGACAATAAAAATAGGACTAGGTTTGCTTCTGTAAAGCATTTTATCTGAACTTTAACACATTATATTCTATTTATTCAGAATACATATTTTACTTATTTCCTTAATTACATTCCAGTGAAAAAATACTGATTTAGTTTAAATTTCTTTTTCTAGTATGAAACCAGGAAAAGAAAATAGAAAAAAAAAATTGAAAAGAGATGCTAGAATTGTATAATTTATGACTAAAGGCTTCTGTTTCCATATATTACAATTTTTTTTAAGTACACAGTGTATCTGAAAATGTATACATTTCAAAACTAAAATGGGCCATATGAACCTCTGCATAAGACAGCACAAATTGTCTGAATTTCATAGATTCTAAGCTATAGAAAGGCATTTCATCTTGATCCAGCACCTTTGAATCATGAAAAATATATGAATTAATTGTTCTTATGAAAATATGTCCTTTCCTTTTTTTTTCCTTTTTTCTTTTTTTCCTACTCTGACTATGCTCAGCCTCCAGCTATTGCCCTTCATTATATTTTCTTTTCCTGCATCCAAATTAAAGAGTCACCTGCTTTTGGAAATAAGTTCCCCAGGTTGGTAACTCAAGGCTAAGATAAAAAATCTCTTAACCTTCTCATGGGTAAGCTATGAAAGTAGAATTTGCCAATTTTTTTCTCTAGAAGGCAATTTTTCTCTGTCTCATACTATTTTTTCACATCTCTGCCATTTTCTAATAAATTCCAGTTATCCAGGCCCCTTTTTTATGATTGATGTCAAACCTGAAATAATTTAATCAATAAATTTCTGGGTTTGTCACAGAATTTCCACAGGAAGCAGGTCCACTTTCAGATGCGACTATTTGGACATTGTGTTCACCTGTTAAGCTGAAGTGTAACACCATCAGTCTGTTTTGAAAGTCTTTTCATTGATGCCGTGTGATGCTGTTTTTCACCTTTACCTATTGTAATGGGATTTTCTTCCTAGATATCTGAGCTCACATTCTGGCAGTATTAAAAAATTATTATTATTCTACAAATTTTTACTTAAACTGTAGACTAAAATAACATGAGGCCAGGAATAGATTCCCGTGGAGCTCTATTAACATAATCCTTGTTTCTCATTAGAATTACCACTGAGATCTAGCATTAAACTACTTTTAAAATTATTAATAAGCTTTCCACTGATACTATATGATGCTAACTTAATTCAGCCTGTTATGCAGGATTAGGTAAAATGCCCCATAGAAGCCTACTATACAAACCAGTTACTTTTAAAAATGAACCTTGCAAAAACAATTAAAGCTGATATGAGTTTGATTTTTTCAAATGTTCCCAGAAACTATGCTGAATGGTGTACAGTTATCCTCTAACCCTCTGACAGGTGCATCTCCACTTAATCTGTCTGTACAATGGCCTAAGAAATATGTGCAAGTGATTGACTCTTGACTACCTGTCTTGTTAAATATTAGTAAATAAGGACCAAGAAATGTTCTCCTGTCAGACCTGAAGGGACTGACATTAGTGGCAGGTGAGTTACTGATTGTGATTTCCAGCCCCTTGAAGATAGTAAATATGTCATCAATTTTTTAAAGCATTCCGGGGCAGATGCCAGCATCTTCCACCTGCGTACCACAAAAATGGTGCTCACTTTTGCTCCTTCTGCTACAACTGGTAAGAGTGTAAAAAATAGAACTAGTGTCTTCTATAGAGACAGAACTCACAAATCTATGGAAGTTCTTTGAAGGAAGCAATGAGTCTGTGCACGAAGGTTGATATGCCATCCTTTGATTCCAAAGGCAATCAACACAATCCCTCAGCAAAGGCTCTTAAAGAAACTAAGCTGCCATGAGATAAGAGAACCAGTCTCCAAATGGATAAATAACTTATTAAAAGATAAGAAACAAAGCACTGAAAGAAATGATGGAGGTTTTTTAAGTGAAGACGACAGGAGTATGCCCTGGAGGTTCTTTGCTCAATATCAAAGAAATAGTCAGATGACGAGGCTTGTTGCTACCAGCAGATACTACAGAGTGCTAAAGGTGAAGGCCAGTTGCATAGCCTCAGTGGTAGAGCTGTAGATGCAGCTTAATATAGAAAAATGCAAGCCATGGATATGGAAATGTACAGTCTTCAATATGCTTGGATGGGCTCTTCACTCTACGCTCAGGACTCATATTTTGGGTTTATGATAGATTGTTCTTCTAAATGTTGGTTCATTTTTCATGAACACCAGGAAAACAAAAGTGAGTTTTCAGAATTAAGAAAGGAAAATAGTTACTTTTCTTGTCTGATTGGTGGTGTGTGAACAGGTTAAAAACAGTAGATTTGGATCCAGTGTCTTTCTGTTTTAGAAGCTAGGCGTGATCTTGAGGTGAGATAAACATGTTTCTGCATCACAATCCTTGCATATAAAATTTTGCTTTTGATCTTTCAGGGGGATAATGGAGCCAGAGAAATAGCTAGCAGAAGGACAGCATACAGATATGCATTAAAAAAAATCAGCTCCAGGTGATGCATACTAAGAAGAAACACCTTTAGCTAGAATAAATAATGACAAAACAAGCAGTGTATTATAAAAAAATGCCTTCTCTTGTGATCTGGTATTTGTGGGAAGAGTTGAAGAAGAAAAGCAGTGGGGAAAAAAGCACGGAGGCAACATTAAGAAACTAACAAAATGAAACATTTAGTTTTCATTTGGTGTATCTGTGCCACTCTCCAGAACAGAGTAATTGGAAATTACTTGGAAATAGAAAACTACTTAATGCACCAGGGAATACAGTATTAGAAAAGCAATATTCCATATGTAGAAGACAGATTAAACATTCTAAAAGTAAAAAATATTTATATTTTCTTATTCTAGAACACTTTCCACTGTATCAATTAACATCAGATAATGTATTTCCAAGGATATTAAGACTCCTCAATAAAATATCTTTTTAAAAATTCATATCTGTCATGAATACACTCAACTACTCTAATTTCTTTTTCTTATGTATTTTCCTAGTTATCACAAATATTGTGGATAAATTATAACAATGACATATCATTAGGTGTGTTTCTGCTTAGTTAAGATCTATAAATATTTTTTAAATGAAAAGTACCTGTGTGAACCTACGCGTGAAAACGCACTTAAGAAAAAGACTAGATTTTTATTTTATCTCATTAGTAACTAATAGGTTCCTGCATATCCTACATAAGCCCTGAGAAAATCTTTGAATATCTTAATTTCATTGGTACATCTAAAAAAATACGAAAACAAAATCAACCAACTAGATAAATGATTGATTTATACCTTAGAGAGGTCAATTTATTTTTTAAAATATGTCAATATTAAATTAATAAATAAAATATCAGAATGATAGTTCATTATGATGTATTTTGCTGCATGAACACTTACAAGGAGTTATGACCTGCTTTGGAGTAGGAACCATCCTGTGGATGTGCAATTTGGGGAACCCTGTTACACTGCTCAGAATATTTTGACAATCATTTTCAAAACAAGCAAGCAAACAAGAAATCTATTTTCCTTCAAATGACTATCCACTCAGAAAATGATGAAACTGAAAAGCTGAGCTGTAAGTGTACAAAACATCTGTACAACTCTTTGTTGTACAGAATGACAAGACTCCATCAATGCTCTTACAAGGCATCTCTCTAGCCAAGCCAAGTAATGTTGCTAACATGCACTTTTCTTCCTTCAAGTAATGATTTAGTTTTAATGTCCCTAGCTAGAAAAGCTGTCTAAGTATATAGCTCCAGTGTGTTGTTTCTGCATTAATTCCATATCTTGTGTGTTACCAGCTGTGGTCCTGATCCTTGTAGGTAAAACAGATCTGAGGTTAATGACTGTTGTGTTCTCTGACACAGCAAACCCAGGACTGTGCTCATGATCTGGCATGTCTTTTGGCTCTGTGTCTCCTCTGCAGGCTGCCAGCATAAAGCTTAACTCAGGCCATTTACAAATCCCATCTGCTCTGCTAGCAGATGATCTATCATGGTGCTGGTGGGAAGGGTATGGACCTGACCCTGTGCCCTCTGCAAGGCCAGATAGGATTGCGTATATCTGACAGCAGAGACAAGAACCGCTCTAATTAACATCTGCTTGTATGTGATCCAAGGTGCACTGCAGAAAATGGCATTCACAAATAGGAGAGGAAATAAATTAAACATGCAGACAGCAAATATAAATGCAAGCTAGTCTTTGAGGCTGTTCTTGTGTTTTCTGTAGTGACAGTCTGTGACTGTGTAAATACATCCACGACCGGGCTTAAGACCACTTGGCTTACAGGATGTCTCAGACACTTTTGGGACAGAAGGTTGTGGTTCACAGGGGCAGCTGGTTTCCTTGTGACATGTTTTTTCAGTGCTGACAAGCCTCAGAAATGTTCTGTTACTCAACTTTAAGCACATTAAACAAAATTATAATATTTTTCCTAAGTTTAATTAAAATAAGAGGGTGGAAGGTAAGATGTACTTTGCAACCTCTAGCCAGGGATCACAACCTAATATGTAATGGCTGCAATTAATGAGCATTCTGTGAGTAGTTTAGTTATGAATAAACATAAGAGTTTTGCCTGGGGTTATAGATTTGCTTTCACCTTTGCATACAGTGGAGGTCAGGAAATATTTGAGTGATAGGTTTTCTCTGCAAGACAAGCACTGAAACTTAAGCTTTTAAAAATACAGAAAGTTTTTACCATTCTGTTACTGGATCATTGCTGTAAATACTGCTTACCCTCCAGACGATCTTGGACTGTTGCAGATCCCAGGAATCTATCTTCTTCTGTACCTTCAACAGGACTTTCAAGTAAATTCCAAGTATTTCAATTTAAGTTCAAAGATGGGTCATGAAAAAGACTTTTTTATGCAAACTTTTTGAGGGGGAGGATGATTGGTTTTTTGTTTATTTGTTTGTTTTTAATAAAAATGAATGCATTTTCACAGGGTTGCCTATAATTATCAAAAATTTTTAATATTGTAGTACCATGAAACCATAGAACCGTTTGGGTTGAAAGGGATCATGAAAACTACCGAGTTCTAATCCCCATGCCACAGGTACAGGGGGATACCTTCCACTAGACCAAGTTGCTCAAAGTCTTATTCAGCCTGGCTTTGAACACTTCCAGGGATGTGGGCAGCCTGTTTCAGTGCCTCACCAACCACACAATAAAGAGTTTCCTCCTGATACGTGTGCTAAACATACCCTTGTTCAGTTAGAAGCCATAACCCCTTTCACTGCATGCCCCTGTATAAAGCCCCTCTCTATCTTTCTTGTAGGCCCTATTAGGCATGGGAAAATGCTCTAAGATCTCCCCAGAGCCTTCTCTTTTCAAGACGTAAAAACCCCAGCTCTCCCAGCCTGGAGAGTTTTTCCAGCCTGTCCTTCAGTTATTTCATTTGTTCCTTTCCTCCAGTTCCAACGACCTCTTGAAGACAGTTTGACCTCATCAGCACAGTTAACAAATCCATTTATGAATAACATCTACTCCAGTAATGCAGGCTGAATATTTGACACATGCAGATAAGAAGCACAGCTGGTAACTTCAGAAGAAAGCAAGCACTGAGGGTCAGCACTAAAGATCTGTGTTAGGCCAAGCTACTAAAGGGCAGCAACTAAGCTTCAGATATATGTGATAACATTTCATGGAAGAATTAATAAACTGAATTCTAAGTTGTTGAATGAATTGTGGACAAACCCTCTGAACGTTTTCAATCAGCTTTTGGAAGAGTTATTCTAAACCATACAGATGAATTAATAAAAACATACGTGTATTTTTTTTCATTAAACAGAAAATTTTTTTACTGTATTTCATCCAGATAATGAATAAGAATTTATTCCACAGTAAAACTGGGGGACCCTGGAGGATCTTTGAAGTGTCACAGTTTAATTTGGATCTTTGACATAAAAAAATTAAATCCCTAGAGATTTCAAAAATCAAAGATCTTTTAAATAACCAGAAATAATTTTAGGGACCATTGGACTTACAGTACCAATAGTCTATCAAATAATAAATATCTTCAAAT
>JAOTQP010001286.1:70521188-70544972 GCA_026413545.1 Cichladusa arquata | reverse complement strand
CGAAATGAGGCTGTGTTTCTTGCAATCCAATAGACTTTCCCACCTTCTTGACAGGTGGTTATTTGAGAATGGTTAAAGCAACTGGGGTTTATATTGGTATGGACTCTTACTAGAGACCCAAGGCTTTCTCCATCGTAGAGAGAATGGTAACACTTAGTGCACGCGGTTTCTTCACTCTCTACAAAGTTATTTATAAGCATGGCCAACATCAGCCCTTCTAAGAGTCCGGTATGAGCCATTTTTGATCTCACCTGGTCTTGCCTCTTGGGCAATTCCTTGGGTAGATAGCAGCTTCCCAGAGTCACTTGGTTTTCCCCCCAGTTCTGTTAATTTAGTGGCTCTTAGAAAATACTCTGTGGGAGAATTGTTCTTATGCTAGGACTGGAACTTGGTTTGAGGGCTAAAGTTAATAGAGGACTAAGTAGTGCCTTAAAACTTGGAGAAGAATATATATACACCTTTTAACACTTTGGTCAATTATCAGGGGAGACATGGAACAGTCATACTGAACTTTGCCAACTTTTGTGATTTTTAACTTCAAACTACTTAAACAACAGCAACAATATCAAAACAAGTAGGAACATAACATAATACTAACTTGCACACAAACTTTCTTATAAAGAAAGAAACTGTTCAGTTAGTCTTTTATAGGAATCCCTTAACTGTCCTTTGGTTTCCTTTTTAAAGTGATTCTGAGGTTCTTGGGGTCCCGGACAGCAGTCCACTTAGAAGCATCTGATGCTTCTAACCCCGTGGTGTTACGGGGTCTAGTTCACTGCTGGGAGGTGAAATTGGTCCCTTAATCGGGAGATGTGTGTCCAGCCTCATTCCTGAGTCCGCACCGCAGTGTGTGTAGTCAGTAGTACCTGGAAGGGACCTTCAAATTTAGGGGTTAAGGGAGTGTTGTTCCAAAATTTAATAAGAACCCAATCCCCTGGGCTAATCTGGTGAGCATCTGTGTCGAGGGGAGAGGTCTGAGGAAGATATCCTTTTCTTCTGAGACCCTCTAATGTTTTTCCAATGGCTTTTAAATATTCTTGGGTGGCAGCTTCCCCTTCTAAGTAATCCCCTGAGCTGAAGGGAGTTATTAGAAAGGGGAGCCCGAACATCATTTCATAAGGGGAAACCCCTATGTCAGAAGGAGGTCTTGTCTGGATACATAAAAGAGCAAGGGGTAAACACCTGAGCCAACTCATTTGCGTTTCTTCAATTAATTTAGTTAGCACATTCTTTAAAGTTTTGTTCATTCTTTCTACTCTTCCAGAGCTCTGGGGGTGCCATGGAGTATGTAGCCTCCATTTCATCCCCAGTGCCTCAATGACCCTGTGTAGAATTTGGGAGGTGAAGGGTGGGCCTCTATCAGAATCAATGTTGTTAACTAAGCCATACCGGGGAATAATTTGTTCTAGGATTATTTTTATGACCACATCTGCTGTTTCTTTCACTGTTGGGAAAGCCTCCACCCAATGGGTGAGATGATCTGCCATGACCAGTAAATGTTTGTATTTTTGAACTGGGGGCATTTCAGTGAAGTCTATCTGGATATTTTGGAACGGCCTTAGGGCTAGCTCTCTTCCCCCAGGTTTGGTCTTTCTCATTACTTTCTGATTTACTTTTTGACAAATTAGGCATCCTCTTGTTACTGCCTTTGCTAAATCATATATTCCGATACAGAAATTCTCCCTGAGAAAGTGGTCACATAGCCCCTGGATTCCCCAATGGGTTAATTCATGTATTTCTGATAGCATCTTCCGAGCTAGGGCCTTATTTAAAAACCTGCACCCATCAGGTGTTAACCACTGCCTTGGTTCCCTTGATGCATTTTTAATTATCACCTTTAACGCCTTCTCACTGAATGTGGCCTCTTTCGTTCCTGTTTCTCTTGGTGCTTCATCTAATTTAAGAATTTCACAGGATTCCCCAAACTTAAGGTGGCTTCCTTAGCCAATTGATCAGCCAATTGATTACCTCTCCCTTCAAAGGTATCTCCTTTTTGGTGTCCTCTTACATGAACCACTGCTATTTCTGCTGGCTTAAGTAGGGATTCTAATACTCACTTTATTAATTCTTTATGTGCCAAATCTTTTCCCTTCGAGTTCAAGTACCCACGCTCTTCCCAGATTTTTCCGAATGTGTGGACTATTCCAAATGCATATCTCGGGTCAGTATAAACAGTTCCTTGTTCTCCTTCTAGCAAATCTAATCCTCTTTTTAGGGCATAGATCTCACAGCATTAAGCAGACCAGTTAGAAGGCAATTTTCCTTTCTCTAAGGTTTCCCTGTTTTTGCTTTCTGTTACTGTGTCTAAGGGTCGGTCCGAAGTTTTCTCTGATCTGCCTCACGACCATCATCAGAGACTGGGACCTGAGATTGCACCACTCGCCCTGAACCGGAGCTCCGGCCTGGCCGAGGTGGGTGCTTGCGGGCCAAGGACTGTTTGTAGCTGTGCCTGGTGCTGGTCATGGTGCGCTGCAGGGTGCTGGTTATCGCACCCTGTCCCCACACCTGCGCCATGGGGCTACGATCTCCACATACAATAGTCCATAAATCTCCCCACCTTTTGGCCAGAGGCCACTCGCTTTGGAAAAGGACTATAAAAAGTGACTTTCTTAGAGGAGACTTTGAGATCTCTTTCTCCCCAACGGATTGAAGACGTGTCTTGTCTCATCGAACAGCCACGAGGATGCGTCCTGTCTGTTCGTAGCTATATCCCATCCTCTCTCTCTCTTCCTCTCTCTCTCTCCTTCTACTTCCTTTCCTTTACCTCTCTCTCTCTCTCTCTCCCCCTCTCTCTCTCTCTCTCCCTCTCTCTCTCTCTCCCTCTCTCTCTCTCTCTCTCTCGCAAAACTGAATTGTTGGCACTCAATAAACTGCATTACTGCTTTCTGCTAAGCAAACCTGAGTCTCTTGCCTTTTGTCTTTTGCACCCTGGGGTCGAACGAACCATCGCGACTCCCGCTCGCGTTGAGCGGATCGTGACAAATGCTTAGTTTGAATGTTCCAGAATAATGTAAAAGTGACTCAGAAATGAGGTGGAAATTGCCAGCCTTCCAAGTTGCTATTCATTTAGGCCATCTAATCTTGGCTCATTAAAGACTGATAGGGACATCATGTGTAGAACAGTTAGAGATCTTTTCTCATCATGCTCAGAGTAATGTTCCTGCTTACCCTGCTTACAGATTTAACTCAGAAATAAAACAAATGAAAAAATTGTCACTTTAACTAATACACTCCATATGTCTTTAGCATCTAAATGGATATAGAATGCAACTATTCAGAGTTTTTTACACAGGGAATGAAACTAAAAAGCTCCAGTACTGTCTGAGATACACACTTGAGAGAAAATAAATTTTCATCATGAGGTGGAAGGATTTAGAAATATATCCTATGACTGTTGAGAGATTTCTTCAAAGAAATAATATTAATATTTTACTTAACTATATATATACTTCTTTGCTTTATCCTATCCTGTCTGAAAAAGCAAAAATAAACCCAACAAAACAGAAATACCTTGCTTTAATGAGTACATCAGTAGTTTTTCAGCATTTAAGAATTGATGTCTTGTTTTGAGACGATAATAAAAATGGCAATGATAAACTGTGATCATGATTTGACTAACAAGAATGAAGGAGTGACATCACAGATTAAAAGAAATGCAACATGTGAAGAGCAGAAATGCCATAGCTTTTCTAGAATATAATATGAGCTTGGGGAAGAGAAGAATAAGAAGCAACATAAAAGTAAAAAATTATCTTAATTATTAGGATCTTGTTTAAATGATTGTGGCAGACATAGGAGGAAGGCTGGGGGTAGGATGAAAGTGAGAAGGGGAATGCATTTCAGGAGCATCTATTTATTCATGCGGAGACTCGAGAGTTTTGAGTTTTTTTCTTCCCACCAGTTCCAAAACCTTTTCATTTCCATATGCTGGTACCCACTTTCAGAAAGGAGTCAGCACCTGAGCTCTTACTAATGTTGCTGAACCCATCATGGATGGTAAATTATTTCAGCAAAGGAGAAATATTTTGCAATGTTAAAATATTTTCAGGTATCCTAAGGCATAAAAATTTGCCCCAGTTTAAGAACATGAAATATGCCAGAACAACACATAAAAATTGGGCAATGAAACCTAAAGTTCTATTAAACTGAAAACTAATAGTTTTAAACCAACAGTTCTGAAACCAAACTGAAACTAGTAACTGAATCAAAAGTTCTCATAAGTCCTTTTTGTTTGCATATTTAAACATACATGCAACTCTGTTTGTAAATATTGCAACCAGGGAAGTCTCTTGCCATAAAAATGGGGTTCAGATTCACCAGAACTCTAATCCTCAGAAAAATCTTATTTCTCTCACATACTATGCAAGGATGGATGCCAGGTCCACAAAATGCCAGTAGAAAGCACTAGTATTTTGTACAGAGCAGAAGTATACTGCACTTGTGGATATGCCTCACCAGCTAGAAAGCCTTAGAGGTGAAAGTGATCACAGCACATACACAATTTTATGTATTTCAAAAAATCTAGTTTCTATACTTGAAGAATAGCAGGTGCTTAATGTTTTCTTCAAAACTTAAATGTGATAGCCTAAAGCTGAAAAACAGTGTGAATCTTCACCTTTGATAAAAGAAAGCGTCATTCCAGTCAACTACAAATGGCTGAAATTATTTTTCTTGCTTCAAATTAATATTATTTCTGCAGGTGTGACTATGACTAGCACAGTTTGTGTTCTGCAAAGCTGTTATAACAGATATGGAAATTGATCTTAGCAGTTTTGTGTTCTATTAGTCAATCTTCCAATTCATTATGTGCAAAAATACATCTGATTGGTTCAGCCTCCAGTCACTCTGAACTTCATAAAAGACATTCTTGTAATAGAAGGTATTTTTCCATTATGTATTTTTTCTGCTTTTTCTCTTTTCCACCAGGATGCTTGGGTTAATATGTGTGTTTCTTTTAAAATGGATTCAGTTGGTAGGCCAGAACTTTGAGTAACACTGCCTTTTGCATGTCATCTTTTAACACTTGCATCATTTCCCTCTCAGCAGTCTTTTAATTCCTCTTATCACCTTAGCAAATGCAAATGAAGTAATTATCTAGTTAAGTTCTGAACAGGCATTATTCATTTGAGAGATCGTTACTTTGTAGTGCTAAGGAAGCATTTTTTCCCCCACCTTTGGCACTTTACAATAAACGCATTCTGATCTAAATTGATTGCTCTGGGATTGTCTTGGAGTCATTAAAATAATTCTGTATTGACTGTCACTAATGTCTTTAATTGGCAATTTAAAATTTCAACATTTTGAATTAAATATGCACAGGTATAGCTCATTTTGGCTGTATATAATTTTGATATGACTTTGATTCAAATCTTATTTTGAATATTACATAATTGATCTCAGAACCAATTATGGTTTTGGTGGAGTAAAGGTGATGGCAGCAAGGAGGAGAGAAGCACTCCGTAGGTGTTGACGTAGGGAACCAAAGAGAAGAGCAGTAAGTGGCCAGTCTTCCAGGACTGACTTATCTACAAATGTGTTGTGAATTACAACTCCAAACAATTCAGTGAACTCTGTGTTACACCACAGATTTCATGCTGATTTTCCATCCAGTTTGTATCAGTACACATAGCAAGGCAAGAACATTCTTTTCATATGCAAGAAAATCTGATGTTTTAAGTGAAGACCTTTTAAAACTGATTGGGCTACAGTTAATAATAAAATTGGTGCGTGTGATTTCAGATCTAGGAAATATATTTATTGTTTGATCTACAGAATATATTTATGGTTTGAATCTTTGTTTTGTTAACCTAGCAGATAAGAAATACCATAGAACGTTTTGTGAAGGTTTTCCCTTAAGTTAAATCTTAAATTTGCGGAGAAGGTTAACCTGATTAGACTCAGATTTTCTCCTCCTCATCTACCTCTATAGCACTTTAAGTATTTAATCTTTGTGTGAGAATATAAAGCATGCCACAAAACCATCACATTATTCTATGATTTCTTTCCATCCTTGGTAACACATTTCATGGCTTCTGCTACCTCTGAAACTAGAAATGTTCTAATTTCTTTCTGGACCTTCGTAGCTGTCTGGACATGGTCCTGGACAACCAGCTCTTGGCAACCCTGCTTGAGCAGGCAAGTTGAAACAAATTATTTTCCGACGTCCCTTCCAACCTCTACCATTCTGTGATTGGTAAACTCACTAATGGTTGAGGAAAGGTTTGGAGGTGGCCAGGTTGCCGTTAGATATAATTAATATAGTTTTAATTACTGTTGAGTTATTTAGTTTGTTTGCTTGTTATAGGAATGTATCATACATTGAAAAATGAATAACCAACAAAATGACATCACCAGCTGTTTTATAGAGCTTTTCTTATGGAAGTGTTTTAGCCATGTGACAATGAGTAGCAGTGTTCTGCTTTCTTAGGGCAGTAGCAGCATAAGTTCTAGCTAGTAAAAACTGCATTTGCCTAGTGAAAAACACTTAACCAGATGTTCAATATATGTGAAAATCTATGCTTTGGATTTTTAGAGTTTGTCTGATGCGTAAAGATTAAAGAGCACTGAGGATGCAAGATGTTGTAGTCAGGTATTATTTAGTCCCAGTGGCCTCTGTGGAAGGTAGTTGAGGTAGTATCTGTTGCTGTTAACCCAAAATCATTGAAATAGTTCTGACTCAAAAACTTAGGTGACAACTTTGAATCTTTAACATTTTATGATCAAGGAAATCACTTTTTAAAAAAAAAAAAAAAAGTTGTGTGACTACTGCCATAAGAAGAATGAAAATTCAAGGGCTCCCATATTTCATACAAATTGTCATTGATTTAGAAAATTAAAGTAATATAAAAAAAGTGCCTTTTCCTCAGAATATTGCTATTCTTAAATGTAAAGATTTGTGAGTAAGATCCATTGAACAAGAAAACCTGTCTCTACGCCCTCCCCTTTTTGGACTGACTTAATGGTTTTAATAGTCTACTTATGCATATATATACACTACCAAAAAGTTATTTGTGATGGTCTTGTTTGAGTAGTTAGAGATCCAGGACCATGTATATTTGAATAAGCTACAATTTTAAGTTTCATATTTTCTGATTTTTTTTTAACACCAACAGGAAATTGAATAGCTTAGTTTAATGCTCTGAATAAATCAACTGATAATCTTTAACTTGGGTTGGAGATAGCTTGTTAGTGCTACTGCACTTTGAATTAAAGTAGGAGTAAAGATGTGCATCTGTTAATCATAAGCATTTATGTAATTTTTCTACATGCATTTGTGTAGCTCAATAGCTCGGCAGATGTTGACACAAAACGTGGGAAGTCAGGATGTATTCTTCCCCTCACATTATATCAAAAGTTTCAATGACTGATACTTCACAATTGGCTTTTAAAAGCCATTAATAGCTTTCCATGACCTCGTTATAGACTGTACATGGAGAGACAACAGATTAAGGAAGGTTAGCATTAAAATGAGAAAAAAGACAGAGGCCTACACATTCCACTTCTGCTGTGAATTTACAAAACATTGGAAATGTCTGGCATTTGAATGCCCACTCAAGCTGGGAAATTCATGGAGTAGAAGAGAGCTCTGGAAAGAAGTTCAGTTTTCTACTGTCTGTGGTCTTATGGAAGCTGTTTACTTGTTTTCAAAAAGGGGAAAAGAAAAACTTTTCTTCATAACTTTTCCCAACTTTCTGCCTTTAGTCCCCTCAGTTGCTACCACTGCATAATGGAGTGGAAAATAAATGGAGTAGTGGAGGTAACTGTTTCATCAGATGTGTTTTCCATAACTAACAAATTTAAATTCCAGGGCAAGGAAGTGGGGTTCTTTTGCTTTTTCTATTGTGTTCAGAAGTGTGTATAAATCTCAGAGGAAAAGTCTCAAATTGCCTATAGGGATGTGAAGCATAACTTTGACACAACTTGTACTGTTGAACTTTTGTTGATGCTTAGAATCTGACCAACTGTACAAAAAGGTGTTTAGAATTTGAACTTACAAAATTGAATTAATTAGAATTTTAAATTTACAGATAGAACTTCATTAACAGAAAAGTTTTTCCATCCTCTGAACTTATTTTTCTGAAATTTCAAGCACTCTAACCTTAGGGAGCATACAAATCAAAATACTGAAACTCATTATGATTTTATCTGAAATATCAGTTATGAGAAAATAAATGTCATTAAAAGAATTTTTAAAAATCTGTTCAGAAGGTGTTTTGAATTATTGGGTTATACTTAAAAATTACTTAATATTTTAAACATTTTTAGTATGGAGAACTCAAAGCAATGTTTTTTTTTTACCTTATTGAGCTATTCAAAGGGGTTTTTTAAAATCTAGACATGGGATTTAAATTACTTTTTTCAATAGATTGATATTTTCTGACAGAATACATTATTTTGGGCAAACAGAAAAGATCCAGTTTCCATTCTTTTAAATTTACAGTGTTAGCACCAAAAAAACCTAGACAGAACAAATGTTTCTTAACATTGTTGATAATGCTCTCTATTGTTCATATTAACAAAATAACAAAGAATATCAGTTCTGGATCAGTAACTCCGTGGATTGTTACTGTAGATTTATGCCATAATCGTCAAACACAATCATTGTTACCTTCAAGAATTCAGTTGTATTTATAAAAGAGGGAATTGGTTTTTAAGGGACAGTTTTAGTTTGTTTGTTTTTTTGTGTATTTGCTTGGCTTTTAAAATAATAACAGTTCTGAGAACCTGAATGCATTGGAAAACTGTATTTGACTGTCTATCTTTGACAGCTATTAATAGATATCCTTTTTTGTAGGTGGTTAGGAATATTTACATAAATTAAAATTATTACTAGAACTTGAAAGGAAGTAGGTGCTATTGACTCAAGGGACATAAAAATTTTACCCAAGTCCAGGATTCCTAACATTCTTATTACATTTTCTAATACAATCTTTGTTTTTCCTAGAAGTCAAAGGTTGAAGTAAAAGGTAACCTCAACAATGATATTTCAGTGTCTTTAAGAGCCCAGCAGTCTGTTCCATTCTGCCTTGCCCACTCGTTCTCTAATTTCTAAGGGAATGGTTACTTACTTAGGTTGAGATTCTCACTGTTGGTTGCTAGAAGTTGAGATTGATCAATACCAATTTTTATAGCTATGTTTTTAAATTAAATGCAAGATCCATTTATTGCAATCAAAAAGTAATCAACTCTCAAATAAAAATTGGATTTGCGAAACTAACACCACATTAAAATAGTATTTTATGAATGATCTGTACTTCTTCCAATCGTCTTAAGTCTAAATATATGAACGTGTATTAATGAACACTGTTTTCAAAGGTGTATTTAATTGATAGTCAGATTCTGATGTCTAAAGCACACTGTACATTTTTTATTCTTTACATATCCAAAAATAAGGAACTCTACAGTTTTACTCACAGGTAACAGGCAGAACTGCTCACTGTCTGAGCTCAGAAGAAACTTGATATTGTTCAGTCATTGTTCATTGGAATGGAACAGAAGACAGAAGCACTTCATCAGCCCCAAAGTCTTAATTAAAAATAAAAAAGAAGGAAAAAAAAGCATCCATAACTCAATATTTTAGGTGCTGCAAAAAAAGAAAGATTATTTCTCTGTTCCACTAGAGAGAAACTCTTTCCCCCTCCCTGCAATAATTTCAACTTGACATAACCATTTCTATTTCCAGAAAGCATTGTCTCTTGTTTATAATAGAAACATAATGTTTATTATACATATATATAATATCTATTATATTTATAATATAAAAATTAAATATAGCTGTGACACAGTGATTCTATGCTGTGACACTTTAGAATCAGTCTGCAAAGTAACAGTTCCCAAAGGTAGTTTTTGCAAGAATGGCATCTAATCTTAATCAGTCACCATTTATTGTCAGTGAGGCACTGGATATCATCAAGTAAACAGAAGCAATGAATTAAAAAATATCTGGTATCAATGACGTCTCTGAATTATGATCTCAACAGTTCATTAATGCTCTTTGAACTCTGATTTCTCTGTGTTCTACCAATCACTTTTCTCTTTTAATTAATTTCTTGAGTTTAAGAAAATGCAAATATAGAAATAATTTTAAATCTATACATTAAAATATAACATTTTCTGATACTTACATGATTAATGAAACTTATTGATTTGAGCACTTCTCTGGTTTCCAATTCCACAGAAAAAGTGGGAGCACTTATCATTCTGACTTCACATCCATGCTTTTTTTCTTCCATGAATCTGAATTACTGGAAATAGTTGAAAAATGTGTTATAAATCATCACTACACTGCTAGCCAATTTGTATTTTAAGTTTCTCAGCATTCTATAGCCCTCAATGCTGCTCAGGAATGCTCATAAGGTAAATGACAAGGTGTTACTGTGGCATTAACATAGAAAAAATCCTTGGTTTAAGAAGGGAACAAAAAACAAACTAGGATGTTCTGGGTATGTGTGTGATTTCCACAGGTCACTTTCTAGGTGGTTTTACTTATGTTAGTAATGATGTTGAAGCTGAAAAAGCTTGAGTGCATTTCAAATTTATCTATTTGGCCTGAGTTATTTTCTTTCATTTCGTTGCTAATATCACACTGCTTTTTCATAAAAAGGAGTTATTGTTCTCACAAACAGGTATATTCTATGAGATCCACTACAGGGTTTTGGTGTTGATACCTAGTTTTTTTAGGAAATCAGGATAGAGCATATTATATTAAAATGTGATTCCTCTCCCTTTTCCCTGCATTTTTTTTATCAATAAGAAAATTTAGTAGTTTATCCATCCTCCCCCTCGAATGATTTGCACTTCAGGATGAATTCTACACACAGCTTGTCAAATAATCATTTTGGTTGGCTGTGGTTCATCCATATAAATTGAATACTTCAAAGATTTTTCTCACTTTGACCTGCATCTCAAAATCCCTGCAGGAAACTGCATCATACAAAAAATGCCAGAGTGATCAGAGTGAATAATCTTGGACCATACAGAAGGGCTCAGAACTAATGTCTCACTGCTGTTTGCTTATCTACGCCTGCTAGCTCACCTGTGGGCCCAGAAGGAGCAGTTTCCTGACAGCTTTAATGTAATATGCAGGCTTTAAAATCCTTCAAACTGAAACTTAAGATTAAATTGATGTTGTATGTGCCACCTCCATCAGAATCTCTGCATTAGAAATACACCTCCTAAAAAGCAGACTCGCACCTACAGGGGGATGTGTGCACATGTTTGTGATCGCTGTGAGGAAGGAGCTGCTTAATGCAAAATGACCCAGCTCTACAGAAATCTGTGATTCTGCTTAGTGTATGAGACAATTCCCATATGGAAAATAGAGTGCACAAAGAGCTTTTTCAAGCTTTTGTATAGAACCAGTGATGCTTGAAACACGTGTTTATAAAAGTCCCATGGAAAATTCTAGTTTGACTAAAAGTTTTTCAAGAACCAGTTTCACCTAAGATCCTTCTCTGAAATTATTGGAATAACATCTGTGCAGTAGCACTTAGACTTATAAGGGCAAAAAGTAAAATATTTCCATTATCTTGTATAGGAATGTGCTACAAATATTTTGTGTAGCACAAAAATTTAGCTTTCATTTCCATTCAACATGAAAATAACTATAAGACAACATGGTCTTTCATGGACAGAATTAATTTTTTTTCGATATTTAACTTGTACCTGGCTAAAATCTTATTTTTCTTAACATTAAATGAGGAGGATTATAAGCAAAAGATGAAAATCCCCCAACCATTGCAATTTGTAAAAATTATGCCACTATAATTATTAATGTCCATAAAATGTCACTTAAGACACCATTGGAATTTGTTCTTTAGCAGTATACATTTCTAACTTATCTGATACTCATTCTGTCCTGAAGCAGATTTCATGGAATTAGGCAGAAAATTTTCTTTTATTGCATCTTCTAAATAATATAACTTCTGGTCTATGCTTCAAGGCTCAGGTTTAAGTAAAATTTGTGTTTTAATTATTTCAGGAGGGATATTTTTTTTTTAAGTAGAAAATAAGAGACACACAGAAAAATAATGTTCTACAGTAAGTTTCATTGGAGAATTTTCATAGCAGCTTATTCATTTCCATACAATGAAAACAGTTTCAGTGTCAATGGGCTTGATTTGAAGCACTGCTTCTCTAAACTTACTGTGATTTCACTGCCACATATTGTTGTGTGTATCACACTTTCATTAGTGCAGAAATGGTGGTATAGAGTTTTGGATCAATAATCTTCAGAGAAAAAATGGTGATTTTTATTGACATAGCTTTAATGAAGTAGCTTTAAAAAATATCATGTTCAGTCACCTGTCAACATTTTTCTGAGTCCTTTGCTTACTCATAAAAATCAGTATAACTTTCTAGGAGTATGTGCTACAAAAGAAAAACTGCCATTCCGAGTTCTGCCATCCTGAGTTCATGCTTTGAATTTTTTTTTTTTAATATTAAGAAAAACCCTGAAACATCCAGAACATTCCAAAGCAATATCTGGACTATTCAATTTTAGTTTTTAGAAAGAATGTTTTGAATGTTTTAAATATTTTTGGTAAAGGTTGCTGTTTAACCATTAATTTGCCTATATATCTATTTAATCACCACAGTGTATAATAATATACATAAACATAACTGGAAAATGACCAGGGTCCTGTGTTTTCTCCTTCTAAGGAGAGTTCTATCAGAGGCTAGAGCAAGGAGCAGGAGTAAATATTTTGCTTCATTTGTTGCCTTTTTTTAAAATTTCTCTATGTTTTTTAACTGTTTTGATGGAAGAAAGAACAACGGAGAGGCAAAAACAACTTGCTGAGTGATTTGGAGATCATGCTCATTGAATGGTCAAACCCCATTGAAATCATACATTCTGGATTTCTTTAATAAACTCTAGAAAGACACTGCATAGCTAGATCTCTGCCTTCCCACTGAGATTTCTTTTTCTCAGCTGTAAAGTTCTTCTTCCAGAGCTTTATAATCTTTATTGTCCTAGAGGACTACAACTGTCTTCTTGGTTCAAAGACTTCTATGTTATCTTTAATGTAGCCAGAGCTTGAACTATTAATTGAAATCTCTTTGGGGCACTGCAAAAAATACATGGATTGAAACAACAAAGTCACAGTGACATTAGCTTTGAGGCTGCTAACTTCAACAAATCAAATAATGACAATTATTTAATCTGAAATTTTAGCTTTTCCTCCTCTGTGTATGAAAATTAATGTATTTCAATGTGATGTAAATGCAAATCCTATTGTATGACTCTGGAGTTGTTCTCAAAAGCAATGGGATGATTGTGTGTGTTTGAGTAAACGTTGATAATTCTTGGCACTTTACTCAGTGGCATCTTTAGAGGAATAAGTGTATGTCTTAAATAAATTGTGCTCTTTTAAACATTATTTTAATTTTTTCAGTATTTTAATCTAAATTTGTTTCACACAAGAAGGAGTCAAAATCCATATTTTCCTTTTTTTTTTTTTTTTTTTTCAGTTCTATACTTCGGAAAAGCTGTACATTAGGTTCTGTCAAGAACTGATCATAGTTGTCATAGCATAACTAGGTGAAAATCCACTGATTGTAATAAAGCATATTTATCATCTCAAAACTGCTAAAAGACAATAAGATTAAAAAACCATCTATATAACATCAAAAAACCAGAGTAATCTGTAACATTTCCTCTCTCTCTTTTCCATTCTTTCTCCTACTCCCTTTCCTGTTTCCTTCACACAAAGCCAGGCTCAAGGTAGTGAGTTTTCTGGCAAGGGAACAGATTTTTGATCTGTGTTTGCAGAGTGCCTTCAATAATGTTTAGACCATGATGAGGACAACTAAATACCAGTAAGATACAACCAGAAAAGTAATTCCATTTGAGCAGAACTTATGAAGCTTGATTCATTTAATATTCATGTCATGTAGTTTGATTCATGGTTGTGCATACAAGAGTGAACTTATATTAAAATTTTCCTGTGGTTTGGGCATTTATAATAGCTTTCTCCTATGTTGATCTCTGAGGTTTAAAAGGATTTGAGTCTGCTTAATATAATTCCTGTATGGAAAATAGGGTACAAAAAGAGTTTGTCAAGAGTTTGTTTATAGAGAGGCAGTGATGCTTGAAATATGTGTTTTAAAAAGGTCCCTCAGAAATGGCTGGTTTTACTCATCTTTCTTCCCTTCATTGAAGGCTTTATTAAAAGTCTCTCTATATACACTTTTCTACTTTTATGATGCTTACCAAATAATATCACCTACATCTCTGTTAGATATGATCAAAATTAACTAAAAAGTTCTAAGGATTTCAGGAAGAAACTGAGAAAACTATTTTCTTAGGAAACCGGGCTACAGACCTATTATAATATGATATAATTATCTTGCTTCCTACCTTTGCAAGGCAGAGGGATAGAGTTTGTTTTTTTCTTTGTCGCTAGGAAAATAAAATATTTTAAGTAAGAAATTACAATATTCATCTAGATCCCACTTCAGTGGAATGTAGCCAAGCCTGGGACTTATTTAAGACTAAACAAGAAGTAAACAATCTTGAAGCAAAGAAAGAGTATATTTTTGTAAACGGGATTTCCTATCATAAACTTGTGTCCACCCAATCCTGCCAAAAAATGTGGATGCTGGAAGCCATGGACCTAGAAGGAATATATTGTGATAGACATATTGGTTTCTCCCCTTGGCTGGCCTTTGTTCAGCCCTGCCAATTCCATTTGAGCTCGGTATTAGTTGCTTCCTTCAGGGACTAGGCAGACTTCCCTCTATGCTCACTATCTATTAACATAAATGTTCAGTTTGCCTATCGTAGTGATGCAGCTCTGATCACTGAAATTTTTCATGGCTCATATTTTCTCCCTGTTTCACAGTTTATGAACTCAGGCTTAAGGAGACTAAAATCTAACAGTAATTTCAGAGGAAATTTGGTGTATGGATACTTTTGAGATTCTGGGTTTAGATGTCTAATTTAAGCCACAGAAAAGTATCCTCGCTATCATTAGGCAGGCCTTAAGTAAGTAAAAGGGAATATTGTGTTGCCAATTTATTCTGTCAGTTCACTTTATTTAGAAAATAGACTGCCAAGCAAATCGTACCCTTGCTTTTACCTCCTTCACTTCTCTTCTCTGCACCCCCTCTGTTATTATTCCCTTTAGTCTGCACAGTCATTCAGGCTGTGCTTCTTCCCTTCTTCTGTGCAATATGTCATCCACAGTCTGTAATTGTTTATCATGCCATTACATACACCACAAGCTTTTACACACAGTGAAATGGTTGTTCTGGGTATAAAGGGAACTGTAAAAAGAAGTGTAAAACTTGTGATGTATAACAGTAGAGTGAGTGAAAGGCATATGGATTTTATGTCTCTAAGTGCTTATGAAAGGATGGAAGGACAATATCTGACTCCTTTCTAGATCTTAACTGGAAGAATGGTTAAGAAACTATCATCTGAAGCATGCTATTTGAACAACCCAGAGCAAAATTCCACAATCAGTAAAGTAACTGATACATTTTTGAAATGGTATGAATGAGGATGAAGGCAAAACTTGGCCTGTAGCATCAAAGGATTCAACATTTCTGTGATGATTCCTCATTTGTAGGAAAATTGTGACACAAAACACTTGCGTCAGATTTTATTGACCACCAAAGTTCAGTAATTACTTTGCAACCTGATATTCCAGAGAAAGACAGTCTCAACTAGTTTCAAACTTGTTGTGCACCACCTCTCAGAAAGACAGAAGAAATCTCGAAGCCAGATGGGAGTGGGACACCCATGTGCCACAGGATGGGAGGTTCCTCAGGGTTGGATCTAAGGGGGTTATCCCAGGCTGTCCCCACTGGAGGCTGCAGACATTCCTTGAGTGGCCCGGCCCCTTCCCGCAGCCACTGCTGCCTGCTCCCATCTGCTACCCCATTCCTTGTGGAGCTGAGACTGAGCAATTCTCTGCTGCTGCTCTCAGGGGCAGCTCTGTGCCCATTTTGGTCTGGTGGCCACTGCTGCTCCTGGGCCCTCACACATCTCTTGTTTAGCAGTGGCACGGAGGGGAATTGTGCCTCCTTGTCACAGGGATGATGCAGCCTCACAGCAGGGGCAGCACATCCTCCACACCCAAATGTAGCAGAATGCACACTCTGGCTCAGCAAGAGGTCACCTGAGTCCTACCCAGGCATGTTTTTTAGAGAAATTGCATTTTATCCATTCTTCTGAATAAAAGAAATGTTCCCTTCCCAAACTCATAGATATCTCAGGTAATCCACAAGAGCCTTTTCTTATCAGTCTCACTAAATCCATTGTTACGCTGTCTATCAAGAGTGGTAAGAAAAATCAAGTGTTTATCCACACAGAGTTGTGAAGTTGCCAGTTTTATTATTATTTTTTTGCATAAAGGATCTGTGTTCCTTTTTGGCTGGCATATTTTCCAATGTTTTTGAATGTATGCTACTGATATTTTTGGGGTTTCTCGGAAGAGCTCTGCAAGAAAAAAAAAAAACTTTCATGTCTCAATCCTTCACTCCTCCTCCCTCCTCCCCCCTGCCCCAATAACTTTAACTGAATATTCTCATGTATCTCTTCCCTTGAGTCCAGTTGCTGATATTAAAAAAGAGAAATGACATCACTGTGGAACTTTTGAACATATTGCAAGAGTTGGCAATGTGTAACACAGGGAGGATAATATTTTAGAGGGTGCATTAAGGATGGCATCTCCAAGAAATTATTTAGTCAATGGAAAAGCTCTCATAGGGAAGTCAGACAGGATTTTTTCCTATTTATGCAATGTGCATAGATGAGTATAGATTTCTACTAATTATTCAGTCTTTGGCATTCATAAATCAGCTGTTGAATAATCATTGAGATTTTCTATTGATACAAATACTAGCAAATCTGCCAACATTCATCTCTTGCATTGGTTTTATTTTGAACTTCAATCATAAGAATGTATATCAAATTGCAAAGAACCGTGCTCTATGCATACCTCTTCAAGGTACTCTTTTCTTTTTCTTCCCCTTAAGAAGACAGAGGGAAGCAATCATTTTAAGAAGCAAGCATATGTCCTATTTCTATCATTGGGATTTTTCTGGATGATGCCTGATCCGTCCTAGTTGAACTAAAGGATGTGGGTCTAACTCAGATAGCATTTGTTCTTCATCCATTAATGTCCTTTTTCCACCTAGTGTGTAATGCCCTGTCTTTCCACTGTTGAATTATTTCAATATAAAGCTTTTTGCCCTTTATTAGAGGTGTATTGACAAATCATTCTGTGTTTCTTATACTATTTTAAAAATCTCAATAAAACACTTATTTTTAGGACCTTAAGATTTACTCCATTTTATAATTTGCCAACAAGTAAATTGATTTAGAACAAATTGTTGTATAACTCTTATAACATATAGAACCTAATAATACATTTTATACCATATCTGGGGCTAAATTTTCATGAGTTATTCTTTGTTTTAATTTAATTTATACCACTTTAAAAATAAATAAAGCATTACATATAAGAGAGCTTGCATTTTCCCTATGGATATTTCAGAGGCTTCTGGATGCTGCTCATTTGTCTTATTAGTTTATGGCTTGGATTTATGAGAAATAATATTGCTAATATCCTATTGCATGTCTTAACATAATCACAAATTCAGACCAGAATTTAAAATCGAGGGATATATGCAGAACTGTAGTCTATTCAAAGGGAACAGAGTATCTGTGTGTAGGTATGGAATGGGTTATCACCATTATCAATAATGAGGAAGCTTTACTGTTCGGAAAGTAAATTTGGTGATGGACTCAGAAATGTTCAATATTTTATGAATTATGAATTTTATGAAATCTGTTCATTAAAATTATGCATAAGTAAGATTTTAGAAGTATGGTTTATGTGAATATATAAAAATCTAGTATCAACTATGCTTTGACAATTTTTGCTTTCTGAAGTCAAGTTCAGCTTCTTCCTTACATAAAACCTTAAATAATTATATTTGCAAACACGTCATTGATGATAGCAATTAAAGTATTTTGCAACTCATCTTTATTATGAATTTATAGTCAAATATTTTGCTCTGTGGAGATTAATCACAGATAAACACTAAAATCATTGCTGCACTGGGTTCTTAGTCCCATGCAAATCCTTCAGACTGATTCAGAATTATAGATCCAGTGTCTTTCTATCATTCATTAAGCTGGTTTCTTTAAGGAGAAAAAAGGTCCATTTTAGGCTCTCAGTCATTCAGTTCCTAATTTGGTTTCTTAGTCATATACAGATCCAGATCTGGGATGAAGAAAAAAAGTAGGTTTTGCACCTGATTGTCTATCTGAAATGGGTTTGAAAGAGTAAATAGGAAGCAAGCAATTGGAAACCCTAGCCACATCCTTTTGGAATTGCTACTATACAGGATTTGGGGATTTTTTATTTTGGTTAATTGGTGTTGGTTTAAGAACTGCAGGACAATTTTTCAGAATTATTCTTTAAATACGAATATATATCTTCATTCTTTATTTTGTTAAGAGCCTCAGTAGAAGCAAAAGCTCTTGTTTTCTCTGTAAGTTTCCAGTCAAGATTGCAGTACACAGAGAACATGCATTACAATTTCAAGTTTCCATAGGTGAGAGAAGACATTCCCTGGGGACTTTAAATCCCCTCTAGTTTCTGTTGTGACCAAGCTATCAGAATAACACTGTAAACAAAATTTGTGCCTCAGACTGTTTTTCTGCTAAGTGTAAGTTTTTCACAAAAGGCGGCATATTTATATATTGAAAGAATCTACAACAAAGAGCTGGGTCTTAGAAGTCTCATAAAAGAAAGCAGTTTCACACATTGAAATCACTGACCTCTACTAGGAGGTGCAAAATTCTGTGATTTTGAAATTATATTCCTGTCAATTAATTTGAAGGTAGTGTAAATTTGAAAATAATGGTCATTGACATGTAAAGCAAAGGAGAAATTCATCTCTATTTTTCTCACATAGCTCTTTGAGCAATGAATTACCTTCCTGGGTTGTTTATGGTTTGTATTTCTAATAAACTTGGATTAAATTACAAGGTGACTATTAATTCACACTTAAATTGTCTGCAAATTAAAATTCTGTAGGTTAATGAACAAATTTATATATTCTCTGATAAAAACTTTTTTCCAGTCAATATATTTTCTGATGATGGCACTTGACTTGCTTGGGAAAATGAGATATGTAAAATTACATATCTTAGCATTCTTTTCTTCCATTTTGTTTACTCTGGTGGTGTGTAACATCAACCACAAGTCATTTCACAAGTTTAATTAACTTGTATAAACTCACATTTACTTCTCTTGCAATTCTTTTAGAATTTTTCTTCCTGTTTTTCCTAAAACATCTTGTTAGAGTTTACCACTATGCCAGCTTTAACTTCATTGAGGTGATAAGGCAAAATTACATTCTGTGCAGTCAAGCACAAGAAAGAGACACAACCCTTGCTTGGACATTCCTTGTTGTCCCTTTTAGGGACAACAAACTACCTGAATTAGATAAATGATAAGTGTTTTATTTGAACCACTGTGTAGTACAATCATAAATTAATGTTTTCTTACTTTCCTTATAAATGGAAAACTTTATGTTTTCTTCATTTCATTGCAATGAGAAAAGGCAACAAAAGGATCTATCAGATGTATAACTAATTTTCTAAGATCTTAAAAAAAAAAAAACTTAAAAAGGACGTAGTAGAATATTTATAGAGAAAGAAACAGAAAATGGCAAAGTGACTACATAGGTCCCCGCAGAATTAGAATTTCTTGGTAGGTCTTTTCAGGTTCTTTTAGATACTTTGTCTATTTCTAAAAGGAAATGCACAATGTGAATGTGATATACCTGAGTGCTTGGAGTTTTGAAAGGTTGAAGCCCTTAAGTGACTGCTACTTTTATATCATGCTTATTTTAGCTGTGTAAAGAATGTAATAAAGACTGTTGCTAGGAGGAAATAATAAAGTACTAGGAAAATACTGTTTAACTTTAGGGAGTACTATCATGCCAAATTATTTCCTAGTATTCAAGATATATTTTTGATAGATAATAAATGCTTTTGTAATTTCTTTTGTGAATCATTGAATTTGAAATCAAAGATGTGTTATCATTGGCAGACAAAATGCACCAACCTTGGTTCACCTTTAACAAATGTCAGTATCTCAAAGAGATCAGTCTCTAGCGCACTTAAGTCATGGTCCATGGTTGTTAGGTGATACTGCAAAAGTAATGTTTGTGACAACTGACCTTCTTCAGATGCTGCTGCTTCTTGTCTTGCAAAAAGAAAGCTGAGCTTTGGATACAAATAATGTGGGAAAACCTGCTTAACTGCCCAGTAATTTCAGGCACTTATTCTACAAACAAGATGTCAAAACGTTGAGAGGTCCTAGAGATGCTGAAAAAAAGAGAAGGCTTTGCATCCTATAGAAAATGCAATCCTTTTATTCTCCATCTTTAATTTAAACAATTCCTTTTAAATATTTTGCATAATTCATCCCCAAACCTTTTAATCTTCTTTTAGGTATACTAAAGGATTGTTTACCTGACATTATTTCGCTCATGTTTTAAGATGCATTTGATGCTTTTTTTAAGATGCTATTGATGCTTTTGTTGTCTAACTTTTCATTTAAGCAGTGTAGAATATCAGAACCGAATAGAAATGATTCAGAATAGAGTTCTAGAAGGCCTGATTAGCACCTGTGGGACTCCAGTGAGGTTTATGCTCTCCAAATTTACTTAGCAGAGGTACAAACAAGAAAAGAACAAAACACTGTTTGAGTTTTCCCTTACCAAGACAGCGGAAACAAGACAAAATTTAAGGAAACATGCCAAGTCAACTTCAAAGAGTATCTGTGTGTACACAATGTGTACTCTGCACATATTAATGGATGCAGTGTGAACAGTTTTCTTTGTTGATTTTGTGTGTATCTGCATTTTTTAAACAACTTTTATTCTTTGTTATTCCTCTCTGTACAGAGCCAAACCTTAATCTGGAATTAGAGGCACTTATTTAGTTTACTAAAAGCTGCAGTTAAGCTCATTTGAGCAGTGAGCTAATTAAAAGACAGCAGGTTTGATCAGTTATGTGCTGTCAGTTTTTAGTACCTTTTTAAAAGGACAAGTTGGCTTGGAGGACAAGTTGTTTTTTGATGCATGAAGCTGAGAAAAAAATCCTAGAATCTATCCTATAGAACTAAAAGCAAGACATGCATGCCTATATGGATAAGCATATGTAGAGAAAGGGGGTGATAGACTGGGAACTGACTTTCACTACCATGGACGCCTGTACTTGAACAGTGATTTTATGGATTGATTGGGCCAAATCTAAGCATTGCGCATTTGAAATCTGCTTTCCAGAAAATTTATCGATTCGGGAAATTGCTCAGTGTCATCTAGTGATTGATAAGCATTACCCTAGCCCAGAGAGAATTTCTAGAAACTTTCCCTTTGGATTACAAAAAAAATTAAATAGCTTGTAAGTGGTCACTCATAATTTGTATTTCAGTCTGGTTCCAGTTTTGGAAGGCTCAATTTAACATAGGTAGCAAGCACTAACAGCAGTATTTCTGGGGCTTTGCAGCTGTGACAAATAATGACAATACAAGGACAGACATGAAATTTTGATCATATTAGGACATTTATAATCTGTTTGTGCAGCAAAGATTATCCTTAAATATATATATTTGTGTTGTCTGCTGTTGTATTGATTTTTAACATACAACGAATAGGTGCAGTTGCTTTAGTGACAAAGTTCAGTATGAATATAATTTTAGGAAGCTTCTGTATATTTATCTACAAGATTTCCAGTATCTGTGTCATTCTCCAAAATGTTTCCAGTATCACATTTGAAAAATATTTGGATTAAAATTCATTAGTTTTGGTCTCTTTTTTCTGAATTCTGATTTATGCTTTCATTGATCTACTGCTCTATCACAAAAGGCATTCTCCATGCTAATGGCATTTGCTGAGTTCAATCACATTTTCTCAACTGCCATGAGATATCAAATAATGCCTTCCAAATCTTTTACCTGAGATTTAAAGAAAAAACTGATTTACTACTGCAGAGTTCTATTTTTTATCCAACAAATAGATTACAAAATTATTTTATATTTATTTTTCATCCTTTGTCTTTACAAAGAACTTTTTTTTTTTTTCCTGTCATTTCATCCGTAGGAAACTTTACAAAAATGACTGTGTCAGTTATTTCCATTTCAAATATTAGGGTGAGTGATCATACCTCCAAGTGTTTGGAAGACTTTTACTATTATTGCACCTAAAAAACAGCCACTAGCAAAAAACTGAGGAGGAGAAAAATATAATCCAGTGGAAAACAGCTGAATTAACATTCTGATTTATGCTCTGTAGTGCTTATATTCTTTTCTGCTAAAAAACAATAGCACCAAAAAAAAAAAAACCAAAAAAACACATACAGACCTGTGAAATTATCAGACTTATTTCTTTATTTTTATTTGGTCAGGAATGAATTTTGTGAATGTCAGATTTTGAAATTTCTTGTTCTTTATTAAAATTTACTTTGTGTGCAGGATTGCTGGAGAAACTTAGCAACTTGAAATCTAGGTAATCCCTAGCTATCTGGTTTACTTCAGACAGTTTTTATTTGGTGGTTGTTTCTGGTTTTTTTCCCCTCTTAAACGTTTTTTTGACATACAGCTGAAATAATTCTCGCTGTGCTAAAAGTGGTAGCTCTTCAGAAGTCACAAGCTGTCTTGTCTCACATTCAATACTCCAGCCTTTTCTGCTCAGCCAGTGACTAGCTACTTAGGAACAGACATGGGAGAATAGTAATTTTTAGCTTCCAGTGAAAGCATTTTTAGCTTCTTTGTGTTTCTTCACATTCCAGAAGTGACATGCAAGTTTAGTGCTCATTAGTTCATGTTCTGTTACAAGCTCCTATTTATGTGGAGGCTTTGGTTTCAAATAGCCCAACATTGCAAGAGGAAAGAACTGACACTTTTAAATATCTGTGCACTGCCAAAATTGTGTAGCGAGGAAGCTGAATAAAAAAGCAACAATCTGCATTGGACTAGTAAATGGCAAGGTTCAGCCAGTTTTACATTCATATTCTTCAAAATTATTCTTAGAAAAATAAAATACAAAGAATAAAAAACTTTCAAGACACAAATGAAGCACTTATTTTCTTCTTTTTTTTTTTTTAATTTTTTTTTTAATTTATTTTTTTTTCTCCCTGAAAGACTACATGATGATTTTTTGCTTGGGCCAATGTGGAGAGAAAAAGTTATATTACTTATTAGCCAAAATCTTTACTCTTGGCTCAGCAAGCATCTTGAGCCAATACTATTCCTATACTCAGGTTAGAGGACAGCAGGGACATGTTGGCTCTTAGTGTCAAAGGCAGCTCATGACACTGCCTGCTGGCATGCCAGTGCCTGTCACCCCTCAGTTTTGATTTGAGCCAGTCACCACCAGCATATGTCTCTGCTGGCAAGCAGTGTATCCCATCCAGAAGGCACTGGCTGCTGGTGCCCTTCAGCCCTCTCCCTAAACAACCTGGCAGGCTGTGTGCTTCTTGTCTGAGCTACCCTGCCAATGTGAAGGTTGTACTGTTGGACAAGGAGATTGGGATTTCTCCATGTTTTCATACTGGTAAAGTGTTCAGATAAAGGCCAGGAGGTTTTTTCTTTTGAATAGCCCTTCGTTTATCATCAATCTCAATTAAAATATGAGTTTGGCAGTGTAGAAGATGTTACTTCCCCCAAACAGGGCCCCTGGAACAGCATCCCTTAGACAAAGAAATTCTTTAGAGCATGCCCCCCCTCCCCCTTATCAAAACTTCTGTTATCTCTT
>JAOTQP010001286.1:70494184-70519266 GCA_026413545.1 Cichladusa arquata | reverse complement strand
TTTTATTATTTAAAAGCTATTTAGAGAAAAAGATCTTGGTTCTATTTTTCTAGGCATAGCAATTTTGTTCTCTGGACTATAATTCCACAGAATCTTTCTTCCTCTCTTTGTAATTCCCTAACTAATTTTTTAATTCTCTAGTATTTTGGAAATTACTCATCCTCCACAGAGTCTCATAAATAAACAAAACCAGTAAACTGTTTTTTAGTCTATGCTCACAATTTAATGGTGAGTACAGTGGTGGGTTTTAATAGTTAGGTTTTTTGTCTGTGATGGGTAACCTTAATTAATTTTCACTTCCTGTATGCCTTCTCAGGTTTAAACTCAATGAAGAGTTCAAAATTTATGGGTGCCAGATGATTCTAATAGCTATTTTTAAATGGCCTTATCTACCTTCTTCATTGTGGTGTAGCAGAGTAAATTCCACTGTAAAAACTGTCATAGTTTTTCCCTCTATTCATTAAAATCAGACATTTTTCGATGTCAGTCATACACTGCACAACATATTTTGAAATGTATCTTGAAATGAGCTGTCTTTTCATATTCAGTGTTGAACTTTTAATCTTTCCTGAAATATATTTTATGAATCAAAATGAAAGTTAAAGAAAGAAGTTAAAAGATGTAAAGAAGAAAGAAAACATTATATTTTCAATCAAAGAGTCATAGAATATTTAGAGTTGGTAGGGAACCACAAGAATCACTGTAGTTAACTCCTGGACCTACACAGGACAACCCCAAGAGTCACATCCTGTACCTGAGAGTATTGTCCAAAAGCTTCTTGAACTCCTTCAGGCTTGGTGTTGTGACTACTTCCCTGGGGAACCTGTTCCAGTGCCCAAACACCCTCTAGGTGAAAAAACTTCCTCCAAATGTCCAACTTAAACCTGCCTAGACACAGCCTCAGGCCATTCCTTTGGGTTCTGTCACTGCTCATCAGAATGAAGAGACCAGTTTCTGCCCCTCCACTTCCCCTTATGAAGAAATTGTAGACTGCAATGTGTTCTCTCCTCAGTCTTCTTTTCTCCAGACTGGACCTCAGCCACTCCATCTATGGCATCCCCTCTAGCCCTTGCACCATCTTCATAGCCCTCCTTTGTACATTCTCCAGTAGCTTTGTATCTTTCTCATCTTGCAGCATCCAAATCTGCACACAGAGCTTTGAATGTGGCTGCACCAGGGAGAGTAGAATGGGACAACACCTCCCTCAACAGGCCAACCATGAGAGCCTGATGCACCCCAGGGCACAGCTGGCCCTCCTGGCTGCCAGGACACTGCTGACTCACATTCAACTTGTCAATGACCAGGATCCACAGATCTCTCCCTCTTGCAGTGCTGCTCATCAGGTCTTCACACCCAACTCTGTACTGACATCCAGGTTTCCCCCATCCCAGGTGCAGAATCCAGCACTTTTTGATTGCTCAACCTTCTAATTTGTTCAGGTACCCTGTAGAGGAGCCTATCTGCTTTCCAGGGAGTCTAGAGCTTCTTCCAACTTATTGTCATTGGCAAACTTAGTATATCTTTGAGTCCTGCATTCGACTCATTCATGGAGCATTGAAGAGTGCTGGCCCTAAAGTGAAGACCAATAGAAGCCATCTCATGATATGTTTTTCCCTTTGTATGTTGGAAATGTTATTCAGAAGGAAAGCCAAAAAACTTACAGTAACTGTCTTCCTTTGATCAACTAGATGGGTGACATTGTCATATGAAGAAATGAAGTTTATTAAGCAGGACTGTTTCCCCATGAACCTGTTCTGGCTGTGATTGCACTGTTTTTCATTATCACCAAGAATAATATTCTCAGTGATTTTATCAGTCACTGAAGTGAAACTGACAGGCCTGGAGTTACCAGGATCAACCCTCCTGCCCCTCTTTAAAATTGGTACATAAACCAGTTTCCAGGCACCAGAACCTCTTCAAATCCCCCAGACCATTGAAAAATCATTGAGAGAGCTCTTCCAATGACTTCAACCAGGTTTTTGAGTACCCTGGGATGACTCTCATTAGGTCTCATAAACTTAGACTGGAGCATAAAATCACACAGAAGTTCAGGGCTGACTGAGACTAGGGCTGTCACTAGTATTGAAGACTGAGGTGAAGAAAGCATTAAACATCTCTGCTTTGTCTATGTCCCTGTTTGTGAGGTGGCCATCCTCATCAAGTAACAGAATGGGGCCAATCACCAAGGCTATTTCTGGTCTGCCTTTTGCTATTATGACATTTTTAAAAGCCCTTTTTGTTGTCTTCCTCGGTACTGGGCCAGCTTCAAATCTAACAGCTTTGGCCACGCAAAATTTCTCCCCACAATGGTGAGCAGCATCTCCATAGTCCTCCCAAATTGCCCAACCTTGCTTCCACTGGCCATCTACATTCTTTTTCTTATTCCTTTGTCTACAGAAGGCCAATCTTACAGAAGAAAGTTAATAAGAGATTTTGGACTGACTCAGTTGCAATTATTTTGGCAGATGCACAGGCAAAAGAAGATATACTTAAAGTTAGTTTTGTTTTTGACCCTATCCTTTATAAATATTGAGTGTTCTGTATTTGATCACAGGACCATGTTGTTCTTAACATTCCTGTTTGAAGTGTTGTTAAGTATTTCCAAGTGTATGCAAAATCAAGAAGGTGAGGGAGAATGATTGATTTTATTTTTTTATTTCCATCTGGTTTAAAAAAGGTAAATTATCAGAAGATACCTCTGCTCTGTTAATGGAATTTTGAATTGAGGATTTGTGCTATTTCATCCTTTATTTCATAGATACAACACAAAAATAAAAGATTGCTCTCCAGTCATACCTGAAGAAAGTGATGGTCTACAATCTTTGAACAAAATATAAAGCCATTTTGTTCAACTTCTGAAGGTAAGTGGAGTTGTGTAAATGTGTTCAGTCGAATCACCCTCATTGTAAACGAGGACATGAGGGATAGCAGTCAATCAGCATTGTAGGAGAAACTACTAACCTTGTGGTTACAGTTAGAAACCTGACATCCTGGCTAAGAAGTGCAGATCCTCAGTAAGGTACGTAAGAGATAAATACAGACTTATCATCAGTCAAAGTATGAAATCAAAAGGACTCTGGATACTTTGATACATGCTAATTAGAGAAAAAATACAGAGTGTAATCTTGTCATCAAGTGCTGTAATTCTGTCAGATCTTAGAAGTGAAGCATAATTGGGCCATGATAGCACTGAGTGATCTGCATGAAGAGGAAAATTAAGGTCAGGAAGAATGGTTTTGTTAGTGACAGTCTTTCTTTTGTTATAAAGTTAACACTTCTCCACTCTTTCACTTGGGAAGGTGAAAATATTTTCGTTTTAAAGGCCTAACAAGTCATAAAGGACAGTCAGTTGTCTCCTTCCTAAACAAATAAATTTGTATTCCAAAGGCATATATGAAAAGACTTATATACCTGTAAAGCAAAAAACACACTCCTTTGGGAATTTTGGGGTTTATAGGTTTGCTGTGCACTGCCCTGAAGCTTGTGAGAGAGCTTTTGGAGCTACCCTCACAGTAAAAGACATTTAATCCCCTTAGCCCAGCAGTAACATCTCTCTTCAAGTTCATGAAACTCCTACAATGGTATACAGAGAAAAGAATCAGAGGAGGGTCAGAATGTCAGAGGACCTTGCTTTTATACTCCCGTGGTGATGGGAGGGAATGATTATACTGCATATATACATAGAATGCATAGATACACCTGTATAAGAATATGAATTCATGTGATATCTATATATAAAACACAACAGTCTGTTCTATGTATAGACATTTATTTGATAAAGTATGGATGAGGAAAAAAAAGGAATACAAAACTTGCACTGCTTATATTAAAATAAGTAACTCTTCTGCTACTTAGCTGATTCACTTCAGAATTTTCTCTGCCCAGATGCTCAGGGTCTTCATCTTCATTGGCTCCACTTTTCAAAGAATGTCTGGTAGATAGTTTTTGCATTCCATCTCTTTCTTGGAGTTCCCCAAGGTTTATTTTTTGTTGTTTTTTGTTGTTATTTGTGTGTGTTGTTTCTGTTTTGGTTTTTTTACTTCAGTCTTTCTCCATCAAATCTTCTCTATGAAAATGTCTCTTTGAAAACAGACTTGCCATCACTCCTCTTTGATTGGCTTAATAGCATCTCCCTGATTAATTGAAGGATAGCAACCAACAGCCCCTAGTGAATCACTGCCTCTATCTCAAAGAGAATCTGTAGATATATCACAACAGAAACATTCTTGATGACTGAGTAAGATTGATGAATAAAGACCACTACCGTGAGACAAGACACAAACACGTTAACTTGACACCATTTTAAATGCTTTTGAGAACTCAGATAAAATTGTGAGAAATATACAAGAGACACATAAATATAGATGGTATACATAGAGATGATATAGAGATAGATGAGATAGAGATAGATAATATAGAGATAGATGATAGATTAGATAGATAGATAGATAGATAGATAGATAGATAGATAGATAGATAGATAAAAAAATCTTTTGAAATCTTTCTGAGTAATAAGAAATTAAGGCTTTTCAGTACTATATTTACCTTAAATTCAGTAAGTATAAGTAACATAGATAAGTAACTGGCTATTTCCATAGTAAACTTACAGGTTTATGCTTATAGAGGTAAAATACCCCTAGCTGAGTTCCTTGTGATGCAGAACAAGACTAAATGCTGACCAATGTAATATTTTTACATGAAACTGGTTAATTTTGTATATTTTCCAGAACATTTTAAAAAATAATCACTACCTATATAGAGTCCCATCTGAAAACATAATCTTAGATTATTTTATCCTGGCTAAAGATACAGATTTTTACTCATTGTTATTTTTTCCTTCTTTCATGACCAATGACACATTTCATTGGAGAGGAAGAGGGTTCTTTAAGTTTTCATAAGCTTTTAGATTCAAGTGCAAAATGTACCAGATGAAAGCTGTTTTATTAGTTTTTTTTTCTTAACATTATTCAGTAGCCTTCTATACAGCATGGGTTTTTTGCTGACTGTCACTTCATCTTCAAACCATGAAAGATTTTACATTATATTCTTAAAGTACACAATGTTGTGAAAAATACTCTTCTGTGATATATATTTGGAAGAATCTGAAGATACTTGCTATTTCATGAGCTGCATTTTAACAAAAACAAGGTCCCTGATTAGCTTTAGTTTTATCAAAACAATTTAGTCAACTTTACAAGTATCATGTTTCTCTCTATTTCTGATGGGAGTACAGCAACTGGTAAAGCAAATCTTATGACTAAAGTTCAGTTTACAATTTTTATGATAACCATTATAGAACAAGATTAAATTTCTCTTTTCTAACTTTTCAGTGCTAAAAAAAGTAAAAAGCAGTAAAAGCTTATTTTTGTCATTAAAATGAGTAGATATAATCCCAGAAGTAGTGCACTGAATAAGAAGGTATAATTTTTAAACAGTAAGTTTTATGATTATCGCATTTCTCATTATTACTATCTTTAAGGCTAAGAGCAGATTAAAAGACTGAACACAGGAGAAAGCACTGAACACTGTAACATTTTTATGCAATTTAATATGATCTAATCTCTACCTTTGGTCTTTAGAAATAAAAAACATGATATCTTTAAAATCATGCTCTTGTAATCTGCATTTTAACTAAATTATGTTTTTGGTTCACAAGACATTCTCTATTTTATCCTGAAAACAGATTATTTTCATTTTAATTAGGTTCTCAGTGCATTTACTATGGAAAAAGAAACTGAAGTTTTTATTATCCTTTCAATATAATTAAAGTAGACCTTCATTCCTTGCTTCAGACAATATGCCCCAATTAGAAAACCAGAAGTGCGACTGTGACTAAAAAGTCAAATTTAAGGCCCCTCAAAAGACAGGAAGAATTTAAGTAACTAAATTATGAACCGTGATTGGACCAAGATAGTTTCTGCAGTTTGTAAAGATTTTTAGTGCTTAAAGTGAGATTGAGACATGATTCAAGTACTTGATATTCAAACTATGACCCCACAAACTCTTTATTTCAGTGCAATGTTATACTATCTTGTTTATCATAGTTAAGTTCTTTTTTCAGAGAGCATCTAGTACTGCTTCAGAAACATGTTCAGAACAGCCACAGCCTGAGCAATACTAAAATGTTTGATGTTCACATCAGCTTTATACATCACTGAGATACAAAAATACAATTCCATTAATTTTTTCCTCTGTTTTGTGGATCAGTCTGTATTAGGTGCTAATAAATCACTCTTAACATAAACTGACATGATTGATTTCCTCATAAAAATATTTTAAATCTGCCTTAATTTTTAGGCACTGTTAGAGAAGTGTGATTCTTAACTTTTATAAAACAGCATAGTTATTAGGGAATTTTTCTAGGAAATAAGAGAAATATTTAAAAGCCCATGTCTCCAAATGTGTTCTAACTACATTCTTTAAAGCCCAGGACAGGACCACAAACATAAGGGTGTAGTTGTGAAAGAAGAGAAGGGTCCAGTAGTGACATGAATGTTTCCTTACACTGAGGAAAGAGATGGATGAAAACACAAATGAAAAATGTGTACGCAAACCAACAAAATTAAAAATTCTAAAACTGTCCTGAAAACAACATCAATTTGGTAATTGCCATTAACTACAGAAATAAAAACATAATTGTCCAGGATGTGAGAAGAACAGAATTTTTTTTTGTTTTGTTTTCATGCTTCCTGAGAAACATCCTTTCTTTATAAACTTAGTGGAAATATAAGATTTCCTTTGTCAAAAGAAAACAAGCGCTTCATACAAATTCAGGTGAAATTGCTCCCACCTCAATAGGTGTCTGGAAGATGCCATATATAGATGATGCCTAATTCACTTAAGCACATGGGTTGTCTCATATAAATCAAGGTGATTTCAGCGATTTCATAACACAATTTATTTTAAAAGGCAGGCTTCCCTTCCACCGAAAAGAGAATAAAATTATGATCACTTCAGCAAACAGATGAGATTTATTGTAGTAAAGTCATGTTCAGCTACATATCTCACATAATACAAAGAAAGACTAATTTTCTACCAATAATCTTATTCTTCCATGAAATTCTGAAGGACAGTCCTAGAGAATGGACAAGCAAAAATAAAGATATCTATATAGATTTATAAAAGAAGCATATTTGCTCTCATAACTATATTAGTGTTAGCAAACAATTTGAAGTGTACTAAGCCCAGGGTCCCAAGGAATCCTCTTCATGAATATAAAGAAAATGCTTTAAAAGCACAGTTACTCACAGCAACTAGTTACTTATTAAAATTTATGCCAGACACTCAGCTTAGAAGCTGTGCTTGCAAATATATTAGCTGTAGTAAAGACCTTCTTAGTACACATTGCTGTCTGTAATGGGGCTTTAAATGTTCCAAGGTTATATTTTTCATTTTAGAAGAATGTTTTCCAATAGTACCTTCTGTTTGGGAGTTGGAGTTTATTTTGGAGAGGGATGAATTTTACTGTAATGTTCTTGCTATAGTATCAGCCCTTCAGAGTAGAACTCTGAAGAATTTTTCAGTTCTTCACATACCTTTACGTACTTGAGAATCTTGTTCATGTTCTTGCCATGGTTTAACCCCTAATTAAGTACCATACAGCTGCTTGTTCACACTCCTTTGGTGGGACAGGGGAAAGAATAGAAGGGGTAAAAGTGAGAGAACACATAGGCTGAGATACAATCAATTTAATAGGGAAAGCAAAGCAAACTAGGGAATTCATTCACCACTTCCCATGGGCAGGCAGGTGTGCAGGCATCTCCAGGAAAGTCAGGTTCCATCATGAATCATGGTTACTTTGGAAGACAAATGGAATTACTTTGAACATCCTTCCCCCTTCCCTCTTCTTTCCCCTTTTTTGTATACTGAGCATGACGCCACACAGTATGGGATATCCCTTTGGTCATTGGAGTCAGCTGTCACAGCTGCATCTCCTCACAACTCATTGTGCATCCCTAGCCTACTTGCTGGTGAGATGGTTTGAGAAGCAGAAGAGGCCTTCAGTCCATGCAATCACTGCTCCAATTAAAACATCCATGTCTTACCAACACTGTTTTCAGCACAAGTCCAAAATATAGCCCCATACTGTGAAGAAAATTAACTCTATCCCAGTAAAACTAAGAACAGGCTATTTGCTCCCTCTTTTGGAACATAAATCCTGAGACCAAACTTTTACCAAATCAGTGCAAGTAAGAAGTAATTTGAAATCAAGAGTTAAAAGGTACAGAAGTCGCTTTATCTAGAAAGGACTATAGAAGTTGTGATTATAAGCGAGCAGATCAGAAAAGGAACTCAGAAAAAAAAATATTTTAAATTTCAAATAAGGGAAAAGGATGAGTGAGACGGGTAGCTCATGAGATGGCAAAGATTTTCTTACAGAAATACTGTAAGTTCAGGCTTTTATCTCCTGAGATAAGCAAAGTGATTCTGCCTAAAATTAGGCCGAATAACAACAATCTTATGCATTGTCTCCATGTCTCAACTCATGGGAGCTTTACAGCTGCATTCTCTGAGATGCAATAAGTTTTTTTAGTTAGATGATATTCTCTCTTCACTTGGGTTTAGCACTGTTTAAGAACATTTGGAACTCCTTCATCAACATAATTTCTAATACTTCTAGAAAGAAGTCAGAAATTTATAATTTCAAAATGTTTTAGAATTGGTTAGAAATCATGTAAATACGTCCAAAGGCCTGGTGCACAAGTGCTTCTCCCAGATGATGAACAAAAGACTTGTTCTGGTAGCTCATGCAAACTGTTAGCAGAAAAAAAACAAAGAAAAAAATTAGGAATTTTCTGAAAAAGACAACTCATTTTTATTTTAATTTCTGACCATGCTCATTCTTTCTGCACTGAAAGCTTATTGTGGTTTTGCTTTTTGACCACTGTCAGTTGTGAAGACCTGTTTGCTTGTTTAAAAATATGCAGTAAAGGAGCAATGAAATTTCTCTTGAAGGCTGGACTTTATCAGCAGTAGGTAATGAATCTTGACAGTTAATCATGTGGGGCTTTCTGTTGCTGAATATGTCTCCATCCTTATCTATTTATACACAGAGAGAGAATATACTGCCTATTATATGGTAATAATACAGTACATAGTGCTGCCTACAACTACAGTGTTTAGATAAAAGATAAATTAAAAGATAAAATATTTTTAAAGTTATAAGAATTTTTAATATAATTATTTATTGAGCACTGAAAATTTAAATACTGGCAAATACTGTTTCTGTCCATGGTACTTTAGAAAATTTTCTGATAGGGAAAAATGTGTCCTCTAATTCAATGCATAAGCATAATGCTCATATTCATGAAGAAAATAAGTCATGTTTGAGCCATTACCTCTAAATATAATTATGAACATTTTCTAGAGAATTTGTTGAAAATTAGTTGGCCTGAGGCATTCAGGCTTAACAACTTTCACCTGAAAAATCAGTGCACAGTCAATAGCTCATGAAAATGCTGTGGCCAGAGAAAAAGCTTCCTTGCATGGAGTTTTTCACTCTCTTTTTTTTTTCTCTTTTTTACCTTTTTTTTTTTCTTTTAATTTTGTTTTTCTTACAAGGATAATCATATCTGAGATAGAAATAAATTATTCTTAGTCACAATATGCTTTTGGTTTTGTTGATCCAAGTGAAACTAAGTTTAGAAAAGTGCTGAGCGAGGTGTTCACTCTACAGTTGGAGTATGAGTTTATGGAGGTGATTGAGCACTCTTCATTTCTACAGAAATGTGCTAAGATGCAATTTAAGTGTGAGTGTAGCTCTTCAAAAATATGTTCTTTGAAGCAGTGAAGTCTGGGCAGATTTAGATTTGGTGCATTGTGTACATGCATGAGCTGAAAAAGTGATACCAGTGACAAATGAATGAATAAATTCTGTTATTTTGGATATATCCTGCTTTTTTTGGTTTTTTTTTTGTTTTTTTTTTTTTTTTTTTTTTTTTTTGTTTTTTTTGTTTTGTTTTGTTTTGTTTTGTTTTGTTTTTTTGGTGCCAAATAGTATGAAAGAAGAAAGTAAATACCATAAGTTGTCCTTATTTTATCCTACAGAGAAGTCCACTCTAACAATAGAAATCCACAGTTCAGAAGTGAAGAATTGAATGAAATTGAATGAAATTGAATGAAATCTTACTGTTGTGAAATCAAAAACAATGAAAACAATGAAAACAATGTTTGGATGAGCAATGCAGAACTCACGTTAGAAATTCCACAAGGTTTTAAAACATTTCACCTTTTTTCCCAACGAAGAACAGTACAAAATACTGTGCAACTTTAAAATCTATTATGGAGAAAGACCATATGAATAGCAATGTACTTTTCAAAGCAGACGGTTGCCCTTTTGTTTATTTTTTTTATTTCTGGAAATTTGATGTATGCTGCAATTTTCCAAATGCATCTGCAAATAGATAGGGGTTTTTTCCCATATCTCAGATTTCTTTTAAACCATATTGCCTTTCATTTAAGCCTTTCCTTTCTAGTCTCAGTATTTTCTTCTCAGGGTTTGAAAAGGTTATTGAAGAAGATATTATTCAATTAACTTGCTATTACATGCTAACAAGTTACTCGAATGAATTAGTAAAGGTAACAACAAAAGTAAAATCTAATACAAAACCACTTTAGAGCTGGGCACTGTACAACTGTCCATGAAAATACCTCATTTTGATCTGACTTTATTTTGCCACTTTGTTTTCTATTTAATAAACAACGGTGTAACCTCTCTTTTCATCAAAATAAATTCACCGTTTTTATTTCTTATTTTTAGGCTTGCTTATCATTCAAAACATTGCAAATAAAACTGTAAAACTGGAGATGCTTTTGTTTCTACAGAGGTAATCAGTCCAAAAAACCATTTTGGAGGTCTGCAATCAATTTGGAAATCTCAGAAGCAAGTCTGATATCAGCATTAAAGGTTCTATTTGATGTCTGGCAGCTAGAGTAGGGAAAGAAATCTGAGTTAAATATTAGCTTCTACTTTCTGCTACAAGCAGACATTTGAAAGTGAGACTTTGAAAAAGCCAATACAAGTACACAAGCTCTAGCTAGCTTCTGCCCAGTGTTGACATGAAGTTATAACCAAAAGCAAGCACTTAAACGCTGATTAAAATCAACATTCTCTTTGCATCTCTTCTTTCCCTGAGGATGTGTCTATGTTACCAATAATAATGAAATAGAAAAAAAATACTTCCAATTTTCAATTATTAAATGATGGGTGAATATGTATCACTCAGAAAATAATTCAGCTTACTTGACATTGTTTCCCCAACAGGATACCTCTCATCTGTATCTAGCTCTGTTGCTTGAGTTTGGGTTTTATTGCATTGGTTTTGGCTTGGTTTATTTGCAGGTTTGGGATTTTTCCTTTTCAAACATATTTATCTTCATTTCACACGTCTGTGTCTGTATATATTCTGCACCAGTTGTTTGGAAGGTGGAATTGTGTTAAAAGCACAGGTGGGTGAACAAGGCCTTCCTGCTTGGCTGGCTGTCCCAAAATGTTACTATGGAAACCATCAAATTCTGTCTTTCTAAATAACCATATAAGCACATTTAAGAAGAAAAAAGACACAAATCCCGCCCAAAACTACTAAAAAAAATCCCTAATAGTCTTTGCTAGTCTGTTTTCATGTTTGTAAAAAGATTTTATAACAGAAAATCTTTTCACTTGGTATAAAAGAAATTCAATCAACAGTTCACAGTAACCACTGCTAGATAAAGATGGTCAATGGATAAGTTACAGTCGCTAAAAACAATCGTCCTGTGTTCAGTCTCACATATTTGAGCCAATAGATTGCGTCATAGTAGAGGAAGTGAGCTTTAAAAGCAAGAGAAGATTTTGCATGACTTCTCAGGAGCTAGGAACTGTTAAACACTGGACCTAGAACAGAAAAAAAAACCACAAAAACTTTTAAACTTCAAACAATATTTTTTTCATTTAATCATATTTTACATCTTTATATTTCTAAACTGCTTTTTTTAAACTTCTTTCAAAAAATTAATGTGCTCCCAACTTATAAAGAAGTATCTTTACAAGGTGTGTATTATATGTCTCCTACCTCCATTTTAAAGCACTCACTAGATGTTTACCAGCTATTTTTTATATTATGGCCTGTTTCAGATTTCCTTCACTAAAAGCAAGAAGTTTAAAAGAATCTTCTTTTTCTTTAGTGAGATGAGAAGACTCACCTAGGACACAAGTTTTATTCAAGTATTGAAAGACTTCAGGCTATTTTGTTTTCTGCAGCTACCCATATTTTAAGTCCACAATTTCTGCTGGTGGGGAGTATCCCCAAACTAGACATGCTTTTCAGATGCTTTAGTGTAAACTCTGTTATCCTTCCGTTAGCTGCCTCTGCTGGCAGATTAGATTAAGACATCATTCCACTTCCAAGATTAAACTGTAGATTGACTTTCATATATGTGTTCTTTGCTGAAAAATTCTTTGGTGAATAAAGACGATTTTTTCAAGCAAAGTTGCGCTAAAGAATTTTGGACTGGTATTTCTTAATTTTCGCAACACAAGTTGCTGATCTGATTTGCTAAGGGATGAAAGTGAAATAGCAAGATTCACTCCTTTGTTACCTCAATTGATGCTGGTTGAGCAGTTTAATTGGATAGAAAACTATGCAAGCACACGAAGCAGAACAATTCATTTCTTCCCATGGGCAGGCAGGTGCTCAGCCATCTCCAGGAGAGCAAAGCCCTACATGTAACAGCAACTTGGGAAGACAAAAGCCATCACTCCAAATGTCCTCGCCTCCCTCATTCTTTCCCTCACTTTATTCACAGAGCATGGTGCCATACAGTCTGAAATATCCCTTTGGTCAGTTTGGGTCACCTCCCAAGGTTGTATCTCCTCCCAGTCTTCCAAGCACTCCTAGTCTCCTCACCAGCCTGTCAGTGTGAAAACAGAAAAGGTCAGGGCTCTGTGTGAGCCCTGTTCAGCAATAACAAAAACATCTCTGTATTATCAACCCAGTGTTCAACACAAATCCAAGATGCAGCGTCACACCAGCCACTGTGAAGAAAATTAACTTTACCCCAGCCAAACCTACCTATCTGCACAGTTTTATTCAAGATGTAATTTTTGTGTTTGTTGTGGGTTGATATTTGCTGGTAGCCAGACACTGAGATAGCTGCTGGTCTGATCAGTTCTGGGTAGACAGCAAGGACCACCTCCCTCCACCTCCTTGTGACATTCATCTTCCTAATGAAGCTCAGGATGCTGTTGACCTACTTTTATGTATTTCTATTAAGTAGTCCAAGGTGACCCCAAGCCCTTTTAAGAGCTGCTTTCCAGCCATAGGTTTATTCATCCATGGTGTAAGACTTTGTTTTTTACCTTGTTGAACTTGATAAGAGTCTCATCTGTTCATTTCTTATGCCTGACCATGTCCTTCTGATTAACAGCATAACCATGTGGCATTATCAATCACTCCTCTCAGTTTTGTGTTTTCTGCAGATTTTCTGAGTTCTCACTATCCTGGTATCCTGGTTGCTAGTGAAGATTTAAGCAGTATTTGCTCCAGTATCAACCCCTGAAATACATCACTAGTGACCAGCCCCCAGCTGGACTTCGTGCCACTGCTCACAACCATTGAGTTTGTCAGTTGAGCTAGATTTTGTTCCACCTCATTGTCCAGTCATCTAGTCTGTTCTTTATCACGTTGTTAATGAGGATGTTATGGTTTTACAATACTATTCCAAAGTTATTAATCTAGCACCTTTGTTTTTTTTTCCCCGCAAAACCAAAATTAATTCAACTGCTAGTTACATCAGTTAAATAAAAGTTATTATGCTGATTTTGCATAAAAAGAACTTCTGCATTGCAAAGCTTAAGGCACTGTAGCGGTGCATAAAAACCATAACTAAAGCAGAATAAATGTGTAATTTAAAAAATCTGCTACATTAAAATGTCAACAGTTTAGTCACATTTATATATATATATTGAATATAAGTAGCATATATATTTCACTATATAAATATATACAGTTTTGAGATACTATATATATTTCATATATATATTTTAAAAAAACCTCCAGTGTAAATATCAATGTGAAAACTGGTGAAAAGTAAATACAAAGTCACAAAAAAATCATAGTGGCTTGGGCCTGTCACCCATATAACATATTCAATCAATTACAGGATTGCTTTCTATTTCTGTTCTGAAGTGCTTTCACCTGCACTGCCACTGAGTAACTCGAAATTACAGGAGTAAATCTGACAGTGTGATATATAGTCCACAGTAGAACATCCACACCAGGATGAGCACACTAGGGGCCCAATCCAAAACCCAGTGCAATCAGCAGAGGGATCCCTGAAACTTTTGAATTGAACTCTTTTGAAGTATTTGCTCTGTAATATGTGATGTCATGTTTTGATGGCAGAAGAGAAATTAGTTTTTCCTTTGAATATTTCCTACTTTCACTGTAGGTGGTATCACAGAGCATTTTTCATTTGGGGCAGGGATTAACTTCAACAGTTTTATTTTTACAGTGTACATAATTTTCCATAGAACACCAATATCTTTACAGTAGAAGAAAATTACACAACTGCTTAGAGCTATGTGAAACTGAGCACTTTCTATCCAGACAATGGCACCAAATCTTAGTATTTTAAGTTACTGGTTTAATGTAAATAAATAAATAGATTAAAAAATACATAAACCCTGAATCCAAACAATGATCTATGGAATTTCCCATTATTTTCTTACACACACACACACATATATAATTTCTTAAACTGAAATTCAGTGCTTTAGGCATATTGTTAGATAAATTTAACCCACATTTGAGATTAGGTTTACTGCTGGGTTTGTTCTACAATTGACTGTAGAACAATACCGTCTTGGCATTTCTAATTTTCAAGATAAAGAAACTTTACAGGCATTACTGGTAGTAAAGCAGATCAAACTGAGAATTTTCACTAGTACAAGGTAAAAAACTATGCTCACTCAGTGCTAATGTAGGAAATTTATTACTTGTAGAACCCGTGTCATGGAAAAAAACAATTTTCTTCTAATCATATTTGATAAAACAAATTGCTATTTTCTGCCCATTCTTCTAGAAATTCTGTAATTTCTTTTTAAGAGTATGGAATGTAGATGTTTTAATATCAGTTTTCTTGGAAGAACTCTTACCTTTATTTTTCCCAAAATCTCTGCTTCTCTCAAATGGATGTCACCACTAACATTTCAAAAAATATTTTCAGTGTCATTACTGTGCATATTGATCCATTTAATTTTTCTATTAACTGCAATAATAATGGATTAAATGTAGTATTTTATGCTTTTATGGTCCAAACCCAACTTGTTTTCTGTGCATGTTTTGGCAGGAGTACAGACATTAGATGTGGCATCTGCCAAGGAGTTAATAAGATTTGAACTCAATTTTTATGTGGTTCTAATGAGTTGATGCCTCAATACTTATAGGGGTGTCTTGTACAATGAAAGTGTTTACTAATTTACTTTGAAGCCTCATTAGATTCACTGATTCAGTGCCATGATCTGCAGGAATTTGTTCAGGTGTTAAGTTAATTTTGGCTCATGTCTTTTTCAGTTGCATAGTCAAACCACATTTAAGGGATGGACTTTCTGAACGAACAAAAAAACCCCAAAGTTAGATAGAAATCAACTTAAGCAGCAAGACTAATAAGAATTTTTTGTGCACATAAACATGGTTCAGCATTTCAATGGTATTCCAAATTAAAATGTGTGAAAATGAAAAAAAAAAAAAAAAGTTAGAGCTGAATGTTAAAAAGAAGTCATTAAAATAATGAATTCATAAAAATATTTGGTTCATCTCTGCCGAGAAAAAAAAAAGTTTTACCTGAACGGTTACTCTAAAATAAACTGTAGAAAATTGATTTGAAGCTTAAAAGGAGACTATAATTCTAAAAAAGAGACAAGTCTCCTTCCTAAACCAGATTCACTGAGGTGCTTAATCCCTTGTATCATTTTCAGCTCATGATTAGTTCTGCTGTAGTTTAATGATTGCAGAATTATATGGCTGAAGTTTAAACACAGAATTATGTGTATTTTTGATGAATATAAATCCATCTTTCTGGGGTTTATTTTAAAATAATATCCAAGTAAGAGTTTAGAACTAATGACTTTAATCTTACTCTTCTTTTACATCAAATTAGGAAGTTTTTAATAAGTTTTTTACCTAGAATTTTGGCAGAGAAATTTAGGACCCCTAAAATATATTCTATTTTCTCATGAACTACCAAATCCATCTGTCTTGCTGGCACTGTGATATAACATTTTATTCTCCAATATAAAATTAATTAGTGAATAGAGTGTACAAGCACTCAAAATTATTAGTAGGTTTAGTAGAAAACTACATTTCATAAATGGAAGTGTATTTCAAATTAATTTTCCTAAACCATTCTAAATAAATAACTAAAAGAAACATGACAGATAGGAAATATTTTTCCACAAAGTAGTCCATGGTAAGAAGACAATACTTTCACCATATTTTCTTTATCTACTTTTTTTGCAAATGTCTTGATAATTTACAACATAATCTTTCTTATTTTTAAACAGGTAGCTATAAACTGAATAGTGAAATTCATTACAATGTTTCTTTAAATTTCAGAGTACAACTTAGAAATAAAATGCAGACTGGTTTTTTTGTTTTGTTTTTGTTTTTGTTTTTTTTTTAAAACAGAAACCCTGATTCTTTATGCTCTAACTATTTTAATGAAAATTTTCCCATTACTACCTGGATTCATTTTTGTTTTTCATTTTCAATCACTTTATCTTACAACAGAGATTTCTTATCTGTTGTGCTTATACAAACTAATAAACTTGTTCATTTGTAGCCTTTAGACTGACTTCTTTCTCTGCTGATTTTTTGTAAAGGAAAGGACTTTACAGGTATGGGTTAGACAGACACAGATGAGTTTTTGAGCCTCGGCTGTTTGCATTTTCTAGGCAAAGCTACTAAGGCTGCACAAGTAAAAAAAAAACATAGATAAGAAACTTCCTTAAAAATTTACAAACCACACCACATGAAGTCACAGTGGCTTTATTTTTAAAAATAATGATAAAAGGTGGGACAAATGAAGAGTCCTATTCCCATTATAGTTTATAAATTTCACATCAAACAAGCAAAAAATTGAAGCCATTGGGAAAGTTAGTTCTGTGATTCTCACTTTCTTAGCAGAAGCTAAAATTGAAAATAGAAAATATGTCTTTGAACCTTCTTAGGCTGAAAACAGGCTAGATCTTGTATTTCCAGCTTCCTGAGGATGTTCAAAACCTCTGAATTATTATGTAAAATGTAGATGCCATGAACATAGAGAGAATGGTTCTTTGAGCAGCCATATTTTGGAACAGATTAAAAAAAAAAAATTTCAAGCTATGTTCCATTAGTTGAAAACCTAAATTGAAAAAATTATGCCTGTGCAATCCTGATTTAGGCACCTAAGTCTAAGAAAATTTCCTATTTTCTATCTGGCTGCTTTCTTCAGTGTTTCTGAGATTGCTCTGCAAAGAGTCCAAATTCTTTACACACACTGTACAGTAAACTGTACAGTAAGCTTCAAGTTTTGTATTATTCTTCATGGACTGAGCAGGTAGTGACACACCTGCCTATGTCTTTTTTTAGCCCTGATTGCTGAGGGCCTTCTGAAGATATAATTTTGTAGCAAAAAAGAATTGCTAGATTGTATCACTTGGACAGGGAAATTTTCTCCAAAATTTCAGTCTCTTTCAGTCTTTCATGGAAATATTTTTCTATTAGATAAAAGGCTTGTGTCATTTAGTGAGATGCTGTGGCTCCATTGCCACCCTCTCAATCCACCACACCCCAGCATGATGCATCATCTGTTGTAAAATCTTCCTGAGGCTACAGTTTAGAACCATAGTAGTCACTAGTACTCTTTCTTTCAAATAAACTAATAGTCAAATAATCAAATAATACAATAATCAAATAATTTTCCTCTGCCCTGAAAACAATATACCAACACAAAATTCCTTTAATGACATCATTTGAAAGCATCTCAGGCAGCACATCATTGAAAAATGTCCTGTAAGCAGCTTCTCTTTGCGTAGTGAGGGACTAGCAAGAGCACTACCCAGAGATGCCATTAAGGACTCCACAGAATTCAGTAATATTCAGACACCCTTTAAAGATGATGACAATGCTGAGCATGAACACAAAGACCAGGCCAGTATTTTAGTTTGTTGTCCCAAACTGGGGAATTTGTAATGACAGAATCACTGTGATGCCTGGTGCTTGGATGAATGAAATGCTTATGACGAGTCTAAATAACCAAAGTGCTTTCTGTTCTACCTGCTAACGTTATGGGAATACAGCTAGAAAGCAAGACTGAGAGAACTGCTCAGCTGGTCACTGACTCAGACATGCTAACTGTGGTAGGCCACAAGCCATGGCAACAGAAAACAAAATCCTGAAGGAGGAAGCAAATGTGTGCTTGGTATGCTTTGTTTAACATAAATCATGCAAGGCTGTATGTGCTGTGCAGGTCTGTGCAGGATTCTGCAAGAGCTCTGTACAGGGCTCTGATTAAGTAATGTTACGTAGAAACATCAATTGTGGGACTGCTGCTAATTTTAGCAATAGCTGGAAAAATATATAAAACTGATTTGTAGAATCCATAAATTGGCTTTTTGCATCCGTGCAATGAGCCCAGTCTCATCAATAGCCTGACAATGTTACTCTTCTGTTGTCAGAAGATAAGTTCATCATTTCTGCTGTACAGCTATGCCTTGAGTTTCAAACTTATGTTGGAAAACATTCCTTTTTCAAAACTTGCATTTGTAGGAAGTGGGACTAGGATCACAAATAAAAAATACCTATTATTCATTTATTTACCATACATGTTTTCTTCAAAAGATATTTGAATTGATTATAGGAGCAAAAAAAAAAAAAAAAATTTCTTCAGGTAAGGTACGCCTACGCAGATGTTACAATATAGCTGATAGGAGATAAACCTGGACAATTTCAAATCATGCTAGCAGCAAGATTAGGAGAATGTATAATGTGGACTAGCAAATTAAACAGCTCTTAATGAGTTCTCTGTTATGTCCATACTGCTATAAAGCACTTTAGCTAACTAGCTGAATGATAACCTGTTTTCATCTACACAACTCCATTGCCACAGCAAGGGAACAATCTGATTTATTCTGTAGGGATGTTTCCGTTTTGAGACCTATGAAGCTGTCAAAATGGAAATGTCCTCACAGAATAAATCAGCTTTAATGGTGATGTGTTAATTAGCTGCCTACTAATAACTTCAGTGACTTCTAATTCATGCTTTCTAATAGGTACTATTATTCCAGTACTATAGAAATCTAGATGAACATTACAAAATTAAATAAAATTTTTAAAAAGACACTAATCAGATTCTCATTTTAGTCTCATTTTGGGGGCTAATGTTACTTAATTGGCTCATTCTCAAGGGATGTTAATACAAATAGTAGAAGGTGGTCCCAAAAGATGAAAATAACTTGAAAAAAAGGACAAATTTAGGAAACATTGCAGACCCTGGCTAAATGTGAGACCCCAATGGTGTAAACTGTTCTGTGCAGGCAGTTTCTAGCTTCCAGAATAGTTGCAATGAATCATAAAGGGTTTATAGCATATGGATTCTTTTGTAGAGTTAATATCTACAGAAAAATCTTATAATTCCTGATAATTCCACTCATGCTGATTTTGAAAGATGTACTAGTCCAAACAGAAACATTCCATGTAACCACTGAGTCCAACTAGAAGCATAAAACAGACGTAATACTAAACACAAATCATAGTAGGTGACCATTCTTTTAAAGCACTGTATCAGGGAAAATTTCATAGGAATTGACAGCCAATGGACATATATATTCCCAGATGTAGGAAATAAAGTGCAAGCCAAGAGCATTTACCACTTTAAAAGAAAAATGCAATATGTTTGGTACCTTCATTGTTCTAAGCATGTAGCCTGAATTGATTTCTGAACATTCTAGTGCAAGTAGAATTTCAGTATATGTTGAATGTTAAGCTACTTAATATAGAAATAGACATTTATTACATGCATATTCAGTTCCTAGTAGAATGTGGCCATCTGTAAAAGTGTCTTGGCCAAAGTCAGTAGATTTTATCTGTTATTTTTTGGGCTTTAGAGGCTAAAGGCATGAAGGAAATAAGAAGGATAAAAAAAGAACAAGAGGTACTAGAATTGAAAACAAAAATTGCAAGTGATATTAAAATGCAAACAAGTTTTAAAATTGATGTTACTATTATTTTAAGCAGCTTTAATTATGGGTACTTATTGGGGTATTTAACTTTATAATAGTGAAATGTTATTTTATTTCCAGACTGAGATTTCTAAAAGAACCACTGACAGGTATCTAATTCCCATTCAATTCACTAAAGTTTGATGGATTCATTTCAAGTAATGTAGATTACCCTGGTAATCCATGGCCTGTGCAATACAAGGTAAAATAACCTCCTGATGTTTCCTGATGTTCCAATCTAGTGGTTCTTGCTGGGCATAATGGGTATAAAACATCATTTACTCAAACCTCACTTCTGTCTTTTTCATGCACAATTTCTGTGACAGACACATCATGCTACGAAGTAAACACTCCTAAGCCATAATTTAAGCTTTTTTTTTTTTTTTCTCCAAAAGCAATGCAAACAGAGGAGCAACAACAACAAATACAAAAAATGAATTCTGATTTTGTTGGTGCCTTTTTCAACTTGTGTTCTTGTTGATATAATGGACTTCTGAGCCTCTGTTGGAATCTGATTGCATTATTAAGTGGATTTTGAAAAACAGAAATCCCAAAAACATTTAGGTATTTCTTTGCTCATCAGCATTGCCCAGAACTGATCTCTGAAAACCCTTGAACACAACACCTGGCAAGTGTATTCTAGTATTTTTATAGGGAATAATGAAGATTTGTTTCTCTTGCATCAAACAGAGTGTTAGCTGGGCTTTTGTGAAGAGATGCAAGTTTGAAGCAAACTTTTGTAGAAAATAGGAAGCAGAATAACAAATTGTTCTCAGGTTTATTTGAGAACAATTTGGTTTTGTTTTCCTGTTAGACAGTTATTTACTCTACTAAATATTCTGCATTTTCCTTTTTCTGTTTTTAATGTTGTGAGCTTTTCTTAAGGTGTTTAGGGGTTTTTTTGTGTTTGGTTTTTTTTTTTTTTTCCTGGTTTCATTTGGGGTTTTTTTGTTTGTTTGTTTGTTTTGTTGTTTGTTTTTTTTGTTGTTTAATCTTCTTTAACTCCTACACCTTTCAGTTTATTTCCCAGCAAACTTTTTTCTTGGTTACCACTGTTATTTTCATTCTTAATACGCTTAATGGATGACTCTTTCTCCTCTTCCTTCAAGTTTCTGCGTTCATATAGTCTAATATTTGAAATCTTGTCACAATTCTCTCTTGAAACATTTTACTCTTTTTCACTTTTGAGTATTTCTAGTCTTTTAAGATGTTTCTAGAATGTTTTCTTCTTGATATACTTTTATTCAAGATGCTATTAACATGTATTTCTTTTATCTGCGTGGTTGGGACAAATTTTAACCTTTCTACTAATTGATGTATCTAAGTATTCAGAAAAGGAAAATAATTAAGAAGACCTAGATATGATGGAAGGAGGCAGGAAATTCACTTTCTGTAAAATGTCGTTTCTGTAAGGATTAATCATCTTCCTGTAACAACTGCTGTAGGAATCCACTTGCAGTTACTAATTTTTAATGGTTAATTGAATTTTCTTATTTCCCCTCACCCTCCTTTTCTTAATTTATGAAAATGATGGTATATTTTTCAACAGATTTCCCTATGACAGTGATTACTTTCTACAATATTTAGAGCAGTTTGCCCCTTAGAAGGCATTTTGACAAGCTGTTCTTTAAAATTACTTCTAGATTCCTACTATGCCCACACATTGTAAATAGTGCTGGTTTTTTGACCTGAGAATTTTGAAGAATGAATCTTTTTGGACATGGCAAGATCTGAGGAACGCTTTGTGTTTTTAATTTCGGTGTTACAACAAAGGAAAACCTTCCTGAATTATGAGAGGTTTATATTCTACTGACAGAATGTAATTAAATCGTAGCATAGTAAGCTGCCGCTTACTAATTCATTAAACCCCCTCTTTGCTTAAATTTTCACTTGGGAAGGTCTTAACTTTCAACTTGCTGGGTTTGTGGAACTAAAAATCGGAGCTCCACCACTCTCTTCTATAAAAACTTTATAAAGAATCTCATCAGCTACAGCCAAACAATAGTCTTCCTCAGGAACTTAGACTCATGGCATTACAACTGTATATCTGTTGTACACAGAATACTGTTATTTACACAAAATAGTCAGATTTTTACAAGGAGAATAATGATTTACCAAAAATAAGGGTCAAAGGTCTATATTTTGATCCTTTGGCTTAACTTTGTAAAGTGCAAGGTGTCTAGTAATTAATTTTGTTATGACTCAGGTGCAAATTACTTCCAGAATTTAATTGGGAATTAATTTTCCAAGATAGTAATTTTTGAAAGTCTGGAGAGATGATTATATTAATATTTTGGCATCTAAGTATCTTCTCAAGGGCAGTGTTCAAACACAGGTTTAGAAGTTATGCTCAAATTTCTTTATTTCTTTGGTGATTAATGTGTATTTAAATGCTTTGCTGGATATTGATTTTAGCATGTACTAAACTGCTTGGTTGAACTGGGGTCAACTTGAAGCATTTTAGCTATATGCTAAATTGAGTGGGCTTATTCATTTAGCTTCTGCACTTAAAAAGGTGAAAAATTGCAGCTGCTGCCTATATGTAGGTGCAGAGAAATGTCATTTGTATTACTAATGATGTCTGTAAATAAATTTTTTAAAACCTATAATTTTATACATAGAGTCCTTTACCCTGATTTCCCCAAGAACTCACTTCAGAACAGAGTATCCTAGCCCACAGTAGGACTATTTAGGAGAAACATTGGAAAATACTGTGTTGGAAGTTAAACATTGTCATCTCAGTGAAACTTCCTTTCTCATTCTATGAAACATGAGAATTAACTCACATTCAAGAGGTCTATCTGCATTGACATACATTGATATGAGTTTGACTGTAAGTATTGACTGTTTAATATTCTTGGTTGGTTTGGGGGAGGGGGGTGTTTCAGTTCAGCAGTTTCTTTCCTTGGAACAGTCCATGATATACATTTTTGTGTACTTATTGAATAACATTTTTTAAATTATTAGTTGTAAGCTTTACGAAATTACCTTTATTATGAAAGATGTCTTTGTTATTAAGCATTAACATTGTGAGTAGCAGAAAGTTGGCAATATTGCACGCCACTTGTGTCCCAGAATCGTAATTATGGTATGATGTACAAAGCTTGCCACTTAGAAGGTCAGGTAATAAAGGTACTTTTGTCTGTAATACAAAAGCTTAATTCTGATTGTATTTAAAAGAAAAATTATTCAGAAGTTTTATGGTTTTATTGGCTTTTCTAAATAGATGTTAGTCATACTCTTCTTTAAGGCAACTAATTTTTTTCTCAAATAGGTGGTATCTGTATTTTTTTCATTGATAATAAATAACAGATAATAAACACATTGTTTGGTATCTTTTCAGTGCTATATATACGTGCAATTGAGGTTTTTAATAAACAATGGAATGAAAAAAAGACCTCAAGCATCTCAAACAAGACATAATAGTAGTAATAATGTTGCTCATTATGTGGCTTTTATTTTTAAATATTTCCAAACCACTGTGTGAACTTTGCCTATAACATCGGAACAAGGATTGGAACAATCATATCTGCTTTGCTGGAATCTAAGTATGAAAGTGGATATCGTCACTCATATTAATTTACTCTTTATGTAGCACAACAATGATGGGTTAGGTGGGTTTTTTTGTGGAAGGATTTGAAAAACATTTCAAATATTTTTCTTTTCCTGAGTTCAAATTCTATTTCTTGCCACTAAGAAAGCTACTAACATTTGCCACTACCAGGAACTCTTACCTGAAGTCAGAACTGATAAGTTCATTTTTGAGAATGAACTGGTGAGTTTATCTTATTGTGAAGTTTATTTAAAGTGCTGTATAAATTGGGCCTACACTTACATTATAAATAAACCGTGAAATCAGTTCATGTGTGTTACAGAAAACCACGTGTGTTTCTGTATATTCCTCGTACACCTCCACACTTCTGCTCTGCTGCTGGCCTGTTCACTTCTTCAAATGTTCATGTTGCTTCCTTCCTCCCCAAAGCCCTGAGATAATGAAATCATGTAGATACAGCTAGCTTAAAATTTCTGTCTGAACTGGGGACACAGAGAGCTTTTCCCAATGACCGGGCTCAGGTATGTTTCCTGGCCATATCATGGATTTAGAGTAAAGCAGTGGAAAACACCAGAATTCCCCTACTTCTTGTTTTCCATGGCTTCTTTAAGGAATAAATTCAAATGTACATGTCAGCAGGTGGTATCACTTCCATCCAACTGGAGTCTTCTGCATCACTGGGACTGGGAAAACAAACTCAATCTCTGATTTTCAGTAAGTAGAAAGACTGAAAATTATTACTTTCTAAAATTCTAATCCCAAAGCATTATCCTCTAGTATATAATTTCATTACCCATTAGGAATATCTCCATGTGATTTATTTGAAGAATACAACAGATACATATTTAGAATCTTTTTATATCAATGTTAAATTAAAATCTTTGTCTTGTCTTTCTATCCTAATGTATTGGGTTTGCACAACCTGGTTTTTGGTAGTAGGGCGGCCACAGAGGTGGCTCCTGTGAGAAGCTGCTGGAAGCTTCCTCCATGTCCAAGAGTTGCCTCTGTGACAACATATTTAAGAAGAAAATCAAAACAAAGTGCACACAGTTTTTTATAACCAGAGAAGAGGAGGAGGTGCGAACATGTGAGGGGAACACCATGGAGACACCAAGGTCAGTGGGGAAGGAGGGGCAGGAGCTGCTCCAGGTGCCAGAGCTGAGATTCCTTTGCAGGCTGTGGGGAGACCATGGTGAAACAGCTGTGCCCCTGTAGTCATGGGGATCCATGGGGATGCAGAGATCCACCCACAGCCCATGGGGATCCATGGGGATGCAGAGATCCACCCACAGC
>JAOTQP010001286.1:70481849-70494084 GCA_026413545.1 Cichladusa arquata | reverse complement strand
AAAAACAACCAAACAAAAAAAAAAAAAAAACACCAAACCAAAGCAAAAAAAAAAATGAAACAGGAGAAAATAAATCAATAAATCCAAGCAAAACTTTTTCTTGGAATCAAGTATCTTCTCTGCAAATTGGTGTCACATATTCCTGTTCCACTGAGTGCAGAACTAAATAAAGCCTGGGGAGATCTGGATTAATATTCATATATGTGTAATATTTCCAGGTTCTTCTTTAAGTTACCCTGTGACTTCCAGACCCAGATGGACTACGCTCAATGATTCTCTGTCACTTAGAATGCCCATCTAGTCTAGGCAAGCAGCAGCCAACCCTGATTCCACACTAATATCTGACAATATTTCTATGATGGTGGTTTTAGCCAGCTGCCTTGTTGTTACATATTAGACTTACACTGGAGGTACTGATTTCTTTCTTTTTCCTTTAATTTACTAAAAGACCTAGAGGAGCTCAGTTAGTTGGTACAGCTATTCTTCCATCAAATTCCATTGAAATTAGGCCAAGACAATCAAAATATATAGTGAGCAATTGTATGAATTATAATTTTTCTAAGCCTCTCATTCTTAAGAAATAAATTATCTTTTGCAGATGAGCTTGCATGCTCCACAATTGCCTAAACAGTATAGTTTCTGATTTCCTGTTAGTATGCCACTACCAGGCACAGAAGTTTGAATTGAGAGTGCTCAGAGTTCATTTCAGTTTCATATTCAAAGATTAATTAAACTTAGTCACTAAATCTTCAGAAAAGGAACATGAAGACAGTTTTCTGCATACTTAAAGCCTCCAGGGAGGGCAGAAGTATAGATTTTCCCTGTTTTACTGCACTAATTTCTAAAGAATAATTACTAATATTACATCTACCACTGTGTGCAGTGACAATCTACCTTTAAAAAGAGCTACTTGAATATTTCTTTGCCTAAAGAAAAAGCAGCAAGTTTTAAAATTAGTAGCATAGTCTACCGAGACTCAAGTGACAGATTCAAACCCTGAGAATGTCATGCACAGTTATACTGTGACAGTGCAAGATACTTTCGCTGGCAGAAAGTGAAACAGGGCAGCCTCCTGTCAGAGAGGAAGGAGAAAATTTGTTCTGAAAGTCATAAGGGAATCAGAGTAACAAAGTAGCAATGGGAACAATGCATGGGTAATAAATGTCTGGTTCAGGGAAGGAAGTAATGTGAAGGAAGGGGCATAATACATGTACTGCATGTACGTGCAGGAATGCCAAGGTAACTGCACAGCACAATATCTATGCAAGTTTCTTTTTTTTTTTTTTTTTGTTGGCTTGTTTTTCTTTTTTCTTTTTAATTTTGAAATAAACCCATAGAATAAATTATCTTTCTAATTTGTTTTGAAATGCTGCTGAGCAGAAGAACCCCTCCACCTGTTTCCTATAGTGTAGGTTATATTGGTTATGTATGGCCTGATTTTTGGTAGCAGGGGGTCACAGAGGTGCCTCCTCTGAGAAGCTGCTGGAAGCTTCCACTGTGTCCGGCAGAGCCAATCCCTGGTGGCTCTGAAGATGGACATGCTGCTGGCCAGGGCTGGGCCAGTTAGAGATGCTGATAACACCTCTGTGATGATGTATTTAAGAAGAAAATCAAAACAAGGGGGATGCAGTTTTTCTTTTAGTCAGAGAAGACGAGGAGGTGAGAACATGTGAGGGAGACACCATGGAGACACCAAGGTCAGTGGGGAAGGAGGGGCAGGAGCTGCTCCAGGTGCTCTCTGCAGGCTGTGGTGAGACCATGGTGAAGCAGCTGTGCCCTGCACCCCATGGGGATCCATGGGGATGCAGAGATCCACCCACAGCCCATGGGATCCATGGGGGATGCAGAGACCCACCCACAGCCCATGGGGATCCATGGGGAATGCAGAGATCCACCCACAGCCCATGGGATCCATGGGGGATGAGAGATCCACCCACAGCCCATGGGGATCCATGGGGGATGAGAGATCCACTCATAGTCCATGGGGATCCACGGGGGATGCAGAGATCCACCCACAGCCCATGGGGATCCATGGGGGATGCAGAGATCCACCCACAGCCCATGGGGATCCATGGGGGATGCAGAGATCCACCCACAGCCCATGGGGATCCATGGGGGATGCAGAGATCCACCCACAGCCCATGGGGATCCATGGGGATGCAGAGATCCACCCACAGCCCATGGGGATCCATGGGGGATGCAGAGATCCACCCACAGCCCATGGGGAAGGTGCCATGCCAGAGCAGGTGGATGCCTGGAGGAGGCTGTGATCCAGTGGGAGACCAAGTGGAGAGAGGGGCCTGCTCCCATGATGGAGCAGCCTGTCATTGGGGCACTGCATCCCATGAAAGAATGACCACAGCAATTTTGGGAGGACTGCTGCTTGTGAGAATGGACGTATGCTGGAGAAGTTCATTAAGAACTGTCTCCCATGAGAAGGACCCCACAGTGTAGCAGGGGAAGGACTCCTCTCCCTGAGCAGCAGAAGAAAACTCCAAGTGATGAACTGACTGAAATCTCCCTGCCCTATCTTTCTGCACTGTCAGTGGGAAGGAGGGAGGGGCTGGTGGGAAAAGGAGTTTTAAGGGCTTATTTTACTTCCCATTATCTTCCTCTGATTTGCAACCTTAAGTTGAGCCTGTTTTGCCCCTGGAGTGTTTCTCTCGGTCCTTATCACAACTTATGAACCTTTTATTAAGCTTTTTTTATTTTTTCCTCTATACCCAGCTCTGGCAAGGGAGGGTGAATGGGTGACTCTTGTGGGTGCCTGATGTTGATCCAGTGTGAAACCACAAGTCTTTTGAGGCAGGAGTATTTGTAAGGGAAGGATTCCTGTTTGGCTATGATTAACTCGCTCTTGAGATTCCATTAATTTTCATGAAAATATGCTGTTTACATAAAACCACTTGGAGAAGTCACAAATACTGAAATTTCAGATGTGGGCTTAACCTCATTTCCAAATTATTCTTCCCTGCAAAGGGTGGTCTTGCATCGTATCACCTTGACGTCCACCTCTCTTCCTTTCTCTGTTGATCATGAGTATTGCTGCTTGTTTGCAGATGCAATCTGCCTGCTGACTGCTTTTGGGTCCAAAACCCTACAGCATCTCTCTTGAGCAGAAAGGATCAGCCTTCGAGGCCCTTCAGCAAGTGGAGTTTCTTGCTGGTGGTGCCAATGTACAATTTTTGTACCAAGGGCTATTTTCTGTTCATTAGTTTACAGCTAAAGTTTGAGAGCTCCACTGCAGCCTTTACTTGCCCCTATTCACAAAAACTACTAGTGTTTAAGTTCCTTAAATCTTAACTATGTGTGATATCCACAGAGTAACGCTGAAAATGTTTAGACAATAGTGCCTTAACCTTCAGATGACTGTTATTGCAGCTAACACCAGTTCATGGCAGAACAAATACAGAGAAGTCTCAATATGCTGCACTGACAAGTTAAAATGGGGCCCATGGAATTTTTATAGTCATAGTAGTGGTGGTAGTAGTATTAGTAGTAAAAACAAAAATTCTTATTTACTTCAGATACAGAGTTGATGTTAAAATCATACCTTAAATCTAAGATAATATTAGAGATACCCTTAGGGGAAAACAAAATTTATTCTGAAATGCACACATTTGCAGAACATAACACATACTAATTAATTAGGAAAAATAGAGCGGTTCATCCTGTCACGGCTAACTGATAATGTTGTTTTAAATGCAATTAATGCATTAAAAAATAGCCATTTTGAAAGCACAACATAATGAATAATAATAAATAATAAAAATGCAAAATAAAAAATTGGATAACCTAGTAGACGCACTAAATAGAACAAATAAATTTTTTAAGAAATCAGTGTTTTGAAGACACTGGAGGAGTTACTAGAAGTGAGAGAAAATTTTATATCCTTTATCTGTAGTTGTTAGCAAAGTTATTTATTTTTATTTTAATCAAGAAAATTCCTTGCAATCTTTTACTCTGTAGAAGCTTATGTTGGCCTCTGCACCTAGTCTCAGAGAAACACAGGGTAGATTCTGCTGAGAGTAGTTTTTGCAGGACTTATCTTTAACCAAGGAGCCAATAGCTTATTTTTTATGATCAAAGAATTTTCTGTGCATATACCTAACACTACTATGCTGGAAAACCTAGGGAACACTTTTCATCTCGTGCACAAGTAACTTTTGACGTTGTCAGCATCCAAGAGCTTCATCGTGAGCCTGATGCTGGAACAGATAGAATTGCATGTTCCTACATTTTATAATTCCCTCCAGCAATTGTGGCGAAGAAAATGGTCTGAGTTAGGTGACCACTGGGAGAATCAAATAAAAGCGTACAGGAATGAAATTACTAAGCCTTATAGTTGTCACTGGCTTTGTTTATTAGAGTCTATAACCATAATATTTATTATTTGCTTGTATGTAGGATTTATGCACTAGTCATGCTTACACTGGTATACAACAAGAACAAATGTCTACAGAGTTTCATTGTTTACCTGATGGCTTTTTAAGAGCATTGATCTTCAGGCTGATAGCTGAAGTCATTGTTCATTATCTATTTATCTAGCTAGAGAAACACATGCACTAAGTATTCTGGCAAATATCCAGATGAGATAAACCAAAAATCTAATACTTTACAATAAAGTTTAAAAGCTAAAAAATGCCTTTATTTTGGATAAAGCAAACTTTTCAATTTCTAGTAAGTGGGATTGAATAAGGTTTGCGGGTGTGGTAAGGGGGTCATGAGAAAAGTTTAGCACAAACATTTCATTTGCAGTCACTTTTAAAAAGATCTTTTGTCATGAGTGTTTGCAACTTCTCTGCATTAACAAAATCTACTCATTTAAGATCTATCTCTCCTGAATATGATCTCTACAGACAAAGATTTATGGCATTTAATATATTTTGAAGTTTTCCCATAAAAAGCAATCCATCTTTCTTAAAACATGTTTATGTAAAAATTAAAGCTAGAGAAATAATTTTCCACACTTGCAAGACAGAGTTATCTCTGCCCCATTTTACAAAAGCAATTTATTTTTATGGACCAGACCAAACAACCCCAGGGGATTCTCCGAAGTCTTTTTCTAATGAAATTATTAGTAAAAGAGAAAAATAATTCAGACAGTAATCAAGGAACAACTACATACTTGTCAACAGAATATTGATGAAAATGAAACCTTTGCTTATGTAGCACCTTTAAAAACTAGTAAAAATTTTATAAAAACGTGGATATTTATGAGGCATAAGCTTCTCGTCAGCTTGTCACCTGCATTTCTCTGACCAAGAAATGCAAATAATTTTTATGGGCTTTAAATACAGGTTTTAAGTGAGGAAGAATGGGTTATATGATGAAACAAAGTGGAGACCTGCCAAGATCTCTGCCTAGTTTATTAATGTTAATAAAGTTAACGCAGTCAGAGAGACATCATGACATGTAAAAGGATCTCCTTAGTGTTGAGCAACCAGGGGCTGGAGAGATAATCCCTTCATGTATCTGCAGTCTCCGTTTGAGCAGAATCCACCTTCCAGAAATGCATTTGAGCAGCAATTTGACCTCTTCTACCATCATATTCAGTATTTGGCCATGTAGCTCATAATGACTTGGGTGTTAATTCCTGTAATTTGTGATCCTCTTTGACACTAGAAGCTAAATTTGTCCCCGTTTACCTTGGAAATTAGCCACCCTTCCATAAGTTAGGAAGCCATTGCAACTGTTGGGCAGCAGGAGGCAACAAATGCCTGCAGAGCCAGAGGTGTGCTGCCAGACTGGGTCACCCCAGCCAAGGCTGTCTCAGCATATCTTTCCCTGAGGCACCTCTTTAAACTCGGCATAGATTTTGACTATGCCATGGTGTAATACCACTTTTGCAGGTCCTTCCACGTGGTAATAGTGAGGGAACCTAGGAGCAGGCAGGTATAAAGATGTTTTCAGATGTAAAATGCTCCTTTCATCACGCAAAGGTTGTTTTTCCAAAATCTCCCTTTCCTTTGTAGGAGCAATGGTGGCATACTTAGGAAAAGGTTTTAAAATCTGTCCTGTCAAAGCCCTTAGGAAAGGGCATAGATACTTTAGACAAGCAGATATCATATATTTAGATGCTTCCTTCTACTTTGGAGGGCTCTCATATTTTATTTGTTGGGGTTTTTTTGTCCTATTTTTTCTTTTTTTGTCTTGTCTCCACATTTTCCTGTTTCTTCATGAATGTCTTCCATCCTTTCTTTTCCATCTCTAAGAGGATGAAACAGAAGAAGAAGCTGGAAGCAATTGCCTATTAATTACTGTCTAAAGTTCCCTGTCACAGTGGGTTGCCCGCATGTCTTCTCTTCATTATCAGAAGCTGCAGTGTGAGAGTGCAGAAATCTGCTGGACTTTTACTTGTCTGTGCAGCAGTGGAACAAGACCAAACGTCTTCTGATCACATCAATAGGCTTTTAATTTTTGTGGCATGGAATTTAATGACGCAGGTAAACCTAAGATAGGACAATTAAGGGGCATATACAAGACAAATTTTATTCTGTCTCTATTACATTAATCCTGTTCTTAGCCTCTAGGTAAAATAAGCTAATAAGATACAGTACAAGGTAAAGCAATGTGACTGTATGCAGCCATTCAAAGCCTTTCTTCAACCTGTTGTTTCTCTTGGAAATTCTTTCTAGATGATGTGACTATAAAAGCATCTCTTTTTCTCCCTTGAATAAATAAAAAACACTTAGAAAGTACTGGCCTAACAATACACTTGCAAAAAAACCCGAGCTCTAATCTTGATTTCTTAGCTGACAGGGTCATTGATTACCTGTTATCTCCATTCCCCAGATTTTTTCCTGGCTTAGAAGAGGCTTTAAATTAAGGGTTTTACTGAAAACATGTGCTGCTCATTAGCTCTGCTACTGCCACACCTGTGCTGTTCTCCTGTTTTTAACAGGCTTTTGCTTCATCCAGGCTCCTAGATATCATTATATTTGCTGTTGCTGCAGTGGCTAGAGGATTTATCTACTGTTATTGGCATTTCAATCCTGTATTTCAAGGACAATAGAGAGGACTGACTTGGCAAACAGAAGCAAATGGGCTTTAACCTAAAAGATGGGTTAAATGAATTGTTTGTGACTAGGTTAATGCTCAAGAACATTGTTTTTTGAAGTGGGCATCTCCTTCTAAAGATTTTTGAAAATTTTACTAGGAATAGTACATTTTTTCCTGAAATTGGATGGATTGGAGAGGGCTGCTTTGTTTTGTAGTGCTGAATATGCTGGCATCTTTTAGTTAGGCTTTTTTGCCCAGAAATATAGATCCTGATATTTTAGACTTGGCTACAGTCTGATTGCTCATGCTTTGAAAGTAAACTGACACAGTCATCTTTTCTGTCTTCAGAGCTTGGAGTGTGAAGCCTAGCTATAACGGCTGTGTAGTGAGTGAATATAGAGTTCTAGGTGTTGACTTGTCCTGTCCTGAATAAGGTGTCTGAGTCTGATAGCTCTTGTGTACAAACAATTGAAGTGAGATACCTTATTTACAGACAATGGAGCTATTAATCCGGTGTAAGGCATCTACGTACTTACTGCAACTGAAGAACTACAAATATCTGTAAAATGAAGGAAGCTGGTACTCTGGCTTCTGTCTTTTCAGAGGCAGCAAAAGGCTCAATGTAACTCACTTCTCAAACATGCTTTGTTCAGGAGTAAGCAGGGAGGGATAATATACTATAGAACAGCCTTGGCTACTCCTTTTTGGGAGTAAAAGGAATCCTTTGGTGAGATTGATAAATGGTGTGTTGATACTGCCTGCCATTCAGCAGTAATGCTTAGCGCTTTTGAGCTCTCATTATGCTATACTTAGCTTCTATCTTTTATGGCCATTTTCTTCAGGGGGCTGAAAGAGAGAGATGAATACCTCAGACTAATAAAGTTGGTTTCTTTTTCTTGTCAAGGTACTTCTTGAATTTTGAAAATCGATTTCCTTCTAGAACATTCAGGAAAACTTGCCATCAAGATGGATCTTTTAGTGCTTACAGAGTCTTTGGAGGCAGGTTACTGGTACAGTTTAGGGTGGGAATCATAAACCAGTGCTTCCAGTGAGTGGTTATACCATAAGGTCAGACTCTACTCAAAATCTTACAGAGAAAATAACCATAAGAATCAGACATGATCAGGTGTAATTATTTTGCTGTACAGAAAGTTTGTTGGAATAATAAAGCCAATCTTTATGTAATTATAGCATGGCAAGGCTGGAGCTAAAACTGTTCAAAGTGACTGTATGGAGAGGCAAGGTGCACAGTTTTATGAAGATATGCACACCTGCCTGAATTCAGTTAGTCTGAAATCCCACACACCTTACTTCTTTTGTCCTCGGTTACAGGTCTGTAAAATGGGACAAATTTTTTTCATCTCATGAGATTTTGTAACCATTGCTCTTCTTTTGTTTTGTTTTTGTTGGTTTGTTTGTTGGTATTTTTGTTGGTTTTTTGTTGTTGTCTTGTTTTTGTTTGTGTTTTGTTGCTGGCTTTTTTTTGTTTGTTTTTTTTTTTTCCTTTGGGCGTTTTTGTTTCTGTGAAGTACTTGAGTGTCAGAATAATGAGGGCTATAGCAAAATCTATTAAGGGAATTAATAATTCTGTCTTCATGGCAGGGCCTGAACAGCAGGTAGCAAATAAAATTTGAGGTCACAAAATTACAGGTGAATAGGAAGGAAATATTGACTTGTCAACCTGAAAGCATTTACTGTCCTTTCTGGATTTGATTTAAATAGGGATCTTGTGTAAAATAAGTTGTTTGTAATTAAACATTGAATCATAATGTGCATGTTGAAGGGAAATAAGGATTAAAACTATCTGATGCTGTTGAAGTTCTGAACATTTCTCTTTGTGATTCTGTGTCCTTTATGGAGAGTGTGTGGAATTAGAAATAACTTACTTCTGCATTTAAGCAATATGTTGTAGTAGGAAAATAAGATTAAAAGTTAAATCCTCTGGGAAGAGGAAGACAGATACTGCATATGACTTGAATTACAGATCTGTTTGCATCAAGAAAGTAATTTTTGCAAAGAATATCCTCATCACTGCAGTTCCATATTGCCCTGCTGCATAGCTCTTGGATCTGAAAGCAGCCAGGAAAGCACAGTTTGACAGAGTGGAACAATGCTGTGACAACAACAAGACCAGGTGCCTTTGTTCAAACTCATGGAAAGTGACTGACTGATGGGTAACATAAGTAATCTGCTGCTAGGAATTCACTCATGTCTGTCTGTGGCAACAAAAGCACAGCTGTTCAGCTTGAGCTGGGTGCCTTGGCAAGGTTTCTTTGTATAGCCTTGTAACAGCCTTTGAAATACTTGAGGTAGATTTGTATACATGTACATTGCAATGCGGACTTAATGGTCTATTTCTCTTGTCAAATGCTCCCATAAATAAACACACTGAGTCATTTACTTGGTTGCTATAATTGACTTTATCATAGGAAAAGCATGGCGCTGAAGTCTAACTTGCAGATATTATAGATATAGACAAACTGCTAGAGGCTCACTAAAATTCAGGCTCTGTCCTGCGTCCTGGCATTCAAAAGTGTTCCTGGCCTTAGTTTCCAGTGATGAGTTTTCAAATATTACTTCAGATCAAATGTGTTATCTTTTTGCATTATCTACACATTTGAAAATGTTACCAAATTCACAAAATAAATATGAGAGCAGTAGGGAAAAAAAAGAGACCTGTTTTATGTCAATGAATCATTTAAAAGGGTATTTTTCTAGATATGTATTTTATCAGGGAAACTAGATTTATTTAAGTACTTAGAGTGTTATTTTTCATTTTATTCTTTGGGCAGATAAATTAATTTGACCAATTAACTTGTTCATACTCTCTTGCTTCTGCTTCCTGAAGTACTACTCAGTTATCATCTTCCCTTCCAAAAATACATCTGATCTCACTTTAACCATTATTCTACCCCCTGCTGCTCTCTGAGATGGAAAAACATATTTTCTGGTTAATCTTCATGTTAGCCACCGACAAAGGTGAGGGCACATCATGCCTGAGAAACATCTCTAGATTTATAATGAGTCTTTCTGGGTCTTCCAGTGCTCCAACTCACTGCATTCTAAATTTCCAAAACTGTGCCGACATTAATGCTGTAACAAAGACTGAATGCCATCATGTGCAGGCAAGCTTTTTCAAAATAACGGGTTAATTACAAGGCTTAGCCTGAGACATCTTAAGACACCCGATTTTCAAAGCAGACTTCTTGTGTATATAGTAAAAATTCACACATTTTCAAATTGCTAACTTGTTTTTCAATAGCTTCAATAAAATTATTAAAACAAAAATTAAATCTTACATTTGTAAGATCTACAAATTATGAGCTTCCAGTTTCCAAAATTGGTTGTATATATATATAGCATAAAGTGACTCGAGAATGATTTTCAGTCCAATAAACTATATGGAAGAGGAAAACTGTGGAATACTATGGATATTTTTTGTTTGTTTGTTTTAGGGAATTGAGATCAAGAGGCAGAAAACTGTGTACCTTGCTGAGGGGGGAAATGTTGGTGTGGGGCTCTTGTGAGTCCACTAATTCTGCTTGTTTGTACTGCTATGTAGAGAAATGGAACTTTGACAGTATGTAAATAAATTTACTGAGATTCATCCTGTAAATAAATCTGAGATTCACCCTGTTCATTTTCTTCCACAGTTTCAAGTCCAAATCAAGCTGACTCAAAATCCTATCACTTTTGTGTTGGGGTAATTACTAGGAAAAAGAACCAGTATGCTCAAAACAGTAAAGTTGTCAAGCCAAGCAATAAAAGGCCAGAAAACTCTAAAAAGTGATGTTGCGTTATGCAAATAATAATATTTCTCTCTTTTTATGTGTATATATTATGATACAGACTATGATAATATCACAGCTAGTGTTGTTGAACGGTATTTTTCCATTGGTGAGATTTTTACAGTCTGCACAGATGTGCAGAGATGCTAAGGGCTATAAACTGCACACTTCAACAGACTTGACTTTCTAAATGAGAGAAATAGTGGCACCCATTTTCATTGTTAGACATGACTGATTGGTTTTTACCTTAAGCTTCCTGAAATACCTTATCTGAAGAATATTGCCAAAATTTCACCAGAAAAGCAACTGAAAATGGGATACCAATATTGTATAGTGAACCTCATTAAGAGGACAGATAGCACAGATGCTTGCTGTGTGTATTGGAAACAGAAATGCAGATATAGTCATTGTAATGAAACTAACTGCAGGAGACACAGGTAGTGCAATAACTAGTTTCTATCTGGATTAAACCAACCATGAATAATAAGCAGGTTGTTTCAGTGAAGATTTTTAACTGGTGTTACCTTTCCAGTTTCATTTAGTCATTACTACACACAAAATACACAGCATTCTAGGATGGGTATGTAGCTGGTTCCTTCTTCAGAAGCTGCATTCCTTTCTATTCATTCTGTGAGGTTTCCTAAACATAAATTCAAATAAGGAGCAACTTTAGCTCAACTGTCCTTCCTGGACATCCTAACAAGACTAGTGAAGCAACATATTTTGTGTGAAGAGAACCAAGCAATTGAAATGCAGGGCTGAAGTAGGGAGATGCCAGAAAATACTATATTAAAGAAATAACCTTTCATTGTAGGCTGAATAATAGTCAACCACTTGGTTCTATACCACCCAAAATATTATATAGGCTCATAGGCAAGGAAGAAAAGAATCTGAATCCAGATGCACAGTTTGATCTTAAATAGCGCATAATCCATCATTGTTTGTACTTGTTTGCATGAAAGAAAGAGGAGAGCTTAGAAGAAATAATGTCAGATGTTGCTTGCTGGATAGCAAAGCAGGATATTTGATGTCTCAGTTTTTTCTAGCCAAGACCTATCTCTTTCCTGGAGCAGAGAAGATATCCTTATTTAATCTCAGAATATTTGAATATTGCCAGTGTCAGCATAACTATAATTTTTTTAGCAGCTTTGGAATAATATGTTTTTAAGCCAGTCTGTACTAATTTTGAGTAGTTCTTAAGTCTGATACTTTTGTTTCCTTTTATGCACCCAGTCAGATTTCTATTTCCAAGAGAACAGTGTCTTTTGTGTTTTTTTTCTGCTACTACTTTACCTGCAAAGGTAAAAAGACTGTGTGCTATGTATTCTGTGTAAGTATTCTGTGTGCTATGATGATCATTCTAAGGGGAAGTCTTTCTTTCTTTCTTTCTTTCTTTCTTTCTTTCTTTCTTTCTTTCTTTCTTTCTTTCTTTCTTTCTTTCTTTC
>JAOTQP010001286.1:70448044-70480353 GCA_026413545.1 Cichladusa arquata | reverse complement strand
CTTTCTTTCTTTCTTTCTTTCTTTCTTTCTTTCTTTCCTTCTTTCCTTCTTTCCTTCTTTCCTTCTTTCCTTCTTTCTTTCTTTCCTTCTTTCTCTTTCTTTCTTCTTTTCTTTCCTTCTTTCTCTTTCTTTCTTCTTTTCTTTCCTTCTTTCTTTCCTTCTTTCCTTTCTTTCTCTCTCTCTCTCTCCCTCTCTCTCTCTCTAATAAAATCTCAACTTTGAACACCAATCTCATACTCCCAAATGGATACTTGTTATGTCAGATTCTCAAGAAAAGCCACAGGAGACTTGAGCTATCTAGGAGTCATTGAGGAAGCTGATTGAATCAGCTGAAGTGCACTCACATTCCTCTGACAGTTTTGCAGGATTCTTCAGTTTTCTTAAGAGATTTAACAGCCTAAGTCTGGGCTGAAGATGGTGTTTAAAGGATGAAATTTAAAATAATCAGAATTCATGTTTATGGAAGTAACTTTGGTTACTTTTGGTAGTAGGATGTTACCTATGCTTCAGCAACAGAAGAGATTAGACACGACTAACATTTAGGATATACTATATAGATTGGATTTTTTTTTTTAAGTCTGCTAATTTTTATAATGTTTTTTTTTTTTCCCCAGTCCCAGAACAATGTGGTGTCTGGGATTTAGGTAGGCAGTCAGTACCACTTCAGTGGAGATTGAGCTGACTCACAGGAATACCCTCTCCTGCTGCTTTATTTTCCTATTGGTTACCTATTATTAAAGTTAACTAGGCAAGAATAGAAACCCCATAGGAAAGCCCAGCTAGAAGTTGATTTTTCTTTGTCAGCTCAAATTCCTCTGGTTAGAGATTCAGGCAGCAATTGCATATCCCATACCTGCTGCTACTTTTCCTTTTCCTGCTAATGAATCCCTGCAAAGAGTCAGTAGCAAATTAATTGATTTCCTGTGTGTGTCCCAGTTTTGCTATTGAGTTTAAAAGGAAACTATATAAAAAGGGGTAGGCAGGAGGTTGGCTTGTTGTTTTTTTGATTGCTGTTTCATGTTTTTTGCTAATGTTTGATTTGTTAACGTTTTAATGACTCCCATTAGATATTCCAGTTATAAATAGGCACAGTGCAGTTTATGAAACCCAAGAGAAGAGGAAAAATTGGAGGAGGGTTGACGTTTTTAAAGTACTACAAAATGTTCAGGGATGGGTCAATTGATAGCTGATAATGAAATTTTAATCATAGCAGTACTTAAGATTAAGATAAAATAAGCACTAACATGAAATGCATTGAAGCTTTTTACATAATTATATCTGCAAGAATTTAATTAGGACATAGTATTCTCTTGAAACAAACATGCTGTGTTGGGTTAGATTTGTTTGCAAGCATGATCAAAATGGGAGCAATACTGTCTTTTGCTATTTTATATCAAAAGATTATGTTGCTTTGAGCACTGGAATGCATTATGTATAAATGAACAGGAGTGTCTGCTGGCCAGAAAGGGAACAAGGAGCCTTGAAATGGGAGAATTTTGGCTTCTGGCTGTGTCACTGATACAAGTCCAACGCTGCGCCTTAAAAAAAAAAATCAACAAAAATAATGGAAAAAACACAAACAAAACAATGAACGAACGAACGAACAAGTAAAACCACAACAGAGCAACCTGGCTCTAGACCCTAGAGTGACACTACTCAATATTTTTCCCCATAACATATACTTTAGTCTGCTCCCCTCTTCCAAGCCCAGATTGAGCATTCAATTTTAGGAAGAACTTTGAATTAGCTATCCCCCAAAAGAAACCTGTTTATCACTGGCAAATCCCATACATTTTAATGGCATCCTCATCCTGTCTAGAGGAAACTGCATTCCTAGTGTCTCTAAAAGCTTGCAGAAAGCAACAAGCTTGAAAATCTGAAGGTAAAATATTGAAGGCTTAGAGCAGTTATTGTTTTGTTCTCTTTCAAAATTGTTTCAAATCTCATCTGCTTTAGAAATATCTTGAAGGAGAAACTTTGTCTGCAACCTGTTCTGATCTTTTTTTTTTTTTTTTAAATACTGAAAAATACTTTAATGTTACAGGCAATATTTATAGGGATGCTTAAAGGAAAAAAAATCGTAATTCTTTAGATTAGAAAACATCTGTGATATTTCTTCATGCTCCTTACAAAGAAGGCCAAAATCCCCAGAAGTGTGCTAATTATCCTGTAACTCAAAGAATTCATAAAGGAACCAGAGGAATATATGAACTTATATCAGAGATGTCATCAATAGCATTGCATTTTCAATAACCATGCTAACATTTTTCTGTTTATATTTATGAAACTTAAATGAGGTAAAAGATGGCATCTGGTTTGATGTCCTTAATACACATATCATAGCCACAGTTTGATACTGCAGCTTTTCCAGTGGAAAAACTATGGGAGACAGCAGCTAGCCTAGAAATGAAAGGCATAGCAGAGAAATAGGCACAGGAGAGGTACAATAGGAATTGTAGCAAGTTGTGACAGCTTTTCGTGAGGAAGAAAAGTTAACAAGTATGAACTGGAGGAAAGATAAAAAGGTGGGTGTACAGTAATTTCTGGATCCTGACAACTAGTAAAGTCAAGTAAATGAATGGATTAGTATTTTTTTTAGGTAAACAGTGCTCAGAAAACCAAGCTACAATGGATGGGGAAAGGACTAGGACTGTGATACTGTGGAAGAAGAGGGGCTTTCACTTTACATCTGTTGCCTCCTTGGCTTTGTTAATAGCCTACAAGTAGGAATAAACATTGGGAATGGGTACCAAAGAGAGAGACAGTAATGAGAAAAGAATCAGGAACATGAAAAAAAAGATCAGATTGCTTGCATGTGTTTGTTACTTATACAGAAGACTGCTGGTTTGAATACCTTCAGTAGTGCTCAATTCTTAGTGCTACAAAGGTGTCTTTCAAGAACTTTTGGATGCAAGTGCTGTCTAGGTTATTCCTGATATTCTGCAATTGTGTTTCCCATAGTTACACCAAGTCCTGATTTTGTCTCTGCAAAATGACCTGGTTAATAAAGCAAAACTTTGCATCCATTCTTTTTAGGTCAAAATACACAGTAACTAGTCAGATCTCTTAGAACAAAACAGAAAAGGGAGTACATAAATAGTTGTTAAATTTATTTTTACTTTTGGTAGAAACTGTAGAGCACTCAGGCTGTTCAAAAATTATAACCTATATATGTTCCAGCAATGTCTACTAATGAAAGATATACCTCACAAAACTGAACCCACAAAAGAAAGGATGCTTATAAGTGTCTGTGTACTACTTGGCTATCTGAAAATAATGGGTATATACTGGCCCCTTTTTATTGATTCCACTGCAGACAAGTTTCTCAAGTTTCTGGTAAGTAGTGACAAAACTACAATGATCATCACTTTCTTGCTTGTTTGTTAAAACGGAGCTCTTTTCAAAGATAGTGTTCTCAAAACAAAAACTTTTTATTTTACGTGAAGATTTTAGATAGATTGGTAGAAGAACTATAAATCTGTTTGTCTGGATAAAAACTTCTTACTACTGAAGGCAGGCTTTTAGAGAAGAATCAAGTTAACAAAGTTAGTTCAGAAAATGTTAAAAAAAAATGTGGTGATTTTTATTTTCCTATTTTTTTTTTTTTAAGTAACCAAAGCAATCAAATAATGTGGAGACTAAAACAGCAGAGTGAAAAGTAGATTTGCTTCAAGTTCATGAATTGACTTTGAAATCTTAATTATTAATAGTTTCCCTTTCTCTTCCACTGTACTTCTTTTTCGCCGACTCCTTCACAAACTCTATGAAGAATCATAGAATGGTTTGTTTTGGAGAAGACCCTGAAGATCATATAGCTCCAACCCCACTACCATGACCAGGGACATCTTTCACTAGACTAGGTTGCTCAGTGACCCATCCTGCCTGGCCTTGTAAACTTCCAGGAGTGGAGCAGCCTAAACTCCTCTAGGCAGCTTGTTCCTGTGCCTCACCACACTCACAGTAAAGATTTTTTCCCTACTACCTAACCTAAACATACTCTCTGTCAGTCTGAATCCCTTCTCCCTTGTCCTGTCACTGCGTGCCCTTGTAAAAGTCCCTTTCCCTCTTGTTGACCTCCAATTACTGGAAGGCCACATCTCTTCTCAAGGCTTAACAATCTCAACTCTCTCAGCCTTTCCTCATAGGAAAGGTGCTCCATCTCTGTAATCATCTTTGTGTCCCTCCTCTGGACTCTCTCCAACAGGTCAATGTCCTTCCTGTGTTGGGAACCCCAGAGATGGATACAGCACTCCAGGTGGGGTTTCACAAGAGCAGAGTAGAATCAGGATGCACACTTCATATCTGCCCCACATTTTATACTTCTGAAGAATTCTAATTGAAGCCACCTTTGGGAAGTAACAGGGCAACTTAAACAGTGGAATTCTTGAAGTTAAAATCTATATGTCTTTTTCTTGAAAGAAAGCTAGAGGGACTGACATGTACTAATTATTGAATCTTTTATGTACATGTCAGTATGGTTGAATCATTGCCTAGCTACACTGCTAAGCCAGCAAGCCTAGGCTGTATTAAATTTCATTCTTTGGAAACCTTGAAATACGAGAAATCTGTCCCACCTAATGTGTTTGATATCTAATCCAGCATGGTATGACATGTAAAACACTGGATTGTGAGGCAGAAATGGATTTCTGAGTGCAATAAGAAACATTTGAGCAAAAGTACCATCTTGAATAGTCTCTCTGCTGCTCTTTTTCCATAAAAACTGCTGTTAAAAATGCTTTCATTGAATTGTAAGTAAAGGGATGCTGGAGTAGACAAGTGTTCACCCAGTCAGATACAACTAATGGATGACTGAACAAGCTGTGTCTTATTGCTACTGTGTTGTCATTTGCCATCTCCAGCTGAGGTTACTGTTCACAGACGCTTCATAATTTGCACACTAGAGCAGTAGGTAGGGATGCTTATGTGTTAAAGCTCTGAATCAGGCCCAGGACCAAAATGTTGGAGGCACACTCTGTGTGATCTAATTACTGACGTAGCTAAACCTGCTTCAGTATGCTGTGTGTATGTGTATATTTAAGTTGATATGAATCAGTAACCAGGGCACTTGAGTTGACTTATTTGTTTTTCTCTAGTACCTGCAAATACAGAAAATCTATGTTAACATCACAAGATACAGGATGCTGTGGCTGTCTCGGTCAGCAGCTTCCTCATAAATATTCAATAGAGGCCACAGGTTACTGCTCAACTCTTAATGTGAAACTTGTTGAGATACCCAGCTAAGGTTAGTTAAAGTCCGTAAAGCCAGTCTCCCAAAACGTAAGGAAGAGAGCAAAATCTACAGGTTTTTTAGCATCTATCCTTGTTGGATAGGAAAAAAAATGTAGTTGATGACTTCCTTGAACTTTGTCTTCTTTTTGTGCACTTGTATATGTCTCACTTCTTGCTGGTTATCTCAAGGAAGAAACAATAATCAACCCATAGAAAGAGAGAAAGAAAGCTAAAGGTATTAGTCCACAAAGATTAAAAAAAAAATTAAAATAAATTACAAATGCAACAAGATACCCTCAGTGGAGCAGGTTCCAAAATGCAGCATATATAATGACTGATCTAAGGTGCAGATTTTGTATTTGTCAACACAATGAAAAGATCCACTGACACCAAGTGAACAGGCACTTGCTCTTTATTTGGGACTGCTGAATTAGGCAAATTAGGGAAACTTTCTCTTTTTTTGTTTTGTTTTTTTTCATGTGGCTGACAGGAAAACATCATGATAGCCTCTCTTCTGTCACTGCATTCTCTATGCTACAGAAGAGCATCAAGTTTTAAAAATGGAGAACACTACTAACAAGAAGGTTTTTGAACAAGATTCACTTTGCAGCTGAGGTCAATGTCCTCTTGTGCTCAAGGTACAGCACAAGTAGGAGTAAGCAGGTGGGAGTTAGTGGAAATTCAGTGATACGTGGAAATATGGGGCTTTTTTGGACATCCAGTAGGACGGTAATGGGAACTTTTATGCCAGGCAAAAAAGCAATGAGCATGAGGCGATGTCTATTCAGGAATGCAGATGTCTGTGTTGGAACCAGCAACAAAGTAATCACAAAGACGTGGGAAAGGTGTTCAGGAGAAAAACCAGAGTCCAAGACCTCCCTAGGTTCATCTGGTTTTTTTGGTCTCAAGTGCCAGGCAGAGATCTGAAGTCTCAATGTGTGGATGACATATAAATGGTAATGATAAATTATAATGGCATAAAGATGAGTAGATGATGTAAAGATGAGATTTACTTTTATTTGGAACGGAGGAAACTGTACAGGAAGGATGAGCTGCATCTTGATCACACTGGATTCAAGTTGATGATAACTGAATCAGAAGGGTTACAGAGGAATATTGAAACTTAGAAATTGAGGGAAAGCTTGGAATCACAGATGATTGCCTGGTTTATACTGGTGACTGATGTGAAGAAGGTCCAGTGCAGTCCTGAACAGTCTGAAAGAAATAAATGGTATACAAGAATTAAAGAAGGCAAAAATTAAAGGAGGTAAATTAGTTCACCTATAATGCCAGTTGATTCCTATGTGCAGCTTTAAGTGATGGACTGAGTACAAAACTTTGAAGTGTTTTTACATCAGCGTAAGTTCTGGGGGGGAAAAAAAATTAAACTGCATGACATTAAGTGGTTCTTGCAAGCAGCCATTTCAGATGCAGGAAATTCAATGGGACATAATTTTACCAGGCTACCAACTTCACAGGAATTAAATTATTTTCATTGATGGGAGGGTGAAAGACATAACAGGACAGGTTTTAAAGGAAAAGGGAAATACTATGAAACCTTTGTGGCCAGAATTCCCAGTGTGTAACAGTAAGATTTTATTAATTATATTGTTTATACCATAGTTAGGAAAAATAATGAACAGAATGTTAAACAAAATCAGTCAAATTGCAAATTTATGGCAGGTAGAAGAGTGGGCAATTAAAGCTACTGTGTACAGATCAATTCCATTTCTAGATGCAATAATTGGCTGCTTCTGAGACAAACTATGGGTAACAACAGGAAAATAAGCCTTTCTGGTGGTTTACACTGAGTGCTGATCAACACTGTACAGCTGCTCTGTAGTAGCTACCATAGTACAATTAGGTTTAATGTTGTAGCAGGAGCCAATAGGCAAAACAAATCCAGTGCATGCATATTTAATTTTAAGAGTTGGAAGTGTATGAAAATTAGAGAATTTTTCCAAACTAAACATCTCCTTAAAGCAGCAGTGCAAGAAAATGGAAGCAATCCAGAGTCAGTTAAAAATCCATTTACTAGGTGACCAAATAAGTTGAGATGCAAACAAGACTGAAAGGTCAGCCTTTAAAAAAACAAAAAAGAAAGAAATTGAAAAGTTGGTAGGAGTGAAAGCAAGAAGAACAGGAAAACAGGAAAGCCCACAAAATATGGCAGGTGCCATGCTTGAACTCATATGAAGGAGCTTTTAAATAGTTCAAAACTAAGAAACCAGGTAGGTAGTTGGTGCTTTTGATTGGTGACAAAAGAGACAGAGAAGCAGCAGGGAAATAAAGTGAGTTCTTAATATTGGCCTTTGCTGCTGTAGGTATTCCAGAGATTCCCAGTAACTCGTGCTTTTTAAGAGACAGAACAGAAACACTAGCTCAATTTTCAGTAAATGTATGGGTTATGTTAGATCTGATAGACAAGTTGCATCTGGTAAGGCTGGGATGATATTCACCAGAGAACTCTGAAGGAATTCAGATGTGAAATTAGGATCTTGGTCTGCAGCCCAACATTACAAATAGGAGCTGTACGGAAGGAGTGGAATATTGCTGCTGCAATCCTACTTGCAAAAGGGCTCTGGAGGACATCCTGTCAGCTGCAAGCAATGAAGCTGGTGCACACCTCTGATAAGGCAGCAGAAACTCTAATAACAAATATAAGCACATGACTCTCTGGGAGTCAGCACGGTCTTTGTAGAGGGGGGACTTGCCTCACTAAAGACCTGTGTAACACTTCTATGAATGGGGTATTATGCATAAAGTAAATCCATTGGAGATAAAAGAAAGAAAATTACCATGATGTGACTGACTAAAACCCTAGGGGTGTAATGTAACTCAATGAATGAACCCCTGATAGAAGAATAATCTGCAACTGTGATGTCCTCAAGAAGCCCAGAGTATGCCCAGATGCAAAGTGACTTCTGCCTTCACTCAAAAGAGACCAGAGAGTGGGATTTGTTTTAAATGGACAGCAATTGAGTGGCTTAACTGGAGGTGTGCGTATCTCCCTGAGTTAGTCAGACCAACATAGAGTATAAAAACTAGCAACAGTATTTTGAAGAGACAACCAATGCTGAGCTGCTTTCAATCCACTCATTGTTTCCTGGTAAGGTGGGATGCCCAGTGTTGTCACAGGCAGCAGGTCTTAGAGACAGGACTGGTATTGCAATTGCATGCAATTTCATTAAGTGAAATTTACTTGTGTTTTCAATATATTTTGTATCACTCTGCTAAGTAAGAAACACTGTGTGGCATCAAACATCTTCAAACAATTAAATTTTACATTAAATATTATCCATTCCATTCACAGAATATCTAAAAGAACTTGCTCAGAGTATGTTGAACACTGACATCTGGCTTTAGGGGAAGGCTTTTATTGCATTGAAAGTTAGAGCAGGGGAAGGAAGGATAGGGCTTAGAAATCAGTTTTTAGGGTAAAGGAGGAGGAGTGAGACACCAGTCCTGTAGGATTGATGATGATATTGAATTTATTTAACTTCAATGGTGTCCTAGAAAATACAATGAAGAGGGAAACTTCCAAGCTTGCAGGTGGTAAGCATTTACCCTTGGAGTAAGCTAAATGTGCTTTCTTACCTTAATGGCAAAGTAGTCTAAAATAGCCCTATAAAACAGAGAAAAAAAAGCTGCAGAATATATGCAGAATATAGGCAACTTAACTCCTGAGGGACCAAACTAAAACAAATTGTGCCAAATGCAAAACCAGAAGCTCCAACATAGCAAGGAAAGGTTGGATTGACAGTTCTGTGAAATATTTGGTATGATGTGCTGTTTACCATTTCTATAACAATTTTCAATACCAGGGTGGCTTGAGGGAATAGATGAGATGACAGAAAGTGTCTAGGCCTGAATGTTCTTTCTAAATAGTATGTGTTCCTAAGACAGAAGCTGAGCTTAGGTGCTTCCCAGGATGTGCCTGTGCATACCATGTCTTTGATTGCGTTCAGATAGCGAGCACTTGCTGCTGGTAGTCTCTTTCTGAAGTGCCAAAGTCCAGACAGTGCAATAGTGTTCCTTCATGTCTTTGATGAACATGGTTGCTACAGCAGAACTAAAAGCCCTGCAGATAATATGACATTTTCAGGTTTAGAAACACCAGCATAAAATGTGAGCAATTGGCACTTGTTTTATCACTGTGTAAAATGAGTTCCCATTTGTTATCTGAAGCATAATGATTAGCCAAATGTTTCTAGTCAATTCTGAATGTACTAATTTAAATCTGTATAAAAGATCATTTGTACACCTCCTTGGGCAAAGACCATGCATATTTTCCAGTTATTGCATTTGACTTAATGAGTGGCTACTCGGTTGTGTACTAAGCCCTCAGTACCAAGCTGCTTCTCTGGATTAATAATCTTTGTGATATTTCATTAATATTCATTGTTAATTAACACTTGTGGAACAGAGAAGGAAATGTGCAGTATAGCATGGGCTTTTTGCATCATTTCAATTTCATTAATTCAACATCATGTTTTTTCATCTATTTTTCATAATATACCCTGCCTAAGAAGAACAATACTTGGCAGAATTAATCTTATAGTAGATAAACAGCCTGATAAAAGCAAAAGTTTTTTCAAAGCATCCTAAACAACTATTCATATCCTCTCCATAGAGACAAATAGTTAAGGGTTTCCCTGTCTGCTATTCTGCTAAGCTGTTGCACAACAACACATTTTTTTTCTTGCATTTATGTCATTAACATTGCTTCTTTTCTTAAGGTCTAGAGACTATTGTGAGACTATTGTCTATTGTGGCAAAGAGAAGGGAAGGGTTTTATCTTCTGTTGGACCAGTTAATATAACCTGGAGGAAAAAAAAAAAACAAACAACTTTTATGTATAGCAGTTCTTCCTGCCATTAGAAATCATATTAGATTTACAACACTTTTCCCTCAAAGTTTTTTATCTATACTTATGTGAAATAGTCAGCAAAGGATGGACAAAATAAACAAAACACAACACACCCGACTCCTTCAAATCCTCAAGATTATCAGTTCACAACGTTCTGTTCCCTCCAAAGCTATTTCCACCTCATTCAAATATTAGTTTAATTAAAAACAAACAAACAAACAAAAAAACAACCAAAAAACCTAAGAGCATATCTAGTTCTTGATAAAGGATAAATTATAAGGTTTTCTGGAAAGAAAGACAATATAGAGGAATGAATATTGAAAAATTTCCCTGAATTACAATACAGTATATATCTTCATCTCTATGAAGACATAGATATGAATAGATAAATATCTAGGCAAATCCTCCATTAATTTCAGTGATAAAGAAAAAACATCAGAACTAAACGTTTTAGAAAATCAGTCTTTGGATTTTTTTAATCTTTAAAATACTGAAGAAAATATACTCTTCTATGAAAAGGCAAAATTAGCATAAGTTTTGTTTGTAAGTTGAAATCTGGATCAAAATGTTGCAAGGCTTATACACAGCATTTCTATTGCACAAAAGGTCAGCTGTTGTTTTGGCTGACATTCTTAATATAGTAATATTTCACAGCTGGTAATTTGCAGCCAGTAATAGCCAGATGGTGCTTTTTCTAAGGTGAATTTAGAGCATTTTGAGCAGTTGTAAATGTGAGCTTCATAACACCACAGCAACACAGAGTATTCTAGAGCTCTATCTTTCTGGATTCAATAGCATGCTTAATCACAGCCAAGACCAGATATGCCCTACATGGTAGACTGTAATAAAGGGACCTATGATAATCAGGCATAACAAAATTGCTATATTTTTGACCTCTGTCAGACTTAAATTTCAACTCACAGAGCTCACTGCTCCCCTGAGAATGCTTATTTTGAGATTTTCCACAGTTTTTGTACCTGTTTTGGCAGACTTTATTTTAAATCATTGCCTTATTATGCCAGGTGTCCCTGGTGCCTGTGTAAAACATTTTATGTTGCCAGACACTAATGTTATGAGGTTTCAGAGAGCTGGAACAGGAGATAAAGGTGTGGATCTGAAAACATGTATATTTGCAATAAAATTACTCAAAACAACAAAAGTGGAGGAATAAATGTTTGCCATATTCATGCAGCAAGACTATGTAATCCTTGTTTTTTAGGAAACCTGCTTAGAAAAGTTTTGTTACCATACTCAGTTCCAAACCTGAAGAGTTTATAATAGGCAAGGGAATGGTAAATTATGAGCTTCAAAGATTTCTTGCCAGCTGATAATATTTTCTGTTATTTAAGTTATTTAATGGCTTGATGTGATAATCTGCTTCCAGACTGTTATAGTTAGACCCATTGTCAAGTAAAGGACGTCAGAAACCAAGAAACTCCTCATCACCCTCGCCCTTAGGAACTTTTCCAAGAAGTGTACGTATATTTTTTCGGATACAATGTTGAAAAGAGTCTTGTGAAATAATGTTGATAGTCTTGGATTTCAAGGCAAAAATCCTTGTCCTGATGATATATACTAGTCTTCAGGGTTGTTGTTGTGTCCAGTGAGCAACAAATTTACCAATATTCATTTGTAAGCTTTCCTTGCAGTTGAGCTAATGGTATGTGCAGCAACAAGAAGACAGAACATTGGACTACAGGGATCTGAATGGCTATAGAGTCTAATCTCTCCCAGCTGCAGGCAGCGAGCCACATGTATGCTCTCACTTAGTGGGAGAATACAAATCCAAAGGAGAGAATGCACCACCATTTCATCCCAAACAGGGCAGAAGTTAAAAGATCAAGCAAAATATCTAAACAAAGGATTATGAAAATATTTTTCAATAAGCTAAAACTGCAATGTAATTAATATTTAATGAGGATTGGTAGGAATTAAGTTCTCTATACCTAAAACTGTATAGTACTGTTCTTGCTTAACTAAAAGATATGTTTTATAGTGAATAAAGATAATTTTTTCCCCTTTAAATTAATTTGTGAACATCCATAATATCTGCATATCTGTACCTTACTTTTACAAAGGTAAAGATAAATCAAGAGCTCTTGAATTGAACTTTAGGCTGAAGGACTGAAGGCTGTCAGCTAGTGAGGAATACTATCTGCTTGGGGAGACCACAACTTCTGTCTGTTGTCATCCCAAAGACCCAAGGTTAGCATATTTGATGTGTCCTATTACATCAGCAGGGAGCACAGCTCCTTAAAGTGGTGAGAGTGCTGCAGCTAGCAACCCTTTCTGTGCACCTTTCCTAGACTGCATAGTGAAAAGCAAATGCTCAGGTAGTAGAGGCTCAGTGCCTCATGAATGTGTTGCATTTATGGTGCCTGCATCCCTCCCTGGGAAATAGGTCAGCCTAAGTGGCATAAATTGTGCAGCTGCTTTCCACTTTCCATAGTTTGCAGGGGAAGAGGGGAGAGGTAAGTGAGTTGGGCAGTGAATATTTGGAAATGTTTAACAAGATTGTTTTATGACTATCATAAAACTCCTGTTGTTTTGGTCTTTTTGGTTTTGTTTAGTTTAGTTTTGTTTTGGTTTTGCTTTTTTTTTGGTAGCAAAAGTCTTCCATTTGGAAGCAGAGAGCTCAGTGATGCAGCCAAACGTTTCAAATCTCTATCAATAAATTTCTACATTTTCGCAGAGGCACAAAGGGAGGTCATTGTGGGATTGGTTTCTTTTGCCTTGCAATTTGGATCAATGGCAAACTAGAGGCACTTTTAGAGTGTACCATAGTGAGTCATCATATATTCCAGTATTCTGAGCTTCTTCTGAGAACTTAAGTTCCTGTCTTTTGGTAATGTATATCTAAGAATATCTTAGCCACAGAAAAATAATTTTCCACTGAGTTATCAAATGATGAATAAGTTTTTTATTCCTTATACTGAATATCATAATGAGGTATTATGTTTCCCTGTTTTAGCATCTGATAAAATTACTCTGTGTAATTTTTTCTTTGACAAGTAGTTCATCATGAATCAGTAAAGTGCACTTTCATCCCACAGAGCCAACTGCCTCCTGGGTGACATCAAAAGAAGAGTGGTAAGCAGGGCAAGGGAGAGAATTCTCCCCTGCTTTCTTGAGACTCCTCTTGGAGTGCTGTGTCCAGCTCTGGGGCACCCAAGACGGACATGGACCAGGTGGAGTGAGTCCACAGGAGGGGCAGGAAGATGACCAGAGGGCTGGAGTACCTCTGTTTTACAGAAAGGCTGAGAGAGATGTGGCTCTTCAGCCTGGAGAGAAGAAGGTTCTGGGGAGACCTTATAGCACATTCCTGTGCATAAAGGGGGCCTACAAGAGATCTGGAGAGGGACTTTTAACAAGGGTATGCAGTGACAGAACATGGGGAAATGGCTTTAAACTGAAAGAGGGTAGATAAACTAGACATTAGGAAGGAACTCTTTACTGCAAATGTGGTGAGGCACTGGCACAGGTTGCCCAGAGTATTTGTGGATGTTCCATTCCCTGGCAGTATTCAACACTAGGGTAGATGGGGCTCTGAGCACACTGGTCTCGTGGTAGGTTTCCCTCAAAATGGTGGTGGTATTGCAACTAGTTGATATTTAAATTTATTTCCAAGCTAAACCATTCTATGAATCTATTAGCTTTCTAAATGATTACTTGAGAAAAATCCCAGTAAACCAGGTCATGACATCCCTTCCACACTTGGATGCTGTAAGAGAGGAGAGATAGCAAAGTTAACAAGGATGTGATATTTCCCAGGGGAATATAGAATTATATTGTTTTGTGTGACATGTCATTTTTTTCCATTTATGTTTAGAAAGAGCTGAATGACTGCTTTCTGCAATACAGAGCTGGGAGGAACAAATGCATGGCTGGAGAACAAAGATTTATAAGCCAAAAACTGCAGAGAACTTAGTGGTGCTGTAAGTAAATGTCTAGCCCAGTGACACCCCAGGAGGGTCAGACCTTTGAGGTGAAGTAGCCATCAGAATGAAGTGAGTTGTTCTCTGGGATATGTGGGACAGAGAGAGATTACCAGCAGGAAAGGAATTAAATCTATTTGTGCCTCCAGGACACTTTGTTATAAATTTGATCCATTTATGCTTCTAAAAGGTTGTTTAAAACCCTAATTAGCAACAGGAAACCTGAAGGACTTGAACTGCAATCCATTGTTTTGTTTAATGTGGAATGTGGTGAATCTTGCCCAAAGCGCCATAGACAGGAATAGGAAAGCTGCTTGTTCTGTGTATAACAAAGTGCAATGTGCATTGCCCTTAACCTTAGCTTTTCCCCCTAGTCTTTAACTTAAAGAACTAATTTGAACAAGACAGAATTCATTAATTTTACCTAACTATAGCCTAGGAGGAAGTTGGGCAAAATTGCTAATAACTGTGTCTCTAAATGTGGAGTTGCTATTTGTACAAAGACTGTCTGAGCAGAACCTCTTAAAACTGCATCCTGCGTGACTTACATTTCTTAACTCGAGAGGGCAAAATGCAGTGAGTGAATAGCACAAGTTAACATAAGCTTTCATCTTAAACAAAGGTAATAGTGCTACATGGAGGTAAAAATTAACTGTGACTAATCAGCAGACATCAGAGGATTTTCATATACTGATTTTTCACAAAGGCTTACTTAACAAGGGAGGAAGGAGGAAGCAAATAAAAGCTGTTGACATGGAATATATAAAATCTTATTACTGCTCTACTGAACTGACCAACTATTGAATCCTGCTAAATTCTTTTTGTTTGATGAACAGAAACCTTATCATTCTGAGAGAAACCAAGAAATAGACAGGTGGATCTGCTTTGTAAGATTTGCAGTTTTAAATGCTGTCATAGGTTAAATTTATTTTAACCTTTGCAAATCTTGTGCATGTTATTTGCATTATTTATATATTTCTTTTGTTTCCTACAGTTGCTTTGTGCTGCTGTGATCTCAGATACAGCAGTACTGCAATGTGAGAACACGATACAAAACTGTCCTTTTTTCCTTGGCACAGTCCACATGCTAAATTTCATTGTCCAACCTTCTTAGGAATTCAAAGTGAAAATGGCTGGTTGAGAGAGATTATGCATACGTTTTCTAAAAGGAGAAGATTTTTTTAAAGTTATATTTAAACAGGAAAGGGTGATATTTTTAAGTATTAATTAAAGATACTGGAGTACATACTAAGCGGACTTCAAGTCAGGGATTCATGCTTTTATGTCATGTAATATCTCTGGTGAAGATCTAAATTCTGGCACAAATAAGGCTATTATATCTGGTTTTTAGTGCTCTTTCTGAATTTATTTTTCTCATTTAATATAAATACTAACATTAGAGGTGACAGGAAGACAGGATTACTTTGGGTTTTCCTAGAATTTTTGTATGGAGTTATTTCTGCTGAAATTATTGTCTTAGCTTGAATTCATTTTTTTTTTTCTTCCTCTCGTCTCTTCAGCTCGTACTTGTTTCTGATACACTGGCAGTCAAAGGATCATACCCCTATCAGAGAAAACATGTTTGTTTTCTCAAAGCTGTCTGTCATCTCTAACTTACTTGCCAATGAACCTCTGATCCATCAGCATATGCTTGCAACAGGATGTTATTTTCAGCTGTCCAAAGCAGAGCAAAGTGTTACTGTAATTGCACAGAATCAGCTTTTTCACCTCTACGTTGCCATTCCTCTTTGAAGCAGCCTTTAAAGCTAAACTATATATTTCTATAGATAATCAGAATGGTCTGGGAATTAATGGAAAACTGATAAAGAACAGATTTGTTCAATTTGGGAATAGGTCAAAACAAACTGAACATTCAGAAATTCTGTAGGTGGCTTATCAAGATGTGCCAGAGGGAAGAAAAACAACACAGGACTCAATAAAGTGTCTTGATTTTTCAAAACCTAGGAATAATGCTTAGGGTTATTTTACCCAGCAATCTTCACTACTGCCACCTCACTCCACGTATTTAGTTCCATCCACTCACCTTTTCTAAAATAAAATATGAACAATAAAATATTGCATACTATTCCTTGAACCAAAAGCATTCTCTGTGCATTTGTCCTGTGGAATCCATCAATTTGTGATGAACTAGAGGAAACATTTCTTTGCTGATGTTTATGGGAATTTTAACTTATGTATCTGACAAATCCTTACTCAGGAAAATATGAAAGGCTAAATGCATAAATATTTTTATTTTATTTTATTTTATTTTATTTTATTTCATTTCATTTCATTTCATTTCATTTATTTTGAAAGATTGACTATGTGTTACACATGGTAGGCAGAGAGTAGTCTGGATCTCCTCCACACTTCCTTACCTTCCCACCTCTAAAGATAATTTTGTATACCTAAAGTAAGGCTTGTTTTTGTGGAAGAAGATAAGATTTTAATAATTTGAATACATCATTGCATAGTTTACTAGACACATTGTTGAGGCATTTTCTGACAACTTGTGTGGAAAAATATTTTTCCTTCCTTGAGTACATTTTGTCACATTGCAATTGGATTAGTTTAAACCAACTGCATTATACTTTTGATGGCAAGTAGTTCAGAGTTCATCTCATTTGCATATTATCTGTTTGAGAAACTGATGTTGGAGTTTGTCCTTTAAAAATTAAGTCATTTTCTATCACAGTTTGAGAGGTCACCTTGAGCTGCCATAGCATATGTGGACAGCTAAATGCTTGAGCCACTTATTCATCAACACCATTCTTCAGGTAATAGTGGAGGAACTGATACTTCCTATGATATTTATTTCCAAATAGAGATGAATAAGAACTTTATTAAGGTATTGGGTAAATTCTGTACCTACTTTTTTTGGTTTTCCAGGTTTCAAAGAGGAAATATCTCTGAGTATAGCAGTGCCTAAAAATACCCTAGAAAAGAACAGTTTAACAAATATCTGCAGAAAAGATTCTCTGTAAAATAGTGTGAATTACAGTGTTGGCTGAAAAGCTTTCGGAGTGCCTATTCAATAGCAGGGGATTTGAAAAGTACAGAGAGCCAGAAGACCTGATCCAACCTTTTAAAATGTTTCAAATTATCCACTCCTTGTCCCACTCTCTAGTTTTATCTGCAGATATACTGAGCAATGGAAGATGCTTCTTAGATTTGTTCTTTTATTTGTATTTCTGTTTTATAGCTGTTTACATTTATTTTCCAGCTTTAAAAAGTACTACATAGGTTTTTAAATAAGAAAATATATTTTCATCAGTGAAAACTTAGTAGTTCCATAATCTTTGTGTACATGATTGTGTCCAGAAATAAAAGTAGAGAAATTAATTTGTATAATCCAAATGCTGAGACATTGAACAGTTAGTAATTTTTTGGTAAACTTCCAGGCTTTGTAAATTTCTTCAATACAGAAATAATCAGAGCCAGATCTTTGTATATGGGCAGGATTTATAGCAGTGGCTATTATTAATGTGGGAAGGCATCAGTTCCAATTTTAAGACTGCTGATTTTGACACACTTCTTTTGAAAATTCAACAAGCAATTTTGCTAGCCAAGATTTCTAATGTGCACATGAGTGCCCCATAATGCTCTTCAGACTTCAGAGTTTCTAATGCAGAGGCATTGTGTATGCATTTATAACTTACAAATTCAGGATTATTCAATGCTATACAAATACTGTGATTTCTGGAATTCACCATCTCATCCATGGCCTTAAATGTTGTCATGTCTGTCATGTCCTGCTTACAGGACAAAATGAAAGACATGATTAACTTGGAACATACTTGGCTGTGTTGCAAAATAGACTTAACACCTAAATACTAGAACAGTGGTAATCTTCCAATATTTCCTGTATGAAGTGGCATTTATAAAGCTGATTTTTTTTCAGGAGAAAAGAATTGCAAGGAGTAGTTTTCAAGTGCTTTCATAAAACTTTTACACATGCCATCTGAGGTAGTAAACCTTTGATGTCTAAACTTGAACCAAATTTCAAAAAAGTAATTTTCAGTAATAGACAAGAAATATTGAAGGCTTCTTTGAAAAGGAGAGCCTTAAACACAGAAAGGACTAAGTGAACAAATGGTACTTAAATTGCTGGGTTATTTTTATGTAAGAAATGAGGTTACACTTGAATGACATGTTTTTGCAAGAATCACCAAACCAGTTCCTAGATGTAAATATATAATTGACAGCATCCCTTGATGTAAGCCTTTTGCACTTCATGTATCTTTTGAATATGAAGAATTAAGTAGAAAGCACACAAGAACTGGGGGGAGAAAATGGGAGAAGGGTGGTAGTGGGAGAAGGGTGGGGAGAGGGGAGAAGTCAGACTGGAAGATTATGACTGATGAAATTTAAGAAGAGGGATTAGTGCTGTTTAATGCAGATAACCAAGAAGTCTGCAATGCCTGAATGCATTGGCATTCCACAGACAAGAGTGAAGAAGGGGAACAACCCTATAAACAAACATTAAGGTCTGAGAATGACTGGGAGGAAACCCATTTCCTCCCTGTCCTATGTTGCAACACCACACTCAGTTTTAATGCTATTCCCTTGCTAAGTAGTGGGAAAAAATAAATAGACAAGAGGTAAAATTTACATCCTTATGGTAGTTGATGAAGCCTAGTTAGGTCCAGGGCAAATTGCCCAGGGGCTCACAATATATATGACAGTATACTATACAATCTAGGTATAAAATCCAGATGCACTGGGAGGCTTAGATAATATTATTTCATGCATAATTTCCTATTTCCTGCTGTTTTATTTTCACACTTTCTTGAAACTAGCTATTAAGTTTATTATGAATTATCGGTTTAATATCTACTGTGTACTTAATAGAAAAGTAAAAAAAGTCTGTTACTTTAGCTTTTTTTTTTTAATCTTTGCTATAGCTGGGATAGGTTTTTATGGAAATTCTTTTTTATCATGATATTGCAGTATTTGCAGTAATTTATTTTTTTTTTCCCTCAATTTTTATTTGAAAACAAGGATCTTGCTCAGAACCAGCATAATATTCTTTGGTAAACTTTCATTTTCAAATTTTTGCTGAAATCTGTGAAGGAAAATTCCATTTTCTCTGTGGTTCTGTAGAAGGAATTATTCCCTTTCTGAGTTCAGCCAGGATGTTGTATTATAATAATTAGTTAAGAAATAAAGGCAGCATAGAAGGGTTACTTGAATATATCTAATTTGATATGCACTGTAAACTGCTGTTAAAAATAAAAACCTCTTTAGAGTAGTTTAGCCACATCCCTCTCAAAAAAATTTTCCTCCCACAAGTATTGAAATCCTACATGCACCTCTAAAAGGGTAGAAACGAGCAATCCTTGTTACTTTTCTTGCCTAATGTTCAAGCGTTTCAGAAAGGTGCCTGAATTAAAGCATGTGATTAAGGAACTATTAACATGATGAAAGTCTCTGAAGTGTATAGCTGAAGGAGTCTCTTCTCATTGCAGTGATTGTATCGTTTCTTCCCTTCAAAAGAACTTTTAATGGTTTTCTTGTTTGTGCATTTAGAAACATTGATACTGCTCCCTGACTTTTGAAAAACTTCCTGAGCAAAAACAGAGCATCTCCAGAATGAAGGAGTGGAGGTATGTAGTAAGACAAAACACTGCATCTTTAGAAAATAATTTTTACAGGCTTCAGGAGTTAAATGGGACTGACTTTCTAAGTCACTTCTTTCTTTTACACTACAGTGATGTCCTACTTACATTACTGTCCTATTGGTACTATGCTCAATCTTAAAGTCAAGCAATTAATAGAATCATTATTAACATATTTTAAAAAGAATCTCTGTTTTGATACATTTTTAAAGCTTTTTCTTTATACCTAATGAAGATAATTTTATTTGAGAAGAGATTATGGCATCTTTGATCTGTTGCAGGTCCTCAATTTCTCTTCTGTTACTTCAGCCTATTACACTGCCTTCTTCCTCTTGTGCTTCTGAGCTGGGATCCATCATGTTGCCCCCACATGACTCATTCTTGCTATTCAGCACTTCACATTCTCTGCCCACGACTTTCCTGGCTTTATCACCATGAGTTCTGTCACAATAGCAAAACCCCATTAAAAGAGCTTCTTCTTCTTTGACCTTTTGTCTTTCATTGCGCTCAGCAGTAGATTGTGCATCTCCTTTAAGATAGATACAATTCATGGAGCTGCACCCCTTATCAGCTCTCCTACTATTGTTTTTATTTTATCTTAATGTTTCATATATTTCAGTGGGGTTATTTTGAGGAGAGACCCTCTCACTCTATTCTAAATATACTGTTGCCTGTAGTTTTGCACTGGTGCAAACAAATGGTGAAGCATTTGTACTTTTAGAAGGCTATTTTAAAGCTTTAGGATCCATTGAGGCCTAGAATAAGGAAGGGCTGAATATGTTCAAGTGTCTTAACTGTGCAGAAATGTAAGCAGTAAAAACTTAGGCAGCTTGCATGGCATAAACAAATTGCATTGTTGACAATACAGGAAACTAAATGTGAAAGGTTATACTGACCTTGTTCAGAAATTAAATTACAGGTGGGACATTTCTGTTAATGCAGAGTCATAAGCTACAATTAATTTTTGTTTGTAATAAAGAGTGAGGCTAAGACAGATTGATAGCAATAAATGTTAAAACAAGTAATAGAATGTTCCTATGCAATTCTAACAAAGTGATTTGAGACCAATAGAATCATACCTGGTATGGTCATGCATATGCTTAAGTGATGCTTCGCAATCAATATGTGCAATTGAAAAAATAAATCATAAAGAATTGTTTAAAAAGGGACTTCCCTGAGTCACATTTCTGGATATCATGCAATGCTCTTTCTGCCATCCATAATTCAAATGCATTTTTGTTTTAGTTTAGACAAAGAATGAATGAAGGCTAGGCTCCTTTTGTAAAGACAGCTTATACAGACAGTGGCAAACAATGAAAATAATATTTAATATTTTGAATACGTTTTTCTCGAGACTAGAAATGTATTTATTAGTTAATCTGTTTCTTTTATCAAAGGAACATTACACTTCCTAAATTATTTGAGTATTATTTTATATTACATTTTTGTTCTATCATGTGTTCTATGTGTATCTAATATCTCTACAGTGTATGTTTTAATTCAAGTTTAGTATTTTGTTATAACTGATTTGGAATCTGACCAGTATATGTTGTCTTTTTTTTTTTTATATCAAGGAAGATTGATGTAAATCCTAATCTAGTCAGAAACCAGAATTTAATTCAATATTATATATTGAATTAAAATTGTCAATCCTATCTATATTTATGTCTGGTGGTTCTGCTAAGGAAGAACTTTGAGAAAGACCTAAACATTCTTCTGTTCAGTCTCTCTCTTTCCACAGTCAGAGTTTTGTCCCATTTCCACAATCTTTTGTTTCTTTTGGTAATAAAATCAGTACCAACACTTTTCACACAAGCAAAGGCACATAGGCTGAAATGTTTGCTGAACTATGCAACTATCTAGAAACCAACTTTTGTCTGAAATAGATAAGGAAAATAAAAGATTTTTTCCACCAATAAGTGGTTTTTTTCTTCAAAAAGCTAATCTTACACCAGAATAAAGTTGATGTATACAATGCAAATATTTTGAAAATAATGAATGCTAGTTTGCAGGGGTTTGCAGATTTGAAATTATAATGAGCTTCAAAGTTTCCTAAATGATGTTTCCATCACTTCAAGAATTCTTTTCACTTCTGTAGCATCCTCCATTACACAATCTGCAATTCTTTTTTCAAGGGCTTGAGCGTTAAGCAATGCAAAGGGAAGATTTGATGTGTGCTTATTTTTGTATATCTTGTATAAATGTTCTCTTACCTCAAAGGGGGAAAAAAACCCCTAACAAACCCTAGTTGAGAGGCCAGGGTGACAGTAATGATAGTGTCAAAAGTAATTTTATGGTTACATTTTCATCTCTTGTATACTATTCATGAGTTTCCTGAGATATAAGTACTGATATTTTTTTTTCCAGAGTGCCCTGCAAAAATGAGCCATGGAATGAAGTGCTTACAGAAAACATAAATCCATTCAGTAGATTGGCAGTGTATAAACTTCATAAACTCCCAAAATATGCCTATATTCCAAGTTATACTGATGTTTCATCTATAAATTGCAATATCTATTGCCATGAATTATCTTTGCAGTTTTTAGTATGTCAGCTTCCTGAGAAAAATCAGTGAGCATAATCATAGGTCTTACTGTTTACTCTAGGAAACAATGCATGTAGGCCTCATAAGATTTCTATTTTTAGTCTAATCACACATAGCATATAAATGCATAAAAGATGGGAGAACAGGAGCTTGTCAGGACCTGTAATCCACACAGAGATACCTTGATATTTACTGATAAATTGCTAAAGTACTTTTCAACACATCTGGTCTTTTCTTTCTATATGTTAATGTTTAAAACTGTGACAGGATTTGTTTTTTTTAATTGAGTTTTAGATGCTTTCATTTTGTTTAAGTCCAGAATTTGGATGTTCAAAATTGTGCCAAATACTTAAAACCTATGAGCTTTCTTACATCCATAGTCATATTTATAGTTGAAGTTTTCTTTCTCTGCAACATCTTAATCCCAATGCTGTCCATCAGTTTGGCTTCGATCACATGCACAAACCATGATTTTGGGCAAAATCTATTTGTTCTCTTACTCTCCACCCTTCTGTGGCTTCATCTGGAAAGGAAGAAACTAATTGTCTGCTGTGCCCCAGGCCTGTCTGCCTGCAAAACAGCAAGTTCAGCACTGATGTTTTTATGTGCTGAAGAGTCTGTAGGTATTACAAAACATGGAGACCAAGCCTAGGAAAGGGATGTCAATCAAGAGCTCTCACTTTCCAGACCATTTCCTACAGCTAAATGAGATTACATATGGCCAACTACCAGCATTGGTGCTTTTCTGAATTACTTATTCAAAAGCATAATTCTTACCTGGGCCATCCCACTTTGGTTCCAAACACCTTCATGTCAGATGTTCCAGATTGCTGTGACAGTAAGTTTATACCATAGCTTCAGCCCTTGTTCTTTGCAGGACTAATCTTCCAATGCTAATTTCAGAGTTCACCAGTGGAGAACTGAGTAGTCAAAAGTTAGCCAAGATTTTTGGGCAGGAGCAAATCTGGGGGAAAGATAGTGACATCCATAGTCAGAAATGTAATCTACTTGTAGTGATCTGCTGGCAAAGTTCTTATAATTTTTTTTAGATTTTGAGATTTTCCTTGTTCTTTTTATTGGCAGCCTTGTGAAAAATATTGTGTCAAAGTTCTAAGCCTTGGATGCTGAGGTATATTGTGAAAGAGAGAGAGGTGCTAACAAGAAGTAGCTAATAAAATAGCCTTCTTAATAATATAGGGCTAACTTATTTTCTTTTTCTTAATCTGCCCTCTACAGAAGACTATTGGAATAAATCTGGTGTCCCCTCCAAGGCTGGGAACATCCTGTTCATGCATCATCACAGAGACTATGACTGAAATCCATGGCAGGCTGCAGAGATCCTGTCCAAGGAGAGAGGTTTCTCCCTTCTGATCCTTTGAGATATATCTATAATTTCCTTACAAGCAAACATCTCCATTCATAAAGGACATTCTCATACAGGTTTCTTACAGCACTAGTTAAAGGTGAGGTTATACAGGTAGTGTAATTGCAGCACCAAGGGGCAGCTGCCTGCTTTATCTCCTATCATGATGAGCTGGCTGAGTTTGTCCTGCATCCAAGGTGTTCCAGCAGCACCACACATCCTGAAGCCACACTGGACAGGAGGCCCAGCACAGCACAGGCCTGAGGTCAGCTATGATGTGGGTCACCAACTCCTTGAGGTACAGCAGCCCCCAGTCAGAATCACTTCATTGCACTTCTTGATCTGCATAGACTCTCCTGTTTCCAAGCATATGAAAACTTACAGGTTATATTGGGAAGCTGTCCAGCTATCAGTTTCCTGACAGGCTGGGATGTTCCCTCTGCCCTACCACCTACTGTTGCAGCACAGGCTGGCATTGGGCATGCCAGCAGGTTCCCCTGCAGTGGCTACTCCTGCTGCATACAGCCTGCTCCAGCCCAGAGTACAAGTAGAGGAGACGTGCGCTCTTCAAGGTCAGCAGCTCCTCAGTACAGTGTCTTCTGCAAGGCTCCCAATACAAAGAGCAAGGAAAATATAAAAATCTATCAAAAAATCTTTCTTTTGTTTTCCATTTTTGTGAAGATAATTGGTAATCTAGCAAGGACCTTCAAGGATCTGTAAGTTTCCTTGTAAGTGGGCAAAAACATAGGCAATACATACAAAAAATAATTAGGTTCATGTTATTAAAGGGCAGCTAAATTATGATCATAAAATAGCAAAATTTAACCCATGTCACCTTTCACTGTTCAATAATATGAAATGTTTTAATATTTAGATTACTATCTTTTCAAGTTAACTTTTATTTTCTTCCCCAAATTCATGGAATTATCTAATTGAGAGTTAGGTGAAGCCTTTATTGATCTTTCTATTTCTATTGCATTGCTAGTATGGCACATCAGAGATATTAAAAGTGTCAAATTCCAAGGACAATTTTATGATGCTTAATAGTTTTTCCGGTGGTTAACCACAGCACCCTTTCATTAACAAACAAGCAATCATCATTTTCTTTTTTTTTTTCTTCAGTCATTAAGTAGGTAAATGAAATAAATAGCTTGTTAATGCTAGATTGTAGGAGCTTCTTGAGACCTAGTCTGCTGAAAAGGACAGATTAATGCTTTTACTGTTGCCTTTGTATGTAGCTCACAAATGATATACTTGAATCTGATTTGCTGCAAAGCAGTGCAGATTCATGTAGAATAAGCCACACAGATAAGAAACAAGCACTAAAAATAAAAATGTATTTGCAAAAAGGCTTTGTATAGCCTGTAAAAAGGCAAGAGAATCTGCATTACCCCATATATTCCAGCTTTTAAGAGATGACTCCACGCTCAGCACATCAGTCAGAATCACTGAAAAGGCAGGAATGATTTATCTGGGGAATGTGCTTGACAATAAAATCCTACAGTTGTAATTACAATTGGCAGATTCAAGGCTGCTGGTGATGGCAGCAGTTTTACTAAGGGAAAAAGATACATAATTTTTATAATATTTTATTGTACAGAAGGCAATGTTAATATCGGACATGGTGTGCTTCACTGGAGATGGAAAGGAACTGCATAAAATTGCTGTTGGAATTTGCTTAAATAATCAAATCCTTGATTTGTTTTAAGGGGAATAAAAAGAACTTGGAACCAAAAGAAGCAGAGAAAGAGTGTTATTTATTTACATTGTGGAAAACACTTCAAGCAAATACTGGAAATTTTAAAGCATTGTGTGCTTGTTTATATTTTCATTTCCCAAAGTGCAGATTAAGCACTCTATGTTAAATTCCCTGGGGTCCATACATGTTAGCACTCACGGGCAAGATGTTACTGCTGAGGGTCTGTCTTTCTTTTGTGAACCCTTTGTGCTCTTTCTTCCTGCATCCCTCTGAGACGTAATTCAGGAGGCTCCTAACCTCCTTCACACAGAATCCTCTAGATGCTGCATGTTTCTCTCTCCACCCTGCTCAGAATGTGTCCTGTACTCAAAATTGTTAATTCTGAATTGCAACTTTTTAACCAAGACTGTGCTCATGTGACACTGTCAGTGCACAGAATAAACCAGAGGTCCTGGAAGAGTTATGTGGTTGAGGCAGCGTAAATAGGGAGTGAAATTCATAGGGGAATCAAATCCTTTGCTTAATAATGTTTATCAAAAAAGCCCTGGAGAGGGCCAAATAGCTCTGGTCCAGCTCAGTGCTTCACCAGCTGCAAATGGGCCTCTCCAATTCCACTCACAAGCTGAAGTGAGCGTCCAGCCCTGGAGGTGCTGTGAATGCTCCTTATGCTTCTGGTCTTGCACATGGTTTGGGCAGCTCTGTCCCAAATCTGTCATTTAAGTGACCCTGCCCGGTCAGAGGGGTTGGACTAGGTGATCTCCAGAAGCCCCTCTCAACCCTAATTGTTCTGTCATTCTGGGATTCTTTGATTAGTCAATGTGTGCTCTTCATTTCCATATTTTTTACTTAAAGATTCAGTTTAATATTTAAATTTTAATTCAGAGGCCCAAGTAGTTAAAATCTCATAACACTCAACTTTACCTGACTAGAGTGAACTAGATCACTTTATTTCATCTGGAAAGAAAAAGTTACTGACATTTATTTGGATTTTAGGAGCTTGTAATCATTGATTGCTATTTTGATGTGACATGATTTTCATCAAGGTTGTAGACATGAAGTTTTCTTTTTAGTTGAAAATTTTAAAACAGAAATGTGGTCCTACACTAAGGATGATGCTTTGAGCTGGAAGGTTCTTACCTTTTCATTGTTTGTGTTGCAAGTATTAGGCTGCTTGATGTCCGGTTGCCTGTCTGTTTCTATGCCTGTACCTGTTTTCTTTTTCTCCATTCTTTCCACTGCTTTTTCCAGATGTATCATGTGACTGGTCAAGCTGTGCACATTTGCTGAGTCCACAAGTCACGTTGCCATTCGGGGTAACATTACAGAATATGTGTGATGTCTCTTGAGGGTTTTCTGAAAAGACAAGAAAATTCACTTTCAGGCTACTGATGTTATTCATAGTTTATGCATAATTCAAATGCTATCTTTATGCACTGTTTTGGCACTAAATTGAACTAGAAAGAATTCAATTTTTTTTTGGCTGGTCTTGATCCTTATTAAGAAGGGGTATACTTGTCATTCTTTTTGCAAAATTGTTTTTCCCTACTGCTTTCCTCTCTTCATCTCTCCTCCTGCTCTAGTCTTTCAAATTATAATTTTCCCAAAGGGAAAGTGAAGAGCCTTGCATTTGAGCTCAGTTAATTCCCTTCCTCCCACTCTGGTCTTAATTTCAGCCTGCGTACATCACAAAGTGCATTAGTCCTGTTGCTTTTATTAACTCATGTTTCAGTAGCCCTTGAATCTGAGTCAGCTCTGATCATGTCTAAGGCTTGTGGTTTGTTTGTCGCCTTTTGGGGCTTTTTATCCCTGTTCAGCTGTTTTTGCCTGGCTTCCTATTCATCAGAAAACTATTTGGCAATTTAAAGCTCATGATGAAAAGCGAGCTGCATAGGCAAACATCATTAAACTTGTGACCTTTAGGGCTTTATTTATTGCAATTTGAAATTCTGGCAAACATTCTTCTGTACAGTATAATAAATAATCATTAGTTACAGATTTTGAAATTCGTGATTAAACAGCCTAATGATTTCAGAATATAGATGGTTGTTTTTTTCTGGATTGCTGTTAGTCTTTCCTTAAGTAAAGGAGTTCTGGAAGGGAAAATACACCACCCCCTCCCAACACTGCTCAAATAAATGAGAACAATCTTGAAATGAAATTATTGTCTCAGTTTGGAAAGTATAGCTTGAAGTTATAATGAGAAGGCCATTGCTGCTCTGATCTAGAGGGATGCACATAAACAGCCTTCACATGGCATGAAAAATGTTTTGTAATCTTAAGAAATTCAAGGACTTCAGAATTTTTCAGGTTACTTAAGTTTCAATATTTTTGCTAGGTTGAGCTTCAGGAGGAAATGCTCAATAGTTTTGACACACAAAATGTCCAGAAAATGTCAGTGTTCACACATCCCATAGTCACATTCAGGTGTGCCCTTGGAGAGAGGCCAAGAATTTCTTACTAGGAAAACATGTATAAAAATTTTCTTCATTTTTGCATTACTTTGAAATATATTATTAAAGAACATACAGGATTTTAGTTCATAAATTATTGAAAATATTAAAATGTACAGGAAGTAGTGAGTCATATATTTTATTAGATATCTCCTATTACCAGAGTAGATGTCAGATTTTTCAGGAAAATTAGGGATGAAAATTGAGTCTTAATTATTCTTTTTTCAATATATTTATAGCTTCCAGTTATAAAGAATCTATCTTCCAAGGCTCTTCTAGATGATAGCTGAAAGTGGTGATGTTAACAGGTTTGAGGGTGTATCCATTGCAGAGTTATGCTTGATCTATTAATGGGAACATAGGAATTGTTAAAAACAGGAGACATATGGTTTTGTTCACACAAAATGCTCCTCTAGGGGCTTATAGGCCTTTTCTTTTTCTTGGTTGTTTGGTTTGTTTGTTTGGTTGTGGGGTTTTTTTGGTTTTTTGGTTTGGTTTTTTTTTTTTTTTTTTTTTTGTGTGTGTGTGTGTGTGTGTGTGTGTGTAGTGGGAGAGTTTTTCTTCTTTTTTAAATTTTTTTCTTTTTTTGTGTACTGTCTGCTCTTCCTATTGCTACATTTAAAGAAAGTAAACCTATTTTCTTACACTGAGTAGGTTGGTTCTGGTTCAACTGCACAGCGCTTCTACAAAACTGTATTCTTAAGAGTGTGATGAATTCTATGAATGATGAATGTCAGGTTTTTTGGAACTAAATTCTACCTTCCTAGTTCCCCCCATTTAATAGATCCGTTTAAGAAATATATTCAGACTCAAATTTTAAGCAAATCTAAAAAGATACAAGAAGTTTTTGGTTTGGGGGAGGTTTTTGTGTTTGGTTGGTTGGTTGGTTGGTTGGTTTGTTTGTTTTGGTTTTGGATTTGGATTTTGGGTTTTGGTTTGGTTTTTGTGTTTGTTTGGTTGGTTTTTGGGAGTTTTTTGTTTGTTTTTGTTTTAAATCAGAGCCACAGCATGATATATATGCTCTTCCCCTGTCATCCAGTAAAGTGTTAAATGCCTTTATTTAATTCCTTATGAAAATCTCAATTGATATTATTACTACTTGACAAGTTAAATATAAGACACTATTCAAGATTGGTAGCTGAGGCTGTTTTCTGTGACTCATTCTAATCTTATTGCATAAATAATTGCTAAATTAGTAATTTCAGCATAAGGTCATCCATTGCCCCATAAAGTCACTTCAGGCTCAGGAAAAAATATTGTCCAGCACCAAGCAGTTCTACATTAACAGTTTCTGATCCAAGAATTTGGCTGAGGGGCACTCCTATCTCTAGGCAGGTTGTGAAAACGTCTCTCAAAAATGGTTCATCCCCTCAATTCCTATGAGATTCAAGTGATCAGTGAAAATCCTTGAATGACATTTTCAGCAGGGACATAGTAAGGTAGAGAGAGATTTTTCAATCTACAGACTCCACTGCTACAATTTATTCTAGTCTTTATTTACATAGAGTAGAATGTATTTTTGCCATTTCCTAAAGGTCTTCCTTGGTTGGGTTTTTTGGGAGGTTTTTTAGTTTGTTGGGTTTTGAGTTTTTTAAAAATCGAAGTTCTTTATATTCCTGTTTTTTTCATTTTCTTAACAGCTTTCCAGGAGAGCACTGGCCAACAGTTTCATAACTACCTTTGGGCATTAGTGTTAAATGGATAATGAACCTGAATGATTTGCTGTAGTCTAGAACAAAAGACCCATGTTCCTATTTTCTTCAGATCAATTCTTGAACTACCTTTAAGCACTTTAAGTTTTTCAGCGATTGACACATCTCAGGTGGAATCATTGGGACAAATTCACTTTCCCAGGAAAATTACTTTGCCAGGAAATTGCTTTGCTTTTCCCAGGAAAGTAATCATTTGTGATCTTGGATGGGGGTGTGTATGTACTTTTCTACGTGTACATGGAAAACCTTGAGTCTATAAGAATATCTTTACATTAGTATATTCTCATTTTAAAATATTCTATAAAGCACATAGGGAAGCCTGAAAGTTGTCGCAGTTTTAAAATACAGTTTCATGCATTTTATGCTGACACAGCTCTGTAGAATTGAAGATACTTGGGAGGGTCAAAAGTAAGAGGCGGAAATAGCATAATTTTTCAGAGGTCACACGGTCAATTACAGTGTGTCTTCATCTGTATAGGAAATTTGCAGATGAGCATAGTTTTCTATTATCAGACTCTCAGTAGGGAGAATTAAAGTGATTTAGATATTGTGCTGATCTGTCATGACTTGGGTAAAGGAGGATTTAATGAGATCACTGGCATTGCTTTGCCCCTGCTCTGCAGCTCACTATTCAGGAAAGTGTGAGAATTTCAGGAGCCAAAAAATATACAAAAATCTTGAAGGGTCTTGCTGGAGAAGGAGGAGGAGCCAGTCAATGATTTAATTTTCTTTTTTGTCCTATGTATCTCCTATATCATAAGGAGCAGTTGGTGCCTCATATTACATTATCTGATCAAGGTAATGCTGGAAATTATTTGAAGAAACTGATTCTTTGTTTCTGTCCTACTGTGATTGGGCAATTAAAATTCCTATCTTGAATCTTGGGTTGTCTAATAGTCTGGAATTAAAGATATCAAGCAAAAAATCTTGATATTTTCAATATTTTTTTTCAATTTTATTGTTCATTTCAATTTCATAAAAAATATGAGCACTGATTAATCAGTCTTTCCTTTTTACCTTAAAACTAGATGCTTTTATGTGAATAGGTTACATTATCTAAACCTATTTATGAATGTATGCTTCATTTCATTAAATGGAATTAATTGCCTACTTTACTGGCATCTGCTCTACTAGATGGTTCAATAATTCTTTACAAACTGCTGGAGAGGGGTCAAGAAAATGGAGGGAAACTTCCTTACACATACTTTTGGGTTGTTGCTCTGTTTCCCAGGTCACCTACTACCTTGTTTGGTCACTGTGTCCAAGTCATTTCCCTGAGCTCTTTCCATATGTTTCAGTTTGGTTTCCAGCTTGACTTCTACCACACCCCAGTGTGATGCTGTACTGCACAGGGTGAGAGTGCAGCCTTGCAACCCCATCTGTCTTGAACTTCTGTATTAAATAAATATTTTCTGATACTGGGAAAGTTAATATCTGATCCAGAGAATTTTATGTTAGTGTGAGGAGTGGTTTGGAACAAATTAACTATAATAGTATAATAGCTGAAGGTGGGTCGTTAAGAGTTGCTAGCTAGTCATTTCTCATCTCCTTCTCTCTTGCTCTTCAAAAGGGAAACTGCTATTTGTTACATTATGATTAATGAAAGTAAAATTCCTACCTTCATCTTTCTTTTTTCTTTTTTTTTTTTTTTTTCTGTATAAGAGATGATATTACCAATCTAATCAAATATTTTCTTCCATTTACATACATGGTATAACAGTATTCCAAGTAAGACCTGCTAAGTATGTGATGGGATTTTGGATCTGCTGTTTGTTTCCAGGCTGCCTATACATCAAAATTGTAACTTATAAATTTTCATGGATTTTTTGTATTCAACTCTTTCCATACAAAGTAATGATCAAATCTTTCAGATAATCAAAATTACATATTTCATTATATGTATCAATCAGTTCATTTACCACTACAAAAGCACTTGCAATTATAAACTTTTAGAAAGACTTTGTATAAAATGTTGCACATCTTCATTAAACAAACTTGCAAAGTATTTAACTTTCAAAATAAAAAAAAAATTCTATATTAGGAAAGCATATGTTTTTGAAAATCTGACATGATTTTGAATTGTGTGGTTGTTATTTCCAATGTTTTTCAGATTATGACTTCATGATCTAGTGAACTCTATCTCAAAGTTTCAATGGATGGTAAAGAATGATGGTATGAAACGAGCTTCCTGATTAGTTTTAGCTCTGAACATTGTATTAAAAGCAATTATGGCCGAAAGAAAATAAAACAAGTCCCATTCTTATAATTTATCTCTTCAGGTCTTTAACTGGTAGTGATAAAATGCTTAAATGATGAAAACAACAAAGGCAGACAGAAGAAAAATATTTCGCATCACTCTTGTCTACAGTGCTATTTTAGTTGATAAATACTCATTCATAATTTACCTGGTGCATACATGTGGGCTGGGACATATATTCTCTGCATTAACAAGTATATGTACAGTTCAGTGATATCTTTAGATTCTGCCCTAATAACCATTTTCTATCTAGAAATTGCCTTTTGTTTGAGCAATTCCCAGTGAATCACAGCCGCAGAAAATTATATTTTACTCATATTATTCCTCCACCACAGTACCTAACATGTTCATATGCCAAATCTGTGTTAACTTAGAATTAGAAAACAAATCCTGTTCATCCTGTTCATGCCAATGAATGTTCCAAATAAATAGTTTACAGCAGAAAAAATAAATTGTGGTTTAGGGGAGGAGTGTTTTATGGGGGTTGTTTTGTTTACAAATACCAATGCACTTAATTGGATTCTGAGATAGATTCAGATTTTTGTGTCCATGAATTTTTTATTCCGGTTTTTTTTTGGTGGTTTTTTTTTTTTTTTTTTTTTTTTTTTTTTTTTTTTTTTTTTTTTTTTTT
>JAOTQP010001286.1:70432710-70442967 GCA_026413545.1 Cichladusa arquata | reverse complement strand
TTTACTTTTATTTAGGTGGTTGTTTACATTGGACTCACTCCTGTTGCTTTTTATAACAACACAGCCTTTTCCAGGATCCCACAACCATACTTCCTTTTGCTTTGTGACACATTTTCTAAACATGATAAAATCCTTACACACAATTTGTCATGGTTTTGATCTTTCCCATAACACCATTAGCTGCTCCTGTCTACCAGATGTCAATAGTCCTTCCCCACAGAGATTCCTGGGACCTGGGGAGCCAAGTTGCTGTCTCTTGTGGGGTTTGGCCACAAGCCTTATTCTTACTTAAATAGTAGCTCTGCACAATCTTATTCTGGGTATTCCCAGGCAGGTAGTGCCTGTAATCACTCCAGTGGGAATGATTAAATGGAAACCAATGGGAAGTAAGCCTGGGGTGAATGTGGGTCTTTACTCACTATTACTCTCTCAGACACACTCCCAATCCAGTCCCCTTAAAAGTGGGGCTAGGATGGAGATGTAAGCAGTGCACCTCTAAGAATGGTGCCTAAAGATTCTCTATTTAGAAAGCATCAGAAGATTTTCACAAAGAAAAAAATTCACTATGAGTGGTATAGCTTTTTCCTTTCATTTTCTGAAAGAGAGTGAGAGAGCAAAGGAGGTTATAATAAGGCGAGGATAGCAATATTGGGAAAAAACTCTGCCTTTCATAATTGCATTATATAAAATATTTACATTGATAAGTTTCACATTTCTATTCAGGCTTTACTGAGCTTGGTTTTCTGAATGAATATGGTGAGCTGGCCTGGCTCTGCTTTCTTTGACATTCATTAAATTCTGTTAATCTTTCCATATGGCTCTGCACTGAGTCAGGTTATAATGCCCCTCCTAATTGGAATAATTTCTAAATTATTTTTTTATTTACCTCTGGAGATATTTCCAAATCTGACTGCAGTCCTCCAAGCTTCTGCAGTATTTCACTTTGAGATGAAGGTATAGAATAGAACACAGTAATATCTGGGGCAGTCTAATTAATATTTCATCAACAAAATATTTCCCATTATTTTCTCTCTATCTCTTCACACACTTTACCCTTTTTATGCTATTTCTACTACAGCTATTTCAGCATTATTAATATTTTTGGTGTGCTAACTTGCAGTGACAATGTCAAGACTATTGTCTGAGTAGACAGAGTGAATCTAAAACTCAAAATGTACGTGACTCATGCAAATTTTCACAGCGTGACTTGACTTGCACAATTCTAATCTGCATTGTACTGACAAATGGTATAATATTGCTTGGTTCCTCTGGACTTCATTAATTTAAAAGAGCAGTCTCAGTATCAAATGTTGCAACATTACTGTATATCCTACAGTACAGAGTGCAAACAAATAGATTCCACTGTGGGTTCAAAACCATGCTATTTTTCTGTTATGACAATTGACATCTTCTTCCATTTATTTCCATTTATCTTAGAATATTTTAACACACAGATTGTGTTTCAGGAATGTTAACTAACTGTCTATCTATCACCATATTCTCCCCTCATGCACCTGGTGAGGCTAATGTTATCTCTGTTTCACATGTAAGAAAACTTCGACAGACAAGCCAGAATAAATGAGACATCTCACAGTGGGATTTTGCACAAAAAGTGAGTAGCAATTCTTTAATTTGTGGAAGTTTTCCTTACCATTTTTTAACTAGTGTTTTGGGGAATGTATTCTGAGTAAGGATCTTGTAATAGGAGAGACATTGCTTGAGAAAGTACACAGTGACCTTCATGATAGCCCTTACTATGATTTGGACTCCAGTAGGAGCTGCATATCTTTTATTTATAAGCAGCTCAGAAGCACCTACAAAGCCCATGAAGCTTCCTGTCCTATGTAGCTTCTAAAGTGAAAACATAAAGAAGCACATAAAATGATTGTGCTATTCACAGCTTTTCATATTATTTTCCTATTTGCTCTTTTCCTCATATAGAGACTGTATAGAGAAATAATCTTGCTATAGGGTTAATTCTAAGAAGTTGGTGAAAAAGGTGTAACACACCCAAGCGTCTGGTTCTTTTGTATTTTAACATATTTCATTATATTCTGGACAAGATATGCAGCAATGTGACAAAATTCATTAATGACTTTATCCTCAAAAATTTACATATGCTGGAAGAGCATATAAAGCTGGGAGTAGGGGGAAGAAGGAGGAAATGGGGCTTGTTTGGAGTGATGATGTTTGTCTTCCCAAGTCACTTTTGTACATGATGGGGTCCTACTCTCCTGAAGATTCACCTGCCTGCCCGTGGGAAACAGTGAATATTTTCCTTGATTTTCTTTGCTCGTGTGTATCACTTCTTCAATCTTTATCTCATCCCATGAGTTTTCTAACTTCTACCCTTCTGATTCTCTCCCCAGTCTCACTGGTGGGGGACTCAACAGTGAGTGACTGCTTGGTGCTTGGCTTCTGTCTGGGCTTAAATCACAACAGTCATCTACTCTCAACAAATTTTTATTCCAAGAAAAGAAAAAAGAGTTTTATTAAATAGTAAATAACTAGGAACTTCTCTGTCTGTTCATATTTTGCTTGAATAATCCAAATCTATGTAGGTTTCAGATGTAATACTTCTCAGGTACAAGACTGCAGAATTTACTTACTTCTTCCTCACAGTCATGAGCTTGGTAGACTTCTTGGACTAGTATTCTTTATACTCAGGCCCTCCTTCAATTTCAGGTCAACTAAAGCAGTGCTAGAACATGTTCTGTGGTCATTAAGGCCTGCTATTATATAAGAAACAGTCCATACAATATATTTATTATTGACTGTATCATACTTTTAGAAATTAGTTAGTAGGAAAACTGTTACTAGCTTTCTTCTGCTTATAGATATCAACAACTGCATAAAAGGAAACAGAGTTGGTTTTGGATAAAATTTAAAACCTAATTTTTCTAGCTAGCGCTGCTGCAATTTTTTTGAATGTACCTGTTGCCTAACTGCAATGGTGTTTGATAGCGAAAACAGAAAACAGAAAACCATAAAAATATGGTAAGAACAGTGTTTCCCTCCATTGGTAATGCTTTTGTGAATCCCTTCAGTTTCATTCAGCATTCCATTCTTTTGGCATAATAATTCTGCCTGAACTGTAGTACCTTATTCACCACATTTCTTATTCACCACACTTCTTATGACAATGGCAAATTGGGAAAAATTCTATGAAAGATGATGGGATTGTACTGCTGTGAAATAAAGTGAATGGGAGGGCAATGTGGTTTGGTATTTATTGTGTTTCCTTAATTGATTCTCTCATCTGAATGTTTTGAAACATATTTTTCCGTTTGAATCATGATAGATTCATTTCTTTGAAACAATGTCCTTTCCCAGGGAAAATATTAAATATCTTAAACACTACTCCTCCTCAATTTATAAAGTTGTAGAGACTAAGAGAAATTTTTAACCTAAAGAGTAACAAAAGATGGATCAAAAATATTATCTGTCTCGTCTTTGTTGCAGGGCTTGTAGAGGTAGGAATTTAATAATCACCTGAAGTTTTAGAGTTTTATTTTATTAAAAATCCCCACCCAACAATGATAATAACAGCACTTGCCTAGTAATTATTCGATCAGTGGGTGGTTGAAGAGAGTTTTTATGTTCCACCTGCGTTCTGCTTTTTAATTTGATTGCACTTTTGACATTAGCTCCCCAATTAAGATAGGTACATTTCTTATTTCACCAATTGTGGAATTAACTATGAGTAGAAGCAGAAATAAAAAGAGGGTTTTGCTTCATTGTTAGGGTAAATTTTTGCACAAAATAAAAGAGTTGGTTGGTGAACAATTATGTATTTGTGGTTTCATAAGCCTTCTATGCCTGTTATATGTCTGAAAACATATCTAAAGAGCTTTCTAGAAACAAATGTTGCTGCTAACTTATTATCTGAAATCCATACCTCATCCAGTTAAAATTCTGTTTAAAAAGCTGTGGCATCCTATGCATGGTTCTGTAAGCCAAAAGAAAAGCCTCAAAAAATAAAAAAACTTTGTAAAATACTTGTTCTGTCACTTTGATTGTACCTCAAGTTTGTCATGGAATGAAATGGTAATGGTCTAGAAAAACATTGAATGTATTCGAACAGCTTTCTAAAAATTATTTGTACATTTACTTTCTATGTGCAATGGAATGTTAACTTTATCTGAAGAACTTGCAAAATTTGCTTATTGCCCTGGGACAAGTTCTATTTTTGAATTGAAAGTATGAATAAGAAATGTTTCCATTCTATAGTCCTTGTAAGAATTTGAATTAAATGCAGGGAGTTACTATAAGGGTGTGCTGATCTTGCAAATACTGATCTCTTCTTCTGGGGATGTAAGTGACCAAACTCAAATTCAAAATGATTCATCCTAATCTCAAACCCTTATTTAGACATTAATTGAAAAAAAGGTCTTGACTCTGTCACAACAGAAATAAGCTGGTTTACAGCTTTGTTCCAATTATTTTTTTGACTAGGGTCACTGGTGCTACTAAATTTGCTCTGTGTTGATTAAGATCAGACTCCAGTCTAGGATTTTTCAAAAATCTGGAATGGAAACAAGTCCTAAAGGAAGCACAAATAGAACTTACTCTCTAAATGAATCTTTGTTGGGTCAACTTGAAAAATATTTGAAGCATGCAAACCTCAAAACATCTTACATGCATCATACTGAAATATGATTTTAGTAGTTTTAAAAGGGTTGAAGTAGTAAAGTGACTGAATAGTTGTCTTACAACATCTGAAGATTTTAAATTTATAATCATATTGTCCAATGTCCAGTGCATTCTCACAATGAATGACTGAATAAAATTTTATAATGCTCCTTAAATTGTCTTTCTGTGTCCAACTTTGCTGTCTACATAATGTCAAAAACAGGATTAAAAAGGAAAGGGAGTGAGGGGACAGCATCATCTTCTGTTTTAATTCTACATATATATTTAAACCTTTTCCTTTCTGGGGAAGGGGAAATCTGAAATTATGGGACTACACAGTCATAAAGGTCTCTGGTTGTTCTATTTTGCCATTTGTTATTCAATGGATCAGTGTATCTGGATGTACCTCGTTATCTATGATGGCCAGAGGCAAAGCTTCTGTAATGAAGGCTTAAATATGTGAAGTGACCCACAGTTAAGTAAATGGATTTTTTTTTGTGCTAAATTGCTGCTGCACCTTTAAATTACTTTTTACAATGTGAAATGTTATAAATTGTGTGTGACAGAGGATAAAAATGAATATAAAATATCATGCTACCAAGATGAAGTGAGCACTCAGTGGCATTTCAGACTAACATTAAGAATTTCTGAGACGTTTTGTTTTGGTGAACCCACAGATAACTACAAGATTCCTTCATTTTCTCATCACAGATGCAGCATCTAACTCAACAAGCCACTTTTTTACATCCATCTAGGAGCTAAGTGGATTTCTGAGGATTCCCGACATCCCTTTTAGTTTATTTTTACACTCTATCATAAAAGATGTATTTTCTGCTTCCATTTAGTAGCCTGGAAAATGTCATATGTAAGTAGAAAGAATGTAGGGAATGAACTGGTTTCTGTCTGTGGAATTGTTTTTTTGCTTGACATGAGGATAAAAAGATTTTATTGGAGAAACATCAATGTCCTAAGCCAGAGCAGCTGTGGTTTCAGTACCCAAAAGAGGTGTCACTAGTACAAATACATTCTGTAAAAGATCTGTCTTGAAATGTCATGTATTTTCTCTAAAGCGTCTCATTATATTGAGAAATTATATTCTTATGAACTCAGTTTAGCAAAGCCAATGTTATTTATTAGAAATTTAGAAAGGTCTTTTATCTGTGAAAATGTTTGTATTAAATCTGATTTTAAATAAAATCTTAGAAGCAGGGTTGCAGATAGAATGGGTGATGACGGAGTGCATGAGAAATATAAAAAGCCACAAAAGTTAAAAAAAGGGCCTCAATAATTTTTTTCCAGTGATAGTTTACAAATTAAAATGTATGCTCTGTATTTCAAGAGAGAGGACAGGAAAGAATACAGATAGAGAGCACAGTGTGGTACAAGTTACACAATTCATTTATTCACATTTTAAGAAGAGCATGAGTAGGATAAGAAGTAAATTCACATCCTTCAGTCCATCACTCTTCCAGTGTTTTTTACTTGATTGGGGCTCATCTATGAGTTGCACTGCAGTATTACGGAGTGAGGCAAGGCTGTGGCATTTTCCTCTTGTCCAGCAAGTACTACCCAGATAGCTCCCTCCGCTCTGAAGCTCATGTGCTCTTAAATTTTGGTTCAATGTCTTCTTCAGGTGGCCACATTATCAGCTGACATATCGTGGACTTCAGCCTACCTGGCATGGCTTGTCACTGTTTGTCTGTCAAAAGTTATACCTTTCTCCAATCCCATTTAGACAAAATGAACTATCACAGACTGTGTAATCTATTTTTTTTTTTAAAGCTAAACAGTATCCAGACTCTTTGGAAGATAGATCTAAGGAGGTGAAGAGAATACGAATAAAGTGACATGCAGCTGCTACAGGTATACAGAGAGAAGAAACACTCTGCTAGATCATTAGCCAAAAGAACCCATTCTTACTGCAATCTTACAGTCTATTCTCTTCTTTCAACATTTTGGATCTCATCTCTATCTGTGTACATTTTCCTTGTGATACACATGGTCAGCATTTCAAATAAGTAGATTGAATTGTAACAAACCTGGTACATGTCCATGCTTTTATATATTAGGTGATACATGGACAGAAAATTCTAAATAAGCATGCAAAAGCTAGGAGTGTGTAAGTCTAAGAGACACTCCTGATGTAATCATATGGCTTTGGATGTTTTGTAATCTGTATTATTAATATAGATGTTATCAGCCTAAAATTAATGACTTGGAATATTTGAGACATACATTAATATCTTTGGCAGTATATTATAACTCAGTAGCAATATCAGAATCTCTTTTTCTTCTCAAAAATGCATAACTATAATACTAATTTTTCTTAATTAATTTGTCTTAAGATAATATGCTAGAGGAGCTGCTGATGCAATGTGGAAGTTGCAAATATTAATCCAAATTTGTTTAACCTGCAGAGAATTAATGATGAGATGACAATAAGATGGAGTAATTGCTTTAGGTTGGTAATTTGCATAGTTTAAACAGGGCAGCCTCTAGACTTTAAATCAGTAGAATTAGCACATCATCCACTTTTTAAAAGTGGAAGGTTCTATAAACTCACTAAGCACGTTAATTGTGCAAGGATAGCACAAATTATTTTTTTTGGCAGTCTTTCAAAAATTACCCTCTAAAAAACTCTGTGCTTAATTTTGTTAAGTCTATATTAATTTCTTTATTTTATATATGCATAGATATTAGTTCATTTTTTCTTAGCGAAGAAGGAAATAAGGAAAGGTACAGCCATTAAAGTGAAAAATAAAATGATTAAAAAAAAAAAAAAGGGAGCTCATGTGATTTTACAAGACAGATATTTCTGAAAATGTTGCCCTGTATGTGATGAACTGAAGTATTTTTTTGGGTTACAATTTACACAATAGGTGTAGAACATACTACCTTTCTCGTTCTTTCGTTCTTTCTATTTTTCCTTTTCCTTCTTTCTTGTTCTTTCATTCTTTCTATCTTTTTCCTTCTTTCTCGTTCTCTCGTTCCTTCATTCTTTCTTTCTCTACTTTCTTGTTCTATCGTTCTTTCATTCTTTCTTTTTCCTTCTTTCTTGTTCTATCGTTCTTTCATTCTTTCTTTTTCTACTTTCTCGTTCTTTCGTTCTTTCATTCTTTCTTTTTCTACTTTCTCATTCCCTCGTTCTTTCTTTCTTTTTCCTTCTTTCTCGTTCTCTCCTTCCTTCATTCTTTCTTTTTCTACTTTCTCGTTCCCTAATTCTTTCTTTCTTTTTCCTACTTTCTCATTCCTTCGTTCTTTCATTCTTTCTTTTTCTACTTTCTCGTTCTATCATTCTTTCATTCTTTCTTTTTCTAATTTCTTGTTCTCTCATTCTTTCATTCTTTCTTTTCCTACTTTCTCCTTCTTTCGTATTTTCATTCTTTTTTACTTTCTTTTTCCCTCGTTCTTTTTCCTTCTTTCTCGTTCTCTCATTCTTTCATTCTTTCTTTTTCTACTTTGTCATTCCCTAATTCTTTCTTTTTCCTTCTCATTCTCTCATCCTTTCATTCTTTCTTTTCCTTCTTTCTTGTTCTATCATTCTTTCATTCTTTTTTTTTCCTACTTTCTTGTTTCCTTGTTCTTTTTCCTTCTTTCTCGTTCTCTCGTCCTTTCATTCTTTCTTTTCCTTCTTTCTCGTTCTATCATTCTTTCATTCTTTTTTTTTTCTACTTTTTCATTCTCTCATCCTTTCATTCTTTTTCTTTATTTCTCATTCTATTGTTCTTTCATTCTTTCTTTTTCTTTCTTTCTCGTTCCCTCGTTCTTTCATTCTTTCTTCTTCCTACTTTCCTGTTCCCTCGTTCTTTCATTCTTTCTTTTCCTTCTTTCTTGTTCTATCGTTCTTTCATTCTTTCTTTTCCTACTTTCTCGTTCTTTCGTTCCTTCTATCTTTCTTTTCCTACTTTTTCCTTCTTTCATATTTTCATTCTTTTTTTACTTTCTTGCTCCCTCGTTCTTTCATTTTTCTTTTTCTACTTTCTCGTTCCCTCGTTCTATCTTTTTCCTTCTTTCTCGTTCCCACGTTCCTTCTATCTTTCTTTTTCCTTCTTTTTCATTCTCTCGTTCTTTCATTCTTTCTTTACCTACTTTCTCCTTCTTTCGTATTTACATTCTTTCTTTTATACTTTCTTGTTCCCTCGTTCTTTCTTTCTTTTTCCTTCTTTCTCATTCTCTCATTCTTTCATTCTTTCTTTTTCTACTTTCTCGTTCTATAGTTCTTTCATTCTTTTTCTACTTTCTCATTCTTTCGTTCTTTTTTCCTACTTTCTCTTTCGTTCCTTCTTTCTCGTTCTTTCATTCTCTTTCTTTTTCCTTCTTTCTTGTTCTTTCGTTCTTTTTACCTTTCTTTTTCTACTTTCTCGTTCTCTCATTCTTTCATTCTTTCTTTTTCTTCTTTCTCGTTCTTTCATTCTTTCTACCTTTCTTTTTCTTTTTTCTCATTCTTTCATTATTTCTATCTTTTTCTTTCTCGTTTTGTTGTTCTTTCTACCTTTTTCTACTTTCTCGTTCTTTCATTCTTTTTATCTTTTCTTTCTTTTTCTGTCTTTCTCGTTCTTTCTTTCTTTCTTTCTTGTTCTTTCTCATTCTTTCTTTTTTCTTTCTCTCCATTTTGTTCTCATTCTTAGGGTTAGGGTTAGGATTAGTGGTTAGGTTTTGGATTTGGGTTAGTGTTAGGTTCTTTCATTCTTTCTTTCTCTTTATTTCTTTCTCATTCTTTCGTTCTTTCTTTTCTTTTTTCTTGTTCTTTTTCTTTTTCTTTCTTTCTCGTTCTTTTGTTCTTTCTTTCTTTCTTTCTTTCTTTCTTTCTTTCTTTCTTTCTCCTTCTTTCTTCCTCGTTCTCTCTGTCTGCCTCATTCTTAGGGTTAGGGTTAGGGTTAGGGTTAGGGTTAGGGTTAGGGTTACTAAGTCTAAGTCTAAGATTTAAGTCTATCCCAGCCAAATCTAGTACAGTCCCCTTGGGGCTGGGATACGCTCAAGAAGACTTCCAGGGACTGAGTGCCTTCATTCCTTTGCCAGCTGAGTGACTGATTCTAATGGGCATCTGTGAGTGGTCCTTTGACCTTTCCAGTGAAGAGACCTACCTTCTGGGTATCCCCGAGGGAGAGACCTCCTTTGCATGTAGGAGTGCAGAAGCACTTTGGGTCATTGTTCTAGTCCTTGCAGGAACAATGTCTCTGACTGGTAATACTAAACTTGTTACTGCTATGGAGTATAATCATAGTTACCCTTCCATTTATTAGTTTTAGCCATTGGTTTTTGCTTGTAAATTTATGTTTGTTCAAGTGTGTTACCTTTTTGAAATTCTTTTTATTGTGTCCATGACAATACCACTTATATAACGGGAAAAATTTCTTGTAAGGAAAGTAAATTGAGTGTTACATACATAGAAAAAATGCTTTAAAATTATTTAGAATCAATAAGCCAAACTACCACGACAAATTAAACAATGACTACGTGGAAGGGGCAAGATGGATTATTTTGTCCTTTGTCTCATAGGGTCACAAAGTTATCATAGGGATAGAGCATGTCTCCTGTGAGGAAAGGTTGAGAGGAGTGGGATTGTTCAGCCTGAAGAAGAGATAGCAGCCTTCCAGTACCTGAAGGGGGTCTACGAGAGAGTTG
>JAOTQP010001286.1:70418074-70431298 GCA_026413545.1 Cichladusa arquata | reverse complement strand
TGAAGCTAGAACTGATGAGAATAGTCTAAGAATGAAGAAATGAGGAGACATCTGCATCTGCAGTAATTCAAAGGACTGTTTCCCCACACTCACCTACAAGGTTTATTTATGCTCTAAGGTCTTACATCAAAGTTGTACCTTTCTAAAGTGCGGCTTTGCATTTCTAACTTTGCATTTCTTTCATCTTCAAGAATCTATGGAATAAAACAACAGAACATAATGCTTTAGGAAGTCAGGTTTTATGAGCAATCTAAGGCATATATTCTTCAGTTTGAATACCTAAATTTCAACAAACTCATCTATCACAGCCAGGTTAATTGTTCTGAGGCTATCATCTGGCAGGGGGCTGTGAATTTGGCACATCTGAAAAGTCATTCTGGGAAGTTTTATTATTATCATCACTTTTTTTTTTTCTTTCTTCTTTCAGTAATGGTGGTGTTCAGTTATGAGTTTGGTAGGGTGGTTTTTGTTTGTTTTTCTGGGGTTTTTTTACTTTTTTAGCCAGCAAAGCATGAAAGTTCTTTTAATCAGAGTATGCTGTTACTCAAATATCTGCAGCTCCAGACCTGGCTGGCTAGTCATTACAAAAGTAACCAACCAAAAAAGGACAAATAACCAGATGCCAAGTAGTTAAATAAAATTATTCTGGAAATTTGCCATAAAATCATTATGATTTCATCTCTGATACTTCATTGAGACTAAATAACTCTCAAAGCAAATGAGGCATGAAATATTTTCAAAACCTCTGTAGTCCCAAATATAGCCCCAATATTTTATTTCAAGATTAAATACTGCCATGTATTCCCAACGTCCTGCATTATCTCTTTCCTGTCTGATACTTGTTCAAGGGACCTTGTTTTAACGTTTTTCAAAATGGCTTTTCCTTCCATCCACCTTTTTAGCAGTGTTATGACTTGTTTAAGAAGTATCTTTTTAGTGAGGGGCAGAGAGATCAAATAAAATAGAATTTTCTGCACTTTGTAAAATACAAATGAGAGATTTTTCTTATCCCTTTTATGTATATTTGTGTATATATGCACTAATGTATATTTAGGTATATATGTTATATATGCATATATGTGGCAATTTTGTGATAAAATATTGACTCCAAATTACAAAATTCGCTCAGTTTTCCAAAGAAATTGCTGTGTTATAGAATTATCATTGTGGAAGTGAAAGGGGAAGTGATGAAAATTTTGAAAGCTATTTGTCCAGCAGATCTTGCTGATCAAAACTATCTGAAAAACACCACTGGAGGTTCAATCTTTCTTCAAAACTCAGAGCTTGTTACTTGGGATTGTGTCCAGATAGCTTTTGAGTATCTCCAGGAAAAGAGATATTCACTCCATAGCCTCTCTAGGCAATCTGTTCCAGTGCTCCGTCACCCCAAAGTAAAGAAGCAGTTCCTTATGTTAAGAGAAATCTCCTGTGTTCAAGTTTCTACCCATTGCCTATTGTCCTATTGTGTGGCACCACCAAGAAGAGTCTGCATCCATCCTCTTGATACCCTGCAGGTTTATTTTTTCCACATGGCAAATTACTTTTGCCTGAGTCTCTCCCACTTCAGTCATATCAGCACCCCCAATCAATACATCATCAATGTGTTGATATATCTTGGCATCCCCATCTGGTCATTTCCTTCATCTCAAGAGCTCAGGCATGATGGGCTGTAGTGAGTGAGTGCTGATATCCTCGTGGGAGATGAGTAAAGGTGTACTGTACTCCTTCCCATCTGAGACTAAAAGATTCCTGATTTCCCTCTCCGAAGGAAACCATTAAATCCATATCCTGTACATCAACTGGAGCTAAAACAAGGTGTGCTTGCTCCTGAATGACAGAAGTCAGTTGGGCTGTATTAGGTGCCGCAGCAGTCAAGGGACCAGTACTCACAACCAAATTCATTTGCAAATTCACCTGCCGTTCAGTTTACTAACGGGCCACAGAGGTGAATTTTAGGAAGAGTGGCTTTGAACAACAATTCTCCGCTCCTTTAACTCTCAAATGACTTCAGAAACTCCGTCTCTGGTCCCTAGTGGCAGAGGATAAGGGTTTACATTCAGTACCTTGACAGTGGTAGTGCAGGAGCAGTTTGTAAAAGCCTCATTGAGATCACAGGGGAACTGAAATTCTACTGATTTGCCTAAGGATACACCCAGGCTTTTCCCTTCAGGAGACCCAATCCCATAATATTCAAAGGGAAAGAAACCAATACCATCATGGTCTCAGTGGGTTTATCACCAGGCAACCAACATTTTATTTGAGCTTTCTGTTATGGCTTAGAGCACCCAAACACATCAGTAAAATGCATCTGCTTTTTCAGGGACTATCTTACTTCGTTTGGTAGTTTCCTCATTCAGGGCAGAGGAAGGCTGCTGTGACTACTAAAAAGAGGAATGAGGATCACAAAGAACCCAGGGGAAATGTAGTTACCAATGTACGCCCATCTTTATTTTCAGTGAGTCTTCTAAGGTCTTTCCATTGGCTGTACCCTGGCTCACCTACTGGGGACAGCACTGAGAGTTTCCCAGCATCTCAGAAACAGCTACATACAGCTTTACTAATGGGGATGTAGGGACCACCTAATGGCTGTAGGGTTTTGAGGAAGGGCAGTCTCTCTTCTGGGAACTACTATCTCCCTTTTTTCCCTCATTTTCATCAGAATTTGTAAATTCTGGAGCAGTTGTTTATCCACCAGCTCCCTTCTCCAATCACTCCTTCCATATGTGGTTCCTTGAGGATTCAACTCCCTGGTTCCAATATCTGAACCAAGAAGCATTTTCTCTGAGTTCCACCCTTTGGTCAGCAGTGTGATTCTTCACTTCTCTTGCAACAAATCCCATCGGTCAGCCACAAATTGTTAGCTCCTCTACTATTTCCCCCCACATAAGATGAGGTCCAGCTTGCCACCCTCCTACACAATCAGCTTGAAGTCTATCTTCCAACTGGGTCACAGAAACCTTCAATGAGTCAGGCAGTCCTTTAATTAGGGGGGTCATTTTATCCAGGTTAGCAAACAATAACGTGGGAGAAGACTGACGGAATACGTCTCTCATGTATGAATTGGAGTCAAGCTTCCTTCTGCACACTCTTGATGGGTTTATCCAATGTTGGAATGGAGATAGATACGAATTCTCCCCTCTTTAAGTGCTCTAGATGATCTCCTTATTTTGTCTCCCACATTGATGGATGTGGTGACTTTTTTTTAATATACTAGAATCTGTATTTTCAACTAGATTGCAATTGAGATAGAGAGAGTGTCCCAGTCTTACTCCATCCTATTTCTTCCATTGTATTCCAAAGTGCATTGCAAGTCTGCAATTTTCAACAAATTCAGGAACATTGCTTTGGCATAATGATATTAAGGATATAGTCTTGAATCTCTGCAGCATTACAACAATGGTGTTTGATGTTTATTTGCGCTTTTTTTTTTTTAAGTTATTTGCTGAAGAAGATGGATAACTGGAGGTTACTAGTGGTGCTCTTCCTTTCACTTCCTCTGGATCCATTATTGGGAAGCACTAAATTTGTATTTAGTGTAATGACTGAGAGTTATTGTTATGTAAGATTAGAAAAAATTGACTTAAATTAGTAGTCATGCTTTTAAGACAAGATCAGATACAATTCCTATTTAATTTAATATTTCTTTTTGTTGTTGATGACAATGGGATTTCAGTTTTTCATTTGCTTGGTGTTTTTAGGGATCACAAACTGAGATAGGGTGTCAAAAGAGATAAATGAATCTTTACTGTTATACTAATGTCATTATTTTTCTTTTCGGACAGAGCAATTTTCAGTCACCTTCCTTTAGGGATGTTAAATACATGGTGACTCTTTAGATCCTATGTATCTCCATATAATTTGAAATGAGGAATTCATTACCTTTGCATCTTTTTTTTTTCTTCAATGTGTGACATTTAGGCATCAGTATCTTACTATTTTAAAACCTCCAATATGTACAGGTTTTTGCTGCCACTAGTTCAGTTGTCTTTGTGTTTGGTCCTGACAGCTTACAGCAACTTTAAGAGGTCAATTTGCTTTCTCTTTCAAATCTTCCATCTTTACTAATTAGAGTCTGAGATTGGACTCTCAGTGAACATCTAACTCAGCATCATAAGTTCTGCTGCACTGCTTCATTAGATGTACCTGAGAATAACATCATATATACTAAGGAGGAGTTAGGGATTGTTTTTTTATTCCTTGGAGAAGTCATAAAGTGAAATAGGAAGATTTTCCCATTTTGGTAAATGAAAGGAATATATGACACTGCTTTAGCTTACAGAAACAAGCATTTCTATTATTGCTCTTGGAAATAGGTGACTCTTGAAGTACACATCCCAGACACACTGTGCCCACCTTCATCAAGCCATGCTTTAAAAATTTTCCATACTTTCAATAGCAAATTATCTAGATTTAATAGCAGATAATAATTTTAATACATAAGATAAAGCTGAAATGAGTGACTGACCTTGCAGCAAATAAATCATCCTACCCCAACTCCTTTTTCTCTTTTCTCCTGAGTCCATGACATGTTACTCAGTCACTTTCTTATGTCTGAAGTTCCAAGTAACCTTCTGTATGAAGTTATCAAGTTTGCTCTTCAGCAGCATTTTTCAAATCAGAGAATATTTGAACCTATGTACTGCAAGCATTTAGAATTTGCAGCTGTTTATAATTTATTTATATTAATACTTTATGCTGCATTAGAAGACGAATCTATGCAGCTCATCAGAGTCCTTTTTGAATAGAGATTCACTATTCAATGTGTTTATTTGAGTGTGCAGTTCATAGTCAAAGGTGATTTTCTGAAGGTTCATGGTAAAACCAAGGCGGTATTCCTAACAGTGAAATTTGGAACTTGTAAGCAGTTGAAGAAACCAATCTGAATGCTTTATATCAACCCATAGTGTAAAGAAATTTGAAAAATGTGAAACAGTAGGAGATTTCTGCTTAAATCATTTGTAGATACATATGTGTGTATATAGGGAGATATATATGTGACATTGTGAACAAAACCCTCCTACTTAGTTGGACACTTGGATACAAAAAAATTTGTTCTCAGTACAAAGCTGAAAAATAACTTGAGCTTTTTGCTTTAATATGTTGAAGCAAAGATGGTAGCAGATTTTCTGTACTGCATATGATGTCAGCTTCTGCTCTCTGCTCCTGCATTTTCACAGGGTGTTTGTTCTGTAACAGACAGACTAATCCTTCCCTGGGCTCACTGTCTGTTCAGTGACCCTACATCTCATTCTGGCAGAAACCACAGGTTAGTTCATTCAGGAAAACAGAGGCTTGAACAATGGATAATGAAATCTTCTTGGGGGATATGTCAGACAGTAAAGACAAATGGGTTCATGTAAATGGGTCACATCCTTGTCTTTGTTCTTCACTAATCCAGAGTGACTCTGTGGTTGTCAATAGGTAATGTTTTCTAAGGAGAAATTCTCTGAACTCCAATATGTGAGCTCCATAGAGATCATTAACCCTAATGGATCTTCATTATATATTACAGTAAGAGGCATTAGTCAGTAATATCAGCAGCTGGTAATTCCCTGATTTTATTCAATTAATGATTTTGCATTATGCAAAGTAATGAAGTAATCATTACTCTGCTTTTTCACAGTCATCCAGGTGTCTCTCCAGACTCTTCCTGGAAAATTTACTTCAGTTGTGATCCTGTTTTGAGACATGGTGTGTTAAATACCAATATCTACCTACCCAGGGCATTTACAATATGTGAACATAGAAAGCATTTCAATACTATGAAGATTCATAACTAAGATTGCTTCCAAAGGAATATGATATGTAAGTTATAAACATTAGGGAATGCATCTTTAAAAAAATGCTAATTACTAAATTGAATCAATGCAGTGAAATTCTGCCTCCTTTCTCCACTAGTAAGAATAGTGGTCATACCTACAGCCTAGTTTGCAGCATTAGTTTCTACCTGTCAGTGTATAACCCTTTCTTTTTTCAGAGTTTATTTGTCTAAAATACACAGAAGGCTTTAAAAGAATCCTAAATTTATCGCATATCAAAGAATAAAGGTCAGTAGATATGGATGTAGAAATATCAAAAGACACTACAATTAGTTACTGAATGCTGGCCCACTTTATCGACAATTACTATGGAGTTTAAGATCACTTCTCAAGGATGTATTCCATTAGGGATTCCATTCCATATTTTCAGAGTTCGTATCCTGTTCAGGTGCTGCTTCACATTAGAAGTGTTATAGAAGCTTTCAATGGTTTAGCAATTCTCTGCAAGAACGCTAGACCCTCTATTCTATGTTGGTTTATTGATTACATTTTAATTTCTTTCCAAATGGTTCTGAAAGTGCAGGAGTTGTCATGATTAACAGTTTTCAGCATGATCAGTTATGCAACTGACCCTATCTTATAAATATTGCTGCTTCTATGTGTCCATAATACCAAAGGATAAGCCCAGCATTTCATTATAAGTCCATTAGGCAGGCAGTGTCACATATTTTCTAATAATTAAAAAATAATAATGTAGTGAATCTCCTTGTAATGGGTGCTAATATCTTTATTTTGAAATAGGTTTTCTGTTCCAGTCATAATTAATGTACTGTTTCATAATATTTATATTCCTTTTTAAAAATGCACTGAAAAAACTATTTCATTTTACTAACATTTTTCTTGATAAAAAATTATCATACGTTTATTTTAAAAAGATAAACTTAGTTACATTTAATGTAATTCATTGGGTTTTTTAATAAAAAAGAATCTTTTCTTCTTTATCTTCCTGTGTTCTGTATCTCCTTCCTGTTTAAAAACACATCCTGCTAACTGCTACCCCTTTTTGCTCATCTGAAAACATGTGCAGCCTCACAAACAGACATTTTATTCATAGTAACCCGTTTCTATATCTAGTATTTGATGAAAATTATAATTAAAAATTTTGTAGTCTTCATAGTTTTTGGTTGTTCTTGGACTTTAAGTAATGAGAAAAGTAACATTCATTTGGAATAAAGAATAAAATAAAGAATGAATAACAAGTGGCACACGAGTTTTTAAAATTCTCTGCTGAAATGACTCTACCTTTGAGAAATAATACCCCTCTCAGATGTAACTTGTAAGAAGTTGCATATTGAAAGATTTCTAAACTTTATACAAATACAGGGTCAGCATTTAAGAAACAGTCACCTCTGAAAGAGGGTGTCTCAGTAGCAATCTAGCACAGATTAGGACAGTGTAAAGAACAATCATAGCTATTAAAAGAAGGATTTATTGCAAGCATATATTTTTAATAAAACCACTGGGCTAATAAGAGCAGAAAAGAGCTAAATCAGCAAGAACTACTTCATAATCCTGTATTAAAAGACTTTTAATCTGAAAGTTGAAATGTCACACTGCAGGATCAAGAAAATTGATAGGATTACAGCATAAAAATTGGAGGTGTAGAGTGGTAGGGGAAGGATGAATACCTTAGAAGCTCAAGACACTGACAAGTAATCCATGCACTAATGAATCAGCGAGTGCTCAGAAGTCACAAACCCAGACTCTGTGACTGATTCATGTGACGTTACATGGACTACATTTAATACATTTGCTCTTTGCTCACTTGTGTTCAAAATGGAAATAAAATGATTGTCTATCTTTCCAAAGCACTTCCAGCCTCTGGATGACAGTGTTTGGGTTTGTATGCTGTTGTTAAAACTGGAATATTTTATCAGCTATATTGCCATCTATAATGCATTCAATGTACAAAAGAAGAATAATTTGTCTTTTTCCTTTGGCGCAGGAAATGAAGTTATATTGGAGTATGTATTTATGGTCTATCTGCCAAGTAGCCCTGCATTACTCTTTGCTTCTAATTTCTCAAGAGAGTGGTACACAAAATGCCAAATGAAAAGAATGGTAACAACATATAATTGTTCACTCACAGTTATGCAATATATTCACTTGGCTATGTGAGGTCCTAATCAGTAATATTTTTCTCTTTTTTTGGTGACTTCAAATTTAGTGCTTAACATCAAGAAGTTATTATGGTTTTTTAGCTTCTAAAGTATGCAAAGCAAGCAAACAAAATAGAAACCCTGGTTGCCTCTGTTCTCTCTCAGAGATCAAATGAAAGGAAAACCCTCCCATGTCCCCACCACTTCCTCTGCCCAATTTTAGCTCCCAGCATTACACAACTAGTAGTGCAAAAGGAAGAAATTGGAAATATGTCTCCTTTTTCACCAAAGGAAAGTCCCAAATTCTTTGAATAATCCATGTTAAAAACAACTACACACGTTTTTGTTCTCTACACACTGTTCACTCTACACACCCATTAATTTTCAATGACCATAGGTTCTCCAAGTAAATGTTACATGTTTAATTACTGCATAAGCACATACAAACACACACTAGCTAAAACAAAGCAGAAAAACAGTTTTTATGCACAAAAGTTCAGAAGTGATTTAAAACAGCAACTCATTTTTATGTGTGAGATTAGAGCATTCCCTACACTGAGATATAATTTTTCTTGAAGATTTTTTACTCTGGAGGTCTAACCATGAAAAAGTAGAACCTTGACCAATGCTAACTTCCACAGCCAATGAACCTGTGGAAGTCTAAACAAGCAAAGGAATCATCTGCTATTAGCCAAGTTTAGAATTGCCCATCAAGACACATTTCAAGTTATGCTACACCAAAATGGAAAAAGAAGTCTCCTAATGGACTCCCTTACAGAAAACTATGTCAAATAACAACTTTTTATTTTTTAAAAAACTTCTTGTTTCCTATTAATGATTTTCTTCCTTTATTGTCAAAACAGGACCATGTGAAAGTAGCAGAATACTTCACTGTGGGAAAAGGTAAATGTCTGCATCAAGGAGCAATTTTTAGATGCTTTAGTAGGATTCAAATCCAAATTCAAGACAAGTCTTGAGTCCTGGTGACTGAAAAAATAATGAAAATAGCATATCATTTTAACTACTTTAGCCACCCTCCAAAATATCGCAAATATGGAGGCTTACTAAGAGTACATTAAAATATTTAGCAGTATTAAAAGGCCAAAGTTATAAATGAAATATAAGATTAAATTCAGAGGTAGTAGCTAACCTATTTTTAATACATTACTATGTTTTGCCCTATACATTCCCCTTTGTTTCCCAGTTTCCTAAAAAAGGACTAAAGAAACTGAACATATTTCTGTGTGCTCAGCTAATTTGTAACATGCATACAGGCCCCCAACTTCTCACTGATAAGAGCTTGCAGAGATAATTCCAGTTTCTGTGGTTGCTCCAGTAGCTGCCAGAGGAACCCTTACAATATTTTCAGTGATGCTGGTGAGACATTTGACACATTCTCTGCTTTTCATCTGAAAAGGAGTCTATCCAGTCAGTCATTTTTCATCCAGTTCCCTTTTTATGTTAAATGTCTGTATCAGTGTGATCTTCTTCTGTCCAGCACCTTGAACTGCTGTGCCTTTTTCTAGCAGGCACTGCACTGTGACTGCCTGGACAAGTGCCCTTCCCAGCAGCGATGCCTCGTGCTAACCACGGCAGAGAATCGCGCTGTAACCTCCGTGGCCTTTGTAACGACCCGCGGATTAGCACACAGCTTCTGTCAGAGAGCGGGTGCTCAGCCTGCTGGAAGACAGATTTCCATAGAAAGGGGTAGACAGCCCATTTCTAGGGGCTCAGCACAGCACCGCATGCAACAGCTAAATGTACATGAAGTACGTTGAATAATAAATATCTGTGTTTCTATACAAAGGTTGGTGAGCAGCAAACCAGATGAATCTGCTTCATATTCAGCACTCTTCAGAAGAGACTTGTAAAAGTAATTATGTGTACATAATAATAATAACCACATAGTCCAGTAAATATTAAATCTTTCCCCTAAACATCAGAAGCTCATCTTCCTCTTAATGAACTTTTATTATAATAGTTAAAATAAATGTTCCTCGTCCACAGGTATTAAAATCAGGTAAAGATTATTTTTTACAAATGTAGGGTTTGAGACATTAATCTGATGAGTTGCAAAATACTAGGGAAACAATTAATAGTATAATTTAACGTAATTGGAATCCATGTGTCTGATATTGAGGCAATGAAAAACCAATATAAGTTGATTTTCAGAGGGAATTAAAAAAAAAAAATTCCACAATGTCAGTCACCACATTTTTAAGCATAGAGGACAAATTTGATGTTTCGCTTCACTGAATTACAATTTCTTTTCTTCAATATTTATATGTACTTTTCTTGGCTTATGATGTATTTAGTTAAGCACTATGCAACATTCTGATTGAAAACAATGTGTATAATCACCATTAAATGATATATATGTTTAATAGTTATTTTTTTATCTAATAAATAGATCTGAAAATAGAAGCATGTAGGGAATCATCATTCAGCCAGAGCATCCTGGCAGCCTAATCATAAATCCATTTTCAGCATGTTATTTTTGTTAACAGTTTGGAAGTATAAATAAAATGATTGCCAGTAAAAGCTACAGATGAGAGAAAATGGTAGAATTCTAAATCTACGGAGAAAGCTTGCTTAAAAAACTGGCCCACTTTTATCTTCACAAATCCCAGATTATTTCTTGGTGTTCACAGAAAAACACTGAAAATTCCTGCACTGCTGCAGGCATCGTGCCTAAGAAAAGGACAACAGGATGAAGGAGAGGAAAACTGTTTTCAAACGGGATGTGGTGTCCTTAAGGGTATTATGCTAGGTGCTCTTAGGAAATGATGATCCTTGATGTGAACACAATATAGAAGGTGAAAAATTTATTACTTCAGTACATCGCAATTTCACTGCTGGTAGAACATGAGCCAGATGTGTGCCCAGAAGGCCAATGGCATCCTGGCCTGTATCTGCAGTGGTCTGGCCAGCAGGAGCAGGGCACTGATTGTCCCTCTGTACTTGGCACTGGTGAGGCCACACCTTGAATTCAGCGCTCAGTTTTGGGCCCCTCGCTACAAGAAAGACATGGAGGTCATGGAGTGTGTCCAGAGAAGGGCAATGGAGCTGGTGAAGGGTCTGGAGCACAAGTCTGATAAGAAGCAGCTGAGGGAGCTGGGGTTGTTTAGCCTGGAGAAAAGAAGGCTCAGGGGGGACCTTATCACACTCTACAACTACCTGAAATGAATGGTAGGTCTCCTCTCACAAGTTACAAGTGACAGGATGAGAGGAAATGGCCACAAGTTGCACCAGGGGAGGCCTAGATTAGGAAAAGATAGGAAAAAAATTCTTCATGGAAAGAGTTGTCAAACAATGGAACAGGTTACTCAAAGAAGTGGTGGAGTCACCATCCCTAGTGGTATTTAAAAGATGTGTAGATGTGGCATTTAGGGACGTGGTTCAGTGGTAGAATTGGCAGTGCTCAGTTTATGGTTGGACTCAATGTCAGTCTTTTCCTATCTAAACGATTCTATGAATAAAATTAAAGTTTTTGCAGTAGGAAGTTCATTACCTGTCTTTTAAAAATGATGTTTGACAAATTGTGCTGTCGAAGTTAATAGATAGACAAATATCAAATTTAACCTTTAAAATCTAAATTCTTGTGGACCTTCTGAAATCACAGGTAATTATTATTCAGTAGTGAGAAGGCTTGAAGCATTCTCATATTCTTACACCTTTCAGGTGTCTACTAACATTCTCTAAATATTTGTATAGATAAATATAAAGAAACCCACAACAAGCAAGGTAGGAATTAGCATGTATTTAGCAGTTTTGTAAACCAGCTTACTTTACACAGGTTCTAAGAACAGCCTATTTTTACATTTATTTTTCCTGAAAATGTCTTTGTTTGAGTTCATAGCACAGAAACACTATGAGGACCTCATCTTTTTAGGACATACAACCTCAACATGGCTGTTTGCAAGATTAACAGTGGTCCAAATACAGAACACTTAACATTTGGAAAAAAAAAAAAAAAAAGAAAAACAAAACCAGAAATCGTTTTGTAGATGAAGCTTAAATGTTCTTATGCAACATGGATTGCTATGCCTTAGGGTGTCTGATCACGGAAAGTTTTCTTAAATGGATGTGGCATCTTAATAGGACAGCATTACTGGCTAGTTTTTGATAACTTGGCAACAGAGTACAAAAGAGCATTGCCTTTAAGGCAGTGCAGAATTAAATATTATCCAGAACCAAATTTCTAGATCTTGACAAACTGAGTTTTAACAATGACACAATTCAGTTACTTGAAATCTTAAATTTGATAATGTAATTTGGTTATAAGGGAGTAGTGTTCCATCCCATTACAACTCAACAATTGATATAGAAATAACGTTCTCTGTTATAAGATGTGGTTCTTAGAATGGCATATTCTATGTTAAATGAGTATCTGCTCATGATTTCTATGAACACATGCCTTACGTGTGCCCTGAGTTTCTGTTAATCTCAGAAAGGAATAAAGAAAGTTTTTTATTCTTAGTGGCAATTTAAACCAAAATGTGTTTTACATATTTAAAGTTTCACTTACCACTTATCACCTCACCTATCTTCTCCCTCCAACTCCTTCCTGTTATTATAAGAAGGAATAGAGGTAAGACTTCTACTTGCATAGCACAATTAATGTGCACAGAAGATGGTTGATTCTTTTAGTTTTCTTATTTTTCACTCTGTACTTCTTGCATCAATTTAGAAAGTCTTAGTTTGGGGAAATCTTTGGATCATAGGCTTAATTAACAGAGCAAAAAGCCTCCTTGTCTTGTTTCAAGCATTCTATTGATGACACGTTTCCATGGATAAAACTGTAAAACAATATGAAAGTTTTCTCTGTTTACAAGTTTACTGCCAATTTTTTTTTAAATATTCAGCACAATAAACAGCTTTTTTTCTGGAGCAAAACTGCTCCATGTAGATGCTTATTTCCCCTTTGTCAATATTGCAATTGAAGTGAAGGATTTTTTACAGGCTCATAGGATTTATCTATGCCACTATTTCTCAGTGATCTTAGCTATTTTAAATAGCTAGTAATAATTTATATTTTCACTGTCTCAGTGTGCATAATATGCTGTACCAGATCAAAGGCTCATCCTGCTCTGTACCCTCTCTCCACCAGTTAGATGGAGTGCTTCCCTGCTCACTGGAAGATGCTTGAGAAAAGAGTACAAGAAAGTGAACAAATAGAGCATTTTAGGAATTATTAATATACTGACAGAAAGCAAAACAGAACACAGTATTATTTACTCATATCTTGAATAGTTTTGGTTATTTTTCACTTCTTCCCTATCTGGAAAAAATAAATCCTAACAAAC
>JAOTQP010001286.1:70395214-70417406 GCA_026413545.1 Cichladusa arquata | reverse complement strand
CAAACAAGCAAAAAAACCAACCGAAACTAAAACAACTAAAAAATGTGCACAATTCCATAGAACAAACTAAACAAAAAACACACAAACAAAAAAAAAACTCAAAGAAAACCCTTCAAAATGAAAATATTTTAAAAATGAAAGATGAAAGATTCAGAGCTCTGACATAAGAAGATACTTGAAGATAAGGATTATTTCAAAAATAAGTTAGGACAAAGTAGGCTGAGACACTCCTGTCTGAATTTCAGGGGATTGGAAAGAAGTCATACAGTAAATAACTATGAAAATAAGTGTTTATGGAATGGTAAGCAAGTATGTTGGTTTGCTTGTTTTACTGTCCTTTCTAACACACTTGGGTTAGAATTATTCAAATGTCTTCTCCTATGTACATTCTCCCATTCATCCATGATTTGGGAGATCTATGTCATTCCTTTCCCCATGTCTTTTCTAAAAAACTTGCAGTGTATTTACTCTTTTCTTATATGCATTTGTTCCACATTTCAGACTCTCCATTTTGCCCTTTCTCTAGTTCTTTTTCCATTTCTGTTTTCTTCTTTTTCATACAGCAATCATACTTATGTAGTATTCAGAACAAAGGCATATTAGTGCTCTACATAGTGGTATCCCAGAGTTTCCTTATTTTTCCTGCTAAATTCTTACATCTCACTTAAATTTTTGAACCTGTTTCCAGAGATGTATCTATGATCTCTTGTGAGGAACTAACTACAGTCACATTATTACCAGATGACCGTTTTGTTTTTTTTTTTCCTTATATGTTAAAATCTATCAACCCTGAATTTTACTTGTGTTTTGATTTCTCAGCCATCCAGGATAAAAAACCTTTACAGTTCTTGATGGTCAGCTTTGATAACTGATAACGTAAAACTGTGGAAAAGAGACTTTGTAATTTTTTAATTTTTTCTTGTTTCAGTGTCCTTTGTGAAATCACCGAACAGTTTTCATCCCCTACTCTTTTTATTTGTGAAAATTATTTTTTACCTAGATTTATGTAGTAAAAAACTAACAACTAAAGTATCTATTTCTAGTGCCCATTATATATGGCAGAAAGGGTAGTATCAGAACTTTGTGTATGTTTTCCAGTGGGATAGAGGCAATAATAAAGGAAATTTTATCTATATGATAAAATAATTTAGAGATTATTAAGAGACATCTGCTGTTTATTACCAGTCAGCTATGAAAGTCACAAACAGGCAAGAGGGGGAATTATTTGCCTTGATGTTGGACAGATAGTTTCATTAAACTGGCTAATTTATGACCAGAATTCAAAAGAAGAACAATATAAATTGGACAAAGATGACCAATATATATGACTACGCATACTGATACCCTATTTGCAGATTATATTGCTACTATGCATATTTTAATAATTTTTTGTGAACAAAAATGCATATATTAAGAATGAAATGTGCTGTGAATTGTTATTAGATGCACATTGATAATTTATATGAATTTCATAAACTATTATATGTGAAACTTGCACATTTTCTAACAGTTACATAATTTATTCAAGAGCAAAAAGAGGGGTGCAGTTTTTAATTATATAGTTTTGTATTTTTAGCTGTGCAAACTCCACTATATAGCAATTGAAATCAATCTTGAACAGCTACAAACGCTCAATTTCAGAAAATTGTATTTACACTGATAAATGAAAAATTGATATTATTCAACAACTTTAGGAAGCTTTCTCGTCTGTTGCCCTATTTTCAATCAATCAACTATTTCAGTAGGGCATATACCTTTGTGTGTATTCATGTGTGTGTCTTAACACTTGATTAATATATTCACAGGCAAAGATAAAGAGATAGTTTGGCATTTGCAAGATTATTTTTTTAGTATAAATAAATACATATTAGAAATAACATGAAAAATCATTACCACTCCATAGCTTTCCTATACTTTAAGGCCTTAGTAGATTTTTATCATGGTAGATAGTTGGGTAGCTCAAAATCATTGCTTGGCTTTTGACATCTATCCCATAGTAGTGAAGTAGCTACTTTTCAAAACTTGGTAAACTGTAAGTAAAGTTTTTTGAGAGCCTTGCAGGTGGAGAATAAAACCAACTGTATGATTATGTTTTCCACATGGATCAAAATACATGCTTATGGAAGTTGTAAGCTTTATCTAAAATAATGATGTTAGCAGAAAAAGAAGAGATGTACAGATAAAACTACGTGGTAATTACACAAGGTATACTGATGGTTAAGGTAATTCATTATCAAACTAACCAACAATGACCTGGCTTCCAAAGGAGTTGACTAATAAATAAATAAATAAATATGCTTCTTGACAGTTCACCATTTCCCTCAAGCAGTTTTGCAATGATCATGCCAGCAATTCTTTTTGGACTTTAAACCCTCTATGATGGCAAACCTTCTACTTGACCTTTTTTTATTAGTAGGAACCTGTAATGACCAAGAAAAACATAGTGATGACATGGTGTAGCAGCTAGAGCTAGAATTTTAGTTTAATAGACATTTGTGACAATTGGAAAAAAAAAAAAAAAAAAAAAAGAAAAAAAGGAAACAGCAATTGAAACAGCAGTAACTGACCCTGTGGTAATTACCTCTTTATCTACTGCAGGTGAGACATGAAAATCAAAAACTTTTGGATCATTACAAAAAAAGTTGATTGGTCAAAAGAAATAGTTTTTCTGAGGCAACATTTTCAACTGTTAACATTTTCTGCCAAAAAATAAAATTTTGAACGAAAATTATTCTTTAATTATTTAGTACACTAGCTATGGGATTTGTGTTAAGGGACTTCAAACAGTTTTTTGACTGGAGGGCTTTTTATTCCATCAGTTATAATTTAGTATACAATATTGTTTTGACTTTTTAAGTTCTGACTGATCTAGAGGAAAAAAACAGCTACGCTGTACTTCCAACATCAGAATAACAAAATTTCCTATAAAATAATTTCTTGGGTAGTTTTTTTTTTTTTTGGTTTTTTTTTTGGTTTTGTTTTGTTGTGGGTTTTTGCTTGTTTGTTTGTTTGATTTTTTGGGTTTTTTGTGTTTTTTTTTTTTTTTATTATTTTTGGTTAGTTGGTTGATTGGTTGGTTTTTGAGGTTTTTGTTCATTTGGTTTCGGTTTTTTTTCTTCCTAACAGTATAACACTATTACACATTATTCCTAGGGCAAAGACTTGTGACAGAGTATATATATCTTAAAAATTGGGAAGATAGTAAGGAAAATATGGTGAATCATTTTCTGATTCTATGTTCTATTTCCACTGCTGCTCATCTGTTCCCACTCTGAGAAAGGAAGCAGGATTATGTGGGTGAGGTCACCAAAAGGATAGGGTTTGCACTAGAGAAGAATGCTTCCATGGTGTATTTAATTTTCTTTTAAGATAAAGGGAATGGATTATTACTTTTATCCACAGGGACACGAGCATTGGAAAACCAGAATGGCACCCACGGCATCAGATCCCAAACAAGGTAAGAATGGTTGTGCTTGCTTGCCAAGCCGTGTGAGTGACAGTGAACCATTCATGCCCACCTCAGTTAAAGTATGAGTTACATTATACTGAGAGAGAGGTGAGCACAAAAACTATCATATTTCAGGCAGAAACTCATGAAAAAAATGGAAACCTGAGGACTTGTCTGGCATCTTAAAGAAAGCTTTTCAATTCCAGTCCTGCAAATCAATTTCCTACGATTGCCACATTTATGGGAGTTAACAATGCTGTTTTGTCTTGGCAAGATATCTATGCATCATTAATAAAAATTGTGCAAATTTTCTATATGAAATATTTGGTTAATTCTAGATAGAATATTTTGCTGCAGAAAACCTTTAAAGTTTTTTCCTCATTCCCCATTTCAGAACATCTCTCATAGAAGGCTTCCTTCCATCTGTTCTGAACAGTTGGTTCCAAGTAGATAACAATTAGACTGGATTTTAGCTTCTTTTCATTTTGGTGATGTAGTGTTTTTAATTTAATCTTCAAGTAAACAAGCATTAAAATACAATTCTGTTTAGGTAAAATTATTGTTACAGGTAATTACCTCTAGCATAACATTCCAAATTTTAAAGTAATCATTTAGCAAATGTCAGTCACAAATCTGACCGTTTCCAAATTTGGGTAGATTGAGATTGCTTCTTTTCACCTTCTTTTACAATATTTTAATCCCCCCATGCACAAGAATATTAAAATAGTAATTTAAAACAATGAACATCAGTTCATCAGTTTATTCTTGTGTTAACTGCTGCTCTGGGGTTTATTTTGATTTGGTTTGGTTTCTTTTTTATTTTGGTACAAGGAGAGAATTCTTCTGTATCACACAGCATGGGTGTCACTCATTCAGATACTCTGCACTGTTTCCAAGTATGGTTTCACTACTGTTTCCTGTGATTCTGTCTCAGGTTTCTTTCATCTATGTTGTAGGCTTGTTTTACTAATTGATTTTCATCTTTTAAGTCCATCAAATCTGCAAATTCTCATCTGCGAGTTTTAAAAAATTAGTGCATTTTTTTTTCTGTTCTCCCCCACAATTTATGTACATTTCTCATCCCTCTGCAAAGTTCTATCACCTTTCTCTAGGCTCTGGCTCTTAACAACTCAGAAAAAATGGCCAAAAGCACAAATAGTAGCCCCAGTAAATCCAAAATATACTGTTTGACAAGTTTTCACAAAATAAAATAGATTATTGTTTTGCTGTATAGTAAAGCAGTGCTATTCTCTAATAGGCTGCCTAGAGGATTAATTATAGACTAACCAAGCCTCATATAGAGAAAACTTCTTGAATTACAGGATTTTCCTCACACTCTTTGTATACTCCAACAGAGAGACACTATGTATTGTATAAGGAAACCCCAGTATGTATCTTGTTAACATAAATGAGACTGAGCAGCCTGGTCTAAATGAAGTAGTAGTCAATAATATGAACTAAGTTCATCTTTGTTTGCACTGCCTTCACAATTCTGTCTACTTCATAATTCGGGGTCTAAACTAACTTAATACATGTGCTAGAAGTAACATGGCACTAAATCTGTTATAGCTTGGCTGTTTTTGACTTTAAAATTGCCAATTATCCTTGGTATTTACCTGGAGTTTTACAAAACAGGATAGTGATGAGGGCAGTAGCATGCATGCAGCCAAGAAGCATGGATCAATTACTTAAATGCTGCAAGCAGATCTAAAACTCAGCTTTTGCATAGTACCCAAAAGATACGAGGACTAATTATAAACTCTAACTCACTGTAGGGACAGGAGAGGGAATAAACCATTGTTTTCTTCCTATGACTTCACCTAGAATGGAAAACATCTCTCTAGTCAGTATTCTATTTGGTAGACAGTCTCTACTTGGATAGCTACCAACATCTTGCTCTTCTCTGTGGCAACTAAAGTATCAGATTCTTTGCTTTCCACTTTTTCAGGGGTAGGAGTCAACACTCTGTTTAAAAGCATTAAAAACATCTGCTGTATCTTATTTTTTTTTTTTAATATGTATAAAAGGAATCACTTGCACTTCCACTAGGTTATCAAGCAGAGAAATATTTTCAGATCAGTTTTAACTAATCAAAGGAAGAGATAGTTTATTCTCCTTAAGGTGAGTTCTCAAGTGTGTAGGATTTCACTGAAGGTAGTTAAATTCTCCTTGCTAATGCAAGACTACTATATTGGGAATTTATCTTCTTGGGACTCCATCATGAAATAAGACTTTTGAATTTCCTGAGAAACAAATTATAAATTCTTACAGTTTGGTTCATGCTGAAGATGGAAAGGCCTCTTGGTCTCTAAAGCACCGAAACTAGGGAGTGAAAATCTAGCATTCTGATGTTTCAGGGGGTAGAAACAGAGAAAAAAACATTTAAAAAAAAAAATCCAAACAAAAACAAAGAAAATTAAATAAGATAGAAAAAGGTAACAGGGTTCTTATACAGATTACATGAGTTTTAAATAATTCCATATCAATTTAAAAATTCATATGGCTTTAATTCAATACAAATCAAATTTGTATAGCTGTGAGCTGAATCAGACATCGAGCATAACAGGAACCCACAAAAAGTGTTCTCTTTCATATTCCCTAAGTTTCTGGTATAAAAAAACTGAACAGATTTCTTGAGAGAGTACATGTCCAACTCAACAAAACAGGCTATGCCTTGCTTTTGGTAAACACACTTTTTATTTACTAGGTCTTTTGCAAAGCTGGTATTTGATGTGTTGAGGGGAAAAAAAAAAAAAAAAAAGAGTAAACCAAGGAAACTCCCTTGTCTTTGAAACAGGCATTTTACCTTGTTAACATAAGATGGTATTTTATGTTGCCTGGTTGTTTTGGGTTTTTTGGAGAATAGAGCTTATGTTGCCCCTTGTCCTTGAAAGCAGCTCATTTGGAACAAGTGTTGGTAAGTAAGGTAGGGTCCTGGTCCAGTTTACAGCTACATCCATGTAGCATTTATTGCGGAATTATGAACCAAGTATTATATACAGGTTATAAAAAATTTTATCTTTACAATTTAGACAATGTCCTCTGTAAATATATGAATAAGAGAAAGTGAAATATTGGTTTGAACATGGAAAATATTCTAAATGGCATTGCTTATTTCACTTGTAAAATAAAAGGGTTATGCATATCAAAATATGATCTAGAAGACAGTTTAAAAGGTAATTTGGTTTTGCAGTTTGCATATTTTCAAGAAGAGCTAAAACATTGCAGTAGTGTCTTTTCTTAGTTTCTTTTCCCCCAAAGACTGAAACATACTTGCTGGAAAACAACAAAAAACAATGATGACAACAACAAAAATCACTCCCACCTCCTTCCCGTGCAGGCTCCCAAGAAACCCTCCAACTGATAAGCAGAGATGTTACAAGATATGGGGCCTGCATACATCTTCAGTACAGCTTTGGTCAGCTATCCCACAGCAGTTTTCTTCTAACTCTTGAACTTTAACTTGTTTGCTCATGAACCTGTTTTTACAGCTCCATAAAATATACATTGTTTCCTCAAAGGATAAACTAAAGCAGGAAAATATATAAACAACAAAGAGCTTGCATATTCAGTCATTTAGATCTCACATTAACTCTAACTTTGATTTTTTTTTTTTTTTTTTTTTGCAGCACAAAAAATATTTTTTCATGTTGCACACTGTGTAAAGTAATGCTCAAAATGGTAGGAATTTCAGTATAAATATCACCTTGAGAACAAGATGATTATCCAATCCAAGCTATCTACACCTCTTGATGTAGAATTTAAATCTCACAAGAACAGAAAGGTTAATGAAATTCCTGGGGCTTTTCTTCTCAGAGGTCAGAGATACCACTGTAACACTTTATCATTATATTAGATATTTCTATTCCACTTGGATCTGAAATTATAGAGGAAAATACAAATTAAATCTTATGTAAAAGGAAAAAGCAAAAAATGACCCCAGCTTTTTGAAGCATCAAAGAAACTCTCATCAAGTTCAGGTAATTCACATTTTTATTGGAGCTGGTTTAATTATTTTTCTCAAGCAAAGCATACAAATCCTTACACTCTTTAATAATTTATAGCATGTTTTAGGAGCTGTGAAAACTTATATAAAGAACTTTGAGAAACTTACAAAGTTTTACAAAATTCTTTACAAAGAAGTTGCATGGCAAGTAATCTCTTGGAATATCAGAAAGTCTTCAGGTAATGAGAGGCCTTGAAAAAGAAGAAAGTTTCTACAACTTGCAAAAATTTCCAAAAACCCTGAACCAAAACAGAAAAACAACCAAAAAGTCCCCAAAGCATGAAAAGATAAATTGAATAAATTGAATTTGACATCTGTGAAAATATTTCAATAATGTTTAAATAAAGTAAATGAATTGCAAAAATCTTGGTTTCATTTGTGAATCTGAGTTATTTGTGACCTTTCAGCTGCAACTCTTGGCTATAGTTAGTGAACTACTTAAAGACATATTTAACTGGTGAGCAGTGGGATAAGGGAAGGTACCTACATGCATGCTTAAGGATTTGATGGATTGAGGTCTGGTTCATACTCAAAATATGCAGTTAAATGTTATCATTACATCAAGACTGTGTTCTTACAACAATACAAAATGTTTAGTCTACTAACGTCACTTTATGTGGGAACAATCCAATAGCTCCTATTTTAAGAAGAATTGCTGATTGTCAAGTTAGAAACTGCAGTTGGGTATCTCCAGCTGGAGCTTGTTCATATAATTTTAAAGGCAAGTGAGCCTAGGCTGAATTAAAGAGTAAAGGAAAAAAAGGAAGGATGAGAAAAGTACAAGAAAAATGTAAGGGAGAATGACAAATTTATACGGAAAAGGTTTTGTTCTTTTCCTTGAAACATCTAGTCTTGCTCCAGGAAGGTGTGGGTCATTAAAAGAAGATAGTATTCCACTGAATGTTTGAGAGCCCAGTATCTTTTGGAATCTTTAAGAGACAGAAATCTGATAGGGAGTGTCTCATTATCGTCTATTATGACACACAGGTGCATTAGATCTAGTTCTGAAGATGGACAGAAAGTGAAAAGACAGATAAAAAAGTTTCTTCCATTTTTCCTTTGGAATTAGAATGTAATTAGCTTTACAGAGAATAAGACAAAATTAGATAGTTGTATTTACACATCAGCAACCCCAGAAATGCATTATGTGTCTTTCGAGGAAAACAAACAAAATATATATGGGACTAGAGTGTCTTTCTGTTCAAATTGATTAATATGTCAAACAGCTGAGTCTACAGACAAAACTCTTATTTATATTTATTTTTAAATGTAAATAGGCATGTATTTTACAGCTGCACACATCATGAAATGCAGTGTGTGTATTCATTTATTATGTACTAATTTCTTTTACTTTGGAAAAAATATTTATGTTATCCTCCAATATTTATATTAAAGACCAGAAATGTTGAAAGTGACAATGTTGAGAAAATACAACCTGTTGAGAAAAACAAACTTAAAAGGAAAAACTAGTCATGTTAAGAATTTCATATCAGAAATGGGCATTTAATTAGTTCTTTCTTGCTGTATTTTACACTCTTTTCCTTTCTGTTTTTTAATGGATTATCTATAAATTATCCATTTGCCTTATAAGAGAGACACATGTATTTCCACATTCTTCCTAGTGCATAGCTAGTAGATAGGTTTCTTTCACTTTACTTATATCCCAAATACCTCTATTGCAATTGAGGATGGTGATACAGCAAACATCTCATGCTAATATTTACTCAAAGAGAACAAATACATTTCAAGAAAGAGATGTAATTATAATCATTCATTGAATATCTTACTTCCAGATGAATCTCCGTAGTAAACCAAATAAAGGTTTGTAGCAGCACATATGAAGGATAAAAATGTTTGATCAATTAAAAATGCTTCATAGTATCAAAGTTCCAAGATAATGATAGTCCACTTACAGAATAGAATCACAGAGTAAGCAGAGTGTGAAGGGACCCATCAGGATCATTGAGTCCAAGTCCTGGCCCTGCACAGAACACCCCAAGACTCACACTGTGTGCCTGAGAGCATTCTCCAAATGCTTCTTGAACTCTGACAAGCTTGGCGCTGTGACCACTTCCATGGGGAGCCTTTTTAGTGCTCAATCACCCACTGGATGAAGAACCTTTTCTTTATATTGAACCTAAACCTCCCCTGACACAACTTCATGACGTTCCCCTGAGTCCTGTCACTGGTCAAGACAGTGAAATGATCAGTACCTGCCCCTCCAGTTCCCCTCATGAAGATATTAAAAGCTTATGAAAGAAAATGTGTTTCTTTAATAGTTTGAACAATACCAATAATATATAATTGGGGGGGGGAAAAAAAAAAGAAACCAAGGTTTATTATGTGACATTATGTTTAAAGAAAATTGTGGAGAATAACTGAAGTAATTCTTAACACTGTCAGGATTCAGTGGATATTTAATATATCCGTAAAGTCCTGCAATCATTAATGTTTAGTAATTTGGAAATTTGTGTTTCTGTCTTCCATTTCAGCTGGACCACGCTTCTTGGTAGAACTGTAGATCCAGGACACTAACAGTGTTAGGTTGTTTATATCTGGTGAATGACATGAGACCTGCTATTTCTGTAATTCCATGATTGTCAGGGCTAGGTCAGGCAGCTGGAGCAGGTAATAGGAATCTGTCTGGTATGTAAATGAGTGTGTTTGAAGATCTATTTGACAGTGTTACTTTAAATGGGATTACACTTTCACTTTGCCTTTATTTCCCATTTTCTGCAGAAATGGTTCAAATATATATGAATTAAAATAATTTTGTTTCCTTTTAGTACTAGTGAATGGGGTCTGCAGCTTGGGGGCAGAAGTATGACATAAATGGTCCAGAAAGGCATTCTGAACTGTACCATTCCCTTCAAGCTGAGCTGGTGAATTGACACAACCTTGTGCCTTTTTAGTGTAATGTGACATGGGACCACCCACAGTACATATGCTGCATAAGGATTTACAGAGGAGCCCTTCCAGCTGAATACACAATTCCTTTATCAGGGAGTCTTCCTTGTAGCAGAACAATGCACATTGCTCTGGTCCTTTGATCAAAGTTAACTGATCAGGGTTGAGGACTCATCCCACAGACTGATCGTGTGTTTAGAAAGGTTTTAATGAAGAGATTTTCTTTCACTTGTATTTTAGCCTCTATATTAGTCTCTGCCTACATGGATATTAACTGAGCTTTTTTCACAGCACATAATGTTAAACAAATGTTTAGGCATTTTAAGATTCTGTGTTGAAAATATTTCAAAAGATAACAATAATGCACTTCTGGCTGCAGAAGTCGCTAAATAGAGTGTAAGATGGGGAAAGGAAAGGAGTTCTTTGAATGCATATGTCCTCATTTCATACATCTGTTTGAATGTTGCACTTCCTGGCCGGATAGAATGGGTGAATTTTGCCACTAGTACAACTGACTGTTATATATTTAAAAGAATTCATTCCCAAAAAGTCATTATACACTATATTTTCTTTGGTGGCAAACTAGGGTTTAAAAAGTCTTAAAAAAAAAAAAAAAAAAAAAAGTCCCTACCCTGACACACACTCAGGACTAATTTTTTCCTGACATATCTAATATTAGTCATTCCCCTGTTTTTCTGCATGTAGCTGTTTGTAAGACTGTGCTGCAAAGCAAATCATTGAAATGAACCAAGTTAAATCTACAAGAATACGGTTTTGGTAATATGTTTGTGGGTCTGTGAGTTCCACAAAATTATTTCACTGACGGTATTTGAAGAGTGCTCAATGCTCTACAAGCTGCTGTCCTGGGAAGACTCTGTGGGTGGCACTTGGGAGAGCAGAGAGAAGATGGAGTGTTGACACAGACACAATGTAATTCCTCTGAAGAAAATATGTACCCCCCACAGTGGTTATGGTCATGAAATGAGGAATTGCTGATGTCTGTCTCTTGAATTTTATTTCGAATTCTACTCATGTTAAGTTTTTAAAAAATTTTTCTCCTAGCATTTATCCTTGGTTTACAGCCATGTTTATTTTTACCCATTTGACTCTCCAGTATCTTCACGTTTTTTGATGCTCAAATAAAAAAAAAAAAAAATAGGCTTTGCCTAATTTAGACATATCATTAAAAGAACAGATAGGATCTTATAAATCTCCAAATAAATGTAAATTACATGGGGGAAAAATTATTTGCATTTTGCATCAGCTTGAAAACTACTTTGATTTGTCTGCAAAATGTCAGTGGTTAAGATATTGAATTAATGTGGGTGCTCATTGTTGCTGTTCATTGTTTTTGTTTTTTGCTTTTCCAATCTTAAACATCACCAGGAAGATTTAATGGATAGTGATTCATTCCTTAGTCATTTTAATTAACCCACTGTTTCTGAATTTAGCCAGTGCTGACAGCTGTTTCCTCCCGTCTTGTACTGTCTGGGACCTTGCTGTGGTGAAGTTTTGTCCAGTCTGATGCTGACTGATGGGGTACTGCATCTGACTGCTGCCAGTCTGTTACTGTTGCAAAGCGTGTTTGTTTTATTTAGTTCATTTCTAAGGTTAAAATAGCTTGTTCTAGTTCAGCCCTGTGTTTTCCCCAACTTGGTTTGTTCCTAAGTTGTACTCACCCTTGAGGCTGTCCTTTATGGTATTCCTGGCCCTTTGTTTCAGTCCTTCCCTGCCTATCATTGTAGCCCTGCCCCTTGTTCTCAAACCTTCTCTGTCAGTCCCACCCTGGCTGGCCACCCTGGGCCAATCCCTGGTTCTTCCACCCCTTTGCAAATCCCCTAATCCTCAATGCCCCATTGGCCCATGTAACCAATCCTTCTCACCTTGCTTCCCTCATTGGGCTGTACTTTATAAGACCCTGCCCTTCACTCCTCCCTTAAGGATTCCCTGTGGTTGGTTGTATCCACCCACCCATGTGTCCCTGTATTTAATCCTGTGCGCAGCAGCGCTAGGGGCTCTTGGCTCTTGATCTCTTCAACCTGAGTACATCTCTCGATGGAATCTCAGTAGCAGAGAGCCTTCCTCTCTTCCTTTACCTCATCCTGGGTAGTGGCTGTACATCATAGAGCAAGTGGCTCTGAAGGTTCTGCTGTAGGTCCAGCCCCAGACCATCGCAGTTCCTCGCTTCTGATGTGGTGCCTGAGAACATCCTTGAGCTAGCCCGGGCTCCGGTGGGCCACATCTGGGATCCTGAAAGTGATCAAATTGAGGGACCACACAAGCTGGTGATGTGGGATTGTGGTACACTTGAGTGTCCATGCCCCTGGGACTGTGGTGGATCCCAAAGAAGTGGGTGAAAACATATGTCCCCAAACATCTCAGTAGACTACCGAATGATGGAAAGGAGGTGTCAGCAGTGAGCCGAGATGGAATGAGGTGGCTCCTCGGGGGAAAGGGGAATGCAAACTTCCCCTTTCTTCCTGATTTCCATTTTCTTAATATGTTTTTTATTGCTTTTGAAAAAAAATTTACCAGTTTTCATTAGCTTATTACTTTTCCAGGGAGAAACCATCCCCAGTGTGTCACCAAGTAAGTGGGTCCTCATCCTTCTCACCATCTTGTGGCCAGCCTCAGATGCACGGATTGTCCTGCAACCCAGAAAGAATGTCTGGGTTGCCCTGGCAGAGACCCTTAAGCAAGACCATATTTTTCTGTCAGTGGTGGCAGCAGAGAATCCCAGATCAACGTGGGGATCTTGTTGAAGCCTAATGAGTACCCAAAAAAATTAATGGAAATCAAGAATGGTGTCAGTCAGGGGACACTCCCTCACCAGATTGCCCGCCTGGCTCTCCCGAAGGTCAAAACTCCTGTCCCTAACCCATTACTCCTCTGGACAGTCTGGCAATGCACATTACGTAAAACAACTGGTGAGCCCCAAGAATTTGATATTTTAGATTCTTCCCCCACCCCTTTTTGCGTTCATTTTAATTCTGACTTTCTTCATTATAAAGACCAATATATCTCAGTTAAACAGTATTATAGGCAGTTTCGGGCAAGTCAGTGGTGTTGATTCATCAGCCACGTTTCCACCACCGACAGTCACCCCCTGAAGCTGGATAAAGGTTTATATTTGATTTGTGGCGACTGCACCTGGGCCGGCAATCCCCTCTCACCTTCTTGGAGGCCCATGCACGCTCAGGCAGTTGATGCTGTTTACCCCCAGCAAAACCCAAACTGATGACCGGCAAAAGAAAAAAAATCAGCCGTCCAGAAAAGTATCATCAACAATCTGGATGAAAATTGTGACTCTGAAATTATTAATTTGTCACATCCAAAAAGAGCTGCGGTATCTTTTTGCTTTGTGTATCAGCAGCAAAGGCTCTAGGCAAATTATGCCACCTAGAGTGTTGGGTGGCTAAACAACCCAACTTAACATCAACCACCTTGAGTGAGTGACCACTTAGTAGAAGAGAAAACAACTAGGCTGGCCACCCTTCAGAACAGGGCAGCCATCAATTTTCTGCTGCTGCTATACAGTCATGAGTGCACAGAATTTGAGGGTTTCTGCTGCCTGAATTTATCATTGAAGAACACAGATATCCATGCAGCCCTCAAGAAAATTAAAGAGTCCATTAGAGACATTAAGCTGGGATCTAAGGATTGGCTCAATAACATCTTCACGGGATGCCTACTCACAGGATGGGGATGGCTTCTGTTATCAAAACTGTCTTTTTGTTTATCTCAGTTGTCATCATAAGCTTAATTATGTTTTTCATTTTAAAGAAATTTTGTTTGTCTGCTGCTGCCCAAGTTACATCTTCCTTCCCTGATGTTAATATTACTGAATCCTCAGCCTACAAACTTCCCCCACCTTGGTTCCACGACCTATACCCACGTTCAGAATACTATCCCGGCCCTTCTTTTTGAACCTTCCCTGTCAGTCCTGCCCTGGGCCAATCCCTGGTTGGTCCACCCCTCTGGAAATGCCTTAATCCTCAATTCCCCATGGGCCCATGTGATCAATTCTCCTCACCTCGCTTCCTACATTGGTTTGTATTTTGTAAGACCTTGCCCTTCACTCCTCCCTTAAGGATTCCCTATTGGTTGATTGTTTGTATCCACCCACCAGTGTGTCCCTGTATTCAATCCTGTGCATAGCAGTACTCGGGGCTCTTGGCTCCTGACCCCTTCAACCTGAATAAACCTTCCATTGGAACCTCAGTGACAGAGAGCCTTCCTCTCCTCCTTTACCTGATCCTGGGTTGTGGCTATACCCCGTAGTGCAAGCAGTTCCTCTAAAGGTTCTGCCAGAGGTCCAACCCCAGACCACAGCAGTTCCACACTCCTGACATGGTACCAGAGAACATCCTAGAGCTAGCCCTGGCTCCGGTGGGCTGTGTCATGTTACTGTATGACACTCTGCTTTGGATCCATGCTGTTGGCTGCAGCTTTGCCGTGCTGATCCTCATGCACTCCTTACAACCTCTAGTTGTCACCCTGCATACAGTAGGGATGGACTGGGATACAAGGAGATATGGGGAACAGTACTGAGCCCTAGCAGTAGTGGCACAATTCTTTCAATCTATTCCTCTTTACACTGAGAGTTGATTTGGTCTCAGATTCATCGACCTTTTACATCTGATGTCACTAATACACTTTCCTTAAAGATCTGTCTTTGTTATGTGCAGGACATTTCACCGAAGCCTGTAATGCCATACTGCACAAATAAGGTAAAAGAGCTTTGTTGAAAGAAAAGGTTCTATAATCCTTTAAAAAGCTGGCAAGACCGCCAAGTTTATAAAATTATTTCAAAGATGCTAACAATGCATCCTATAAAATAATTTGGGGTATAGCAAAACATTTAATGTGCAGAATACAGATGTGAATGTGCAGAACACAGAACACAGAAATGGGAGCATATATTGGCCTTTTATATGTTGCAGTGAGAGTTTTCCCTCCTCAAATCTACAAACACAATATCTTGGTTTTTTTTCATTCCTACACAGTTTGTACCTTTCTTCACAGAAAATATCATATTTAGCTTGCCACAGAGTCATTTCTCTGCTGTGACAGCACAGAGGAAAGAGCAAAAGGGTAGACAGCCAGGGAAATCCATGACATGAGTCAACTGGCTCAATGGAGTTCTGCTTGGAGGCTGCACTGAAGAAGATGAATTGTTTGCACAGAAGAAATGGACAGAGAAGGTCAGGAAAGCTGCAGAAAACTTACTATGCTTTGTCCTCTCAAAGCAGGATGGGAAGCTGCTATGCAGACCTTTAAGGACATAAATCTCTAAGGTACCACTGCAACAGCTTTCAGAAGCAGGCTAGGCCATCGTTTTTACAGGACCCCTCATCTATCCAACACTAGGGAAGGTAAAAAGGTGGAGAGAGAGCATAGAGCATGCTATAGAAGCAGTATGTGTACTGTAGGACAGGTGTGTACTTCAGAATTCTGACTTTTCAACTGCCTCAGAAAACAAAGTACCTCTGGGTATTTCTCTTTGCAAAGCAAAGCTCCACTCTCTAGAATCTGTAATTATGTCCAATGTATCTAAAACAATTTCATAGGATAAAAAGCTGGAGTAGTCTATACGGAGGAAGTATTAGCATTTCATAGGCAGTACTCCAGATATTTTTGTGATTTTTTTGGTTAAAAATCTTTTATCCAGAGAACACTGCATCAAGTAGAAACTGGGCAGCATAATAGGAGGAGGTTGTTTTTAAATGCCATCTGAGGGAAATGAAATTAAAAAAATAATTTAATATGTTTCTGTTCAACACAACAGATACAATTCTGAACTATGTGGGGAAAAAAAAAAGAATTCAAGAAGCCAAATGAAAGGGTCTATTGTTGCAATTAGTATTGGATAAAAGCTGCTTTGCGCATCAATAAAAGTTCTTTGAGATTTTAGTTTTTTTCTTGTCCACCTCACTTGGAGAAATCCTTAAAAATATTTTTCAGAAAAATAGCTTTCTCCAAAATAACAATTGTGGTTTCAAAATCTTTACCTGTGAGTGGAAAGGGTAGATATAAATACTTCTTGGGTTCCATGCACATTAGGTCTCCAATATTTGTAGGTTGAAAAACATGACTGGCAATCCAAGAGTGTGGATTGTTGAACTTTTTGTGGGAATTCTCTGTTGAAGACTGGAAACTTTCCTTGATAGGGTTTTTTTTTCTTTTTTTTTTTAAATTAATCCTGAGAAAGGTTTTCTTAAGAATGATTAGTAATTCACAGAAGAAAATTTGGATGATAATATCTTAGCCAGCTTACAATGCAATATTTTAACGATTTTTTGTGTTTCTTCTTGGAAACAAAAGACTTCTGTTAAATGTCCCTTTTTTTCCCAAGGATTTTGCAATTTTTTATTTTTTTGTCTTTACAAACTGCCTTTTTTTTTTTTTTCCTGGTAGTTATTCAATTAGATCTTGGTCTCTATACTGCACAGTAGCATATAGCATTTCGAGAAAGATGGAGTTTCTCAATATATGTTCATTACTGTGACCTTAGAAGCTTCATCAGCAACATTAGCATTTTCAAGAAATGACCATTTTAAACTTGCACATTGAGTGTCTGTTTTGCTGGGTTTTTTTTTTATGATCTTTTAGTAGATCATTCTATTATTTGTTCTTCAGTAGTGTTTCATAATAAGATCTAAAAAGGGCAAAACAGTTATTTTCTTATCTAAATAGTTCACAGAAATTACAATATTTGTAATTGAACATGAGGAATAACTTCAAAATGCCCTGAAACAGAATAGAATCCATCTTACAAGTATTACACCATTCATATTTCTTAAAGAACTTTATAAATATACAAATTCAAATACAAGATCTTTCTTCTGCTTTAATTATTTCTTATCTATTGTATTATTAAATAAATTTAGAGCACACAAATTAAGTGAGGATGGAGACGATGGGATAAAGATCTAGAGAGATCTGCCTGGTTGCAATGAACATTTATATTTAATGAGTAGCTTCTTGCAGTTTTTTTTTTTTGCTGTAAACAACGCTGTGTAATATTTAGACTATTAAATATTTCTAAGCACACCAGAAAAAAACGGTTCATTTTGAGTAGGGTGAGGAAGGACCTCAGTGTCCCCAGGGGAATGCTGGTTCTGCTAGAAGCAAGGAGGGCTCTGGTCCCCTTTGAAACAAGTATTCAAACAGCCAGGACACAAACTGGCAGGATACCCAATAATACTTGGCAGAGCCTGATTATACCTCATGTCTAGCACACTGAGAGTGGAGGTGGAGGTCACTTATCCTTTGCTGCGTTTGTATGAGCAAATACACTCATGCAGATCTTGTACACCTACATGCTTCTTTATTAGAAATATCAGCTACCACCCCCAGCCTTCCTTAATGTTAAAGATGCTAAACTAAGCATTCTCAAAACTCAGACACCCACAGTGGATAATAAAGGAGAGATTTGTTAATTTATTAAGCTAAGTATAATATTTAACAATATTACCTACCTTCATGTACTATTAGAGCGAACCTTTGCTTATATTTCACTATACTATTCATGGAAGCCTTCTTTGCTTTTGAAACTTTAATTTTTATTTTTTCTTTGTGGTTTCTGTAGCTGTAATAGTAATGACCTTGAGCTGTGTCTTCTTGGTTATTACAGAAACCTGCGCATGCAAAGTAGTTGATGGATATCAGTGCAGGCACTGTCAGGGTGTTTCAGATGTTTCAGGTTACCATGATACAGATTAACCCAGCAACCCGCACCAAGAATGTACAGTAAGTACAACAATGCTGCAAATTAGCTTTGAAAACACAATGTGATTATTAATCAGAAGTTTCTAGGCACATTTTGCATGTTATAATTACTGAAGGTCTTTTGTTTGTGGCTGTTTCCGTAAGGCAGTTTGACACACTTCAACACATTCTAAGAAAATGCAGATCTGGTGCCAAATACTAGGAGAATAGAAAATGATGCTTCTCTCTTGCTAAAAAATGTATTTCCTGACTCTCAGAACATATTCCCATTGAACCTCACTTTGCTTTTTATGCAGCATCTTTTCGCTCAGTGACTGGCAGGTGCTATTTACAGTGCCTGGTACTTTTGTGTGTAAGTGCCTCGTTATTAAAGAGACATGTCCTGATAAGCTGGCTTTTTAAGGAAGTAAGTTCCTTGCCAAGGAATGTAAGAAAATTTCTGAGGCAATAACAGAATAGGCCTGGGGCTGACATACTGCAGTAAATAGCATAAAAGACATATAAAAGCAAGGAGAAGTCCAGTGAATTTCAGTAGGTTCTAGTCTAAACTAAGTGACTGCTACAGAAGTGGTGACATTACTTATATCTAAGCAATCCTGTCTTGCAGCAAATTCTGTTTCAGTTACTGGGTTCCGTGGTAAACACTTAAACACTCAATGCCTGGGAAATTAAACCAGCACTTGCTGCAGCCATGCACAGAGGTGCAGCTCACATTTTTGGGTCAATGAATGGAGACTGAATGCCTTCCTCAGGCCCAGTTCCCATCTCTTCCCTGAAGATCCTGCAAATCAGTTAGGTTTCATTCAGGCTGAAGCCTCTAATTTTTGCAACATGTATTTTAGATGCTAGTGTTTTAGCATTTGCCTGCATTTTGGGAACAGCAATTATTAATGCAGAGCTAATAATACTCAGGGATGTGACATTTACCTTCAATAACAGAGGCCTGATAGTTATCATCAGATTTAACTTTTAGGATTCTGTTTCCACAGTTTCCCCCTGTATTCTGTATTGGTCTCATATTTTGCTTTGTTTTATTTCTATTCTAGTTTTGGTACTTTCTGCACCCTCATGATCCCCCTCTCAGCTTCATATTTCTTTGTATGCCCAGCATATTGGAATATCTGTTCTTGTTTTGCCATGCTTAACTTGGACATGTTTGCTTCTTCTGCTTCTGCTCTAAAATTTAATATTTTCATCAAACTTACCCAGAGTATGTGCAGTTGTAATACAAGTGATGTTTTAAAAGTAAATGCTGTTCAACTATTTTAAAAACTAATTTTCCATATTAAATACAGTATTTTCTGATAAAAGAATGTGTAGCATGCCTACAGTAGAATGTAAGGTTTTCCAGCATTTTTCCAGCTTCAGTTTCTGTTATTGATTAATCAGTAAATAACTCAGCATATATTCTTATTCTAAAAGAGAGTCACAAACATCTGTAGTTCTGCATATTTCTTACTGGCAAAAAAATTATTCTTATTTGTCATGATTCTGTTTTCTTTAATTTATTTTTCCCTTTTTTTAATCTGATGATCTTCTAAGACTAATGTTACACTTACTGCTCCCTCGCTACTGAAGTGATTTTATTTAGGGTATGCAACATTCCCACTTTTCCCTTGCTGTTTGATCAATTTCTCTGTGACGTTAGCCTTTCCCTAATCTTTTCTTTAATTTGGAAATGAGTGCTACAATAGTAGCAGATACAGCTTTTTATCAAATGATTACCTCAGAACTATAGGATTATAGCTTCAAAGGATTTTATAATGGGATTAGAGGGTATGTACCTGGACATTTACCATACAGCATCTGCTTTGTACATGCTGTATCTGATGTGTGTCTTAGCCTTAGGCCTAGCCCTAGGTGAGTAGTGGAGGGGGCACTCCTGTGGGAGGTGAGAGGTATGAATTTCAGCTCATTTTGCATGAGGAGGGCATTGAGTTTGGTTTCCTTAGAAACTGCTGTAATTTCTAGTCTATTTTAACATTAGTTTCTCCTCCTTCTACTTTGACAGACAGGTTTTAAGTGAAAAGAACGAATCAATTTTCCATAATCAAAAGAGTTTAAGTGAAGGTGGAATTCCAGGTTGTGAATCCCACTTTCACATAAGCCCATAATTTGGGTTGCATTTAGGCACTTGGAAGAGGGAGGTAATATTGTAGATTGTCTCTATCCATGACTTTTTTTGTTGGCTTACCCATGCATTTATTTCACTGCTAAGGATGCTGATCACTGTGAATCCTACCACTGGGCACCAATGTGTCTGTTCATATTACATTGTCCTGAGCTACTCATGAGCTCATTTCACTGAAAGGAAAAAAAAAACCAAAACATATAATCAATGCATATTGTTCCTTCAATGGATCTGACTTATCTGCCTTGGCTTCTTAGAAGTGCAGAGAGGAGTTAATCTGTTTATATTTAAGCTATTACTGCCCCTGATCAAATTAGGAGACATACTACATCAAAAATCTCAGTTCGTGTCTAGTGATCTTTAGCAGTTCATGTGTTGGGAACTTAGTCCTCATTTAAAAGAGGTTTTAGGCTTCTAATTATCAACATGTTTTTGCTTAATAAAGACCCTTGGCATTTTAAAAACACTTAAACGCTTCCAAAAATAAAAATTACTGTTTTCAAAAATATAAACATTCTTTTTCTCCTAAATGAACTTTTCCTCTTTACTACTTCTACAAAAATCTCCCCCTTTAGGAATTGACGGTATGCATCTTTAAAAAGTCTTCTTTCAACAACTGCCTTCAAGTAATAGCAGTGTTTTGGAGAAATTCTGGATAATTTCTAGTTGCTACCTGACTTGGCAGGGCTCTTCTACATCACCTGTTACTCTGCATAATAACTTGTTGTGATAGGCAGTAAGTAAAGACTAATTTTATTCTCTTGGCTTCTGAAATTTATCGAAGTTGGCCTTCACAATGCTTTTTTATAGGTGTACTTACTTGTCATTAAATTACAGTTTTCCTCAAATTTTTAAAGGGTCCCTAAAAGTCTCATTGCAATCTTGCCTCTTGTGCACCTGGAATTCTTGTCAAACACAAGGTTGATATCCTTATTTCTATACCCCATGCATAGAGCTATTTTAAACCTGACCCCTTCTTCCTTTTGAGAAAGTTCACAACCAGTAGGGAAATACTTAATAGTCTCGCTCTCTTAACTGAAAGTGAAAAATCCAACCACTGTATTAAGGCAGCCTCAACAGCTAGGAAATAAATCACAGTAAATAATTTTCCCCCTGTATTTTGTTGTTTCCTCATTTACAATCACAGGTAAAGTTTTTTTAAGCACTTCAGTAATTTAGGCATCTAAATCCTCCTTTACAACAGAGTAAGCAGTTAACCTCTGCATCTTCAATCCTTAAGCATACAAGACAGATCTCAGTTTTCCTTCCATTCATCTACTTCCTTCAATAGCCTTTGGATTCTTGTTTTTATCATGTATTTGTAGGTATTTTTCATAATGCGGAATGAACTTTAATTAGGGCCCCGGGCACTATTGTAATGCAGGTAATAGGCAATAGTTAAAATGACAGATGCTGCCGGCTTTTAGTTCCATTCTGAGATATTTAAACTCGTGTATTTGAGAATTGCAACTCCTCTGCAGGAGGTTTTATTTATGTGTCCCTAATAGGCATTTGTCTGCTTTTTGAAGGCAGATACTACCCCACATGATCTGTATTTTCTCTACACTCCAATCTGATTACATTATCTTTTATGTCACTTTTTATTTTTCACAGGTTTCTTAATATTATCCTCTTTTCAAGCCATACCACCCTTGCTACTTTTATATCCTAGCATGTTCTTAAAACTTTATTTTTACCCTCTTCTGTCACCTCTATGTTTTAAAGATGCATCCAAAGCAAATCCTTTGAAAACATTCACCAATTAACTGTACTTATCTGTAAAATAGATTCAATCATTTCATCTACTTGCTAAGATTTATTTTTCAAATCCTATTGAAATCACCTAGCTTTCTTTTTGAACTTTGCTAAATCAGCTCTCTAATGTTATACTTATTGTCCTGGTTTGAAGGACAGGTGTCTGCCAGTAAAGGCAGAAGTTTTCCTTTGAAATAGAGACTTTAATTCCACT
>JAOTQP010001286.1:70374759-70395114 GCA_026413545.1 Cichladusa arquata | reverse complement strand
TGTCTAGAGTCATTAAAGGTCCTGGGTGTAACCCGGCCAGCTCCATTGGCATGGTAATGGGAAAAATTCTTTAAATTAACACACTAATAGAAAAAACACTGAACCCTCAACACTTATGAATTTAATTTCTCATAATGCCCCATTTCCTCTGGATATATATCTCATGCTGATATTAAAGCTATGGCATTCTGGGCTGCCTTATACATGTATTGCTTTTCATTTTAGCTTGAACTCATCATATATGCTTCTGTTTTTCCTTATACTTGGTTCTTGACCCTCAGTGGCTACTTGAAGGTGATTAGAAGATCAAAGAATCAAAAATCATTTACTATAGGTTGGATACAGCTTCCTCTGTTTTAAGTTTTCATACAGATATACAAGTGAAAACTCTCAAATGTTATAACAGGAATCACAAAACAGTTACTGAAGAGCAAATTTGGCAATAATGATGGACATGACATTCAAGCCCTGCCTTTGAAAATAATTGTGCACAAGGGAATAAGTATTTAAATAGGAGCAGATGTGGTCTCAAAGAAGTTCATGGTTAGTTTTCTCCCTCTTTTTCTTGTGTTTCAGGAAGAATGAAGTAATATTTAATTTTCTCCTCTACTGGTTTATTTGTGCATGGGACTGTATGTATATAGGTTCCAGCGACCTGAGAAAATGAGTAAGTTGTATTAAAAAAAAAAAGAAGACTCTCAAGACAATGGATAACTGCAAAATCAAATGAACAGATTTTCTTGTTTGAGTTTCTGCTTTTGGAGCAGAAGAAAACTTCACAAGCACCTCTCTGTTCATAGTGTCACTATCCAGAGAAAAGCATAAGAAAAATCTTGCCATTGCTCTCTGACAGTATTATTTACCAAACTAGGGCATGTATTGCATTGCATGCAGCCTTGACAGTGGCTCCCAGTTGGAAGCATGGTGGATTCCCCCCCTGTTGCTGGTAGCTTCCTGTCCTGGGCCTCATTTTCTCTGGGGAAAACAATGTTCCCTGATAAAATAAAGGAAAGGTTAAGTGGCTAGTGCTGTCTGGTTTGTTTGTTCCCTCCTTCCTTTCCTGCTTCCTTTTAATATTTAAGGAAGGACAAAAGAGAAAATACTTGGTTTCAACACTGAGCTGGAATAAAGTCCATCCATTTGTATGGATGGTCTATACAAATCTCCTGAACACTGTGGCTAAAGAGGGAGTACCTGTAAGAATTAATTTGCTTGAGAGAAGGTCAGCTCTGTGTTCTGGGAGAACATAATGCAAACCAATGCAAACTAGGGCTCTGGGATTTGTTATTTGTGTCATGGCTGGCATTGCATGGATAAGTTTGGATGAGATATACCCTCTGTTTGACAAACTTAAAATGTTCTAATGGTATAGAAATTTTCATTCTTCTCCTAGTAAGTTCTTGCTCAGTGCAGCCAAAAATATGGTTTGTACCATGCGCTCTTTTGAAAGACAAGACAAAATCTCTATCACAGTTGTGTTCCTGAAAGCGAAGATTGGACACACGGTGTCATTGTCTTTTTTCATTCCTTGACAGCCTTTATTAATTTAGAAATTATTGGGTAGATGGATGATTACAGGTAAAAAACCTGCAAACTATGAAACTGAGGAAGGGCTAATAAAACCAGCAATCTTAAATGTATGTTACTACAAGTAAAAAAACCCCTAGACTTCAGGCAGCTTGAAAAATGTTTATGTTCAGATTATAGATTTATGACTTACTCTTTCCAGTATTCATGAATGCACAGACTTTTTGCCTTAGGCATATTAGAGTAGCAATGCCTTAAAACTGGAAATAATTGCTTAACACTGAACAACATAATTATATATTTTTGAGCATTTTAGCAATTAAGGATATATATGTACATTAAAAAAAAAGTAAGTATGAACTTTTATTCGAGTAAAACTGCTATTTCATCATTTTACTTGTGAAAGCTGATTTGCCTCCAGACAAGTCACATTGCTTTCATTTTACATGCATAGACATTTTGCAAGTCTTATCGTTAGTGAATCCCACGCAGCATGGGTTTAAAACTTTAATCAAACTAAAACCCACGGTCCACTGATGTTCTATAGACCTGCTGGGTTTAGAGCTGTTGCAAGAAGAAATTTTCCTTTTGCATCCATAGAAAGTCAAATTAATTATCATACAGTGATTCCTTCTGAAGAACAAAATTGCTTGGGCTGAGTTTAAATATAAATGTGTAACTCTTAATACCTGCATTGGAAAATTTGTGTTTTGTTAACTGCCGTTGTCTGCTTTTCCTTGTCAAAATTCTGTTGAGAGTATTTAATTAGAAAAATTACAAAACGAATTCATTTAGCATGAAGACAAACTTTCGTGCAAATTAAAGATAAATCTTCAAGATTTGGTGTGAATCCAACTTCTATATTTATATATATTTCTATGAATGGCAAATGTTCATGGAAAGGTTTGAAAATGTTTGACACTAATAGACTATGTTTAAGAATCTTTTTTTAATGTTTGGTCTACAGTATTGGTGATTCAGTTCTTCCTCAATAGAAAGAAGCCTGGGATAAAAAGCGGATATCTAGTGTGGTTCTGCTAGTATCTAAATATGTGGGGTAGCCTGTTGTGCTGTATGGTTGCAAACAAAAAAAAGAAGAACGGAGGGCCCTACAGCATAATAATGTACCTAGTGCAGGAGTATTTAAAATACTTGTAACTATTATATTTTTTTCCTTTACTTAAAAAAAAATAATATATAAGGGTAAGAGGGGATGGCAATGTCTGTCACTTTCTTAGTGGGTTATATACAGCTGTAGGGTTAAGACATATTTCATCTATTCTAGAAGGGTGGGGGATGAGGAAAAAGAATGAAAATTCAGTGGTGGATGATGTAGGCAGGGAAAGGTTCATTTTTCTTTCTGGGTATATTTTCAATGGTTATACTTTTAGTATCTCCAGAACTAGTGAATTGCTGTAAATGTTCCTGCTTAATCTGGCTCCTTCAGCCACTTACCCACAGACAGACACAGATGCAAACACACACACAAGTGAACAAGGAACATAATACCAGGAACTTACAAAACTCTATCCATATTCTCCATTTTTTAAAAAGGGCTTGTGGAAACAGTGTACATTCAAAGGGAGGGAATCTGTAAATATTTCAGAGAAAAAATAAAATGCAGCACAAATAAATGATATTTTTCAATTATCAGAATAAAATATTTTAAACAACTTGAAAGAATTCTTGGAAATGGGATATTTTCTTCAAATACCATGCATTCGGGTAGTTGTGAAAATGTCCTGTTTGCAACTGCTGGATACTTAAAATGTTTATTAAAGCTAAGTGGTATATCTTATGTATCTCATTGGCATCTTGATAAACTCTCAGTGCTAAAGGGTGTAATAATACTGTAGATTGTAACGGCTGCTACACTCAGTGGCCTTTTCAACTTCAGATGATTTATTTTTGAAGTTTTATTTCTATATGCTTCCAGTTAATTGCTGTGTGCTTTAATTGGGCTTCAGTATGCTCATCTTTTGACCACAGTGCAATAGCAGGAAACCATGTTTGAATAAATGTTGAGGGTGTCTGCAGATTGATGGATTGTGTATGTGAATCTTTCACTCCTGGGTCACGCAAAATGCAGATTATTAGGACAGTGCAAACTGCAATCAAATTACAGAATCTAGCAGTGCCACTAGTAGGTCTATGCTGTGTCATAACTTGAGCATAAATTTTAAGAAATCAGAAGGACTTTTAAAAAATCAGAAGGAACAATAATACCATTGCCCTGATAGTTTCTAGTCATTAGCTCCTTAGGTGAAAGATGCAGCTGAGGAAAAAATGGTGTTGAAGTTAATTTTCATTCTCAGGCTATTTCACCAGATTATTATATCCAGTCTTCAATAATTAGATGGAACTCCGTTGATATGCCTCTTTTCAAACTCGGATAAAAGTGGGAAATCCCTTGTATTCCTAGCTTGGAACAATAATAAATCTCTATAGACTTGAGAGGTAGGACCATGTGAGCCTCACAGAATTCAACAAGGCCAAGTTCTGCACATGGGCTAGGCAATCCCAAGCACAAGTACAGTCTGGTGGAAAATTAATTTAGAAAAGCCCTGAGGAGAAGTACTCAGGGATCTTTGTGGAGAAGAAGCTTGGCATGACCACACAGCAAGGTCCACTTGCAGCCCTGAAAGCAAAACATATTGTGGGCTGTGTCAAAAGATGCATGGCCAGCAGGTCAAGGGAGGTGATTACCTTTACTCCATTCTCCTAATACCTCACCTGGAGTGCTGCATCCAGCTCTGGGGCCCTAGGCTTAAAAATAACATCGACCTGTTGGAGTGAGTCTAGAGGAGGGCTGTGAAAATGATCAGAGCACCTCTCCTGTAGAGACAGGCTAAAAGAGCTGAGGCTGTTCAGCCTGGAGAAGAGAAAGCTCCTTCCAGTACCTAACAGGAGCCTACAAGAAAGCTGGAGAGGGGCTTTTTACAAGGACAAAATAGAGACAGGACAAGAGGGAATAGTTTTAAACTGAATGAGAGTGGGTTTAGATTGGATATAAGGAAGAAACTCTTCCCTGTGAGGGTGGTGAAACACTGGAACATGTTAGCCAGAGAAGCTGCGGATAGCCCATCCCTGGAAGTCTTCAAGGCCAGGCTGGATGCGGCTTTGAGCAATTACATTTTGTGGAAGATGTCCCTTCCCATGGTAGGAGCATTGCAACTAATTGATCTTCGAGGTCTCTTCCAACCCAAAGTCTTATAGTCAAACTTGTAAGTTTTATTATTCACTGTGTGTCCTTACCATTAAATGCACTCCATGTAGCTGAATGCAAGGCTCTTTTCCCCAAAAACCCCCACAAAAAACCCCCCAAAAAACAAAAACAAAACAAAACAAAAAAACAATTTGCAATGGACTTTTGAAAAATCAGAATCACCAAATGTAGCAACCTTTTATCAAAGAGTTATTATAGAAAAGTTTGCCTATAGCATATGGATTTCTATACCCATACCGGATTATAGCCCTGGTGGTTTACATACCTTAACTGGGGTTATTCTGTTCATATAATTTCTCATCTTTTCTTACTATTAATTTATTTCAGCGTTAGTCAATCTGAACTAGCATCCATGGCAAGGATTGTTACTATTTATTTGTGATGTCAAAGAGATTTCTTTCATTAATTGTAAGTATAACTCCGGTTTTATTTTGTAGTTACTTCCTGGAATTACAAGAAAAGGGAAGCATTGATGATTGTTGGGTTTTATTTCCTTTAATTACGCTACAGCCTATTTTTTTGTCACTGTCCACTTGTGTTCCTTCTGCAGTTTTTTCCATCCTTCACTCTGCTAGAGTGACCTCATGTGTTTAATTTTTTTTCCATTACTAGAAGTTTCTGTCACTTTTTTGATATTTTTAATGTGTGTTGGCAGTGTATGTGCATGTACACATCAAGACAAATAACACAAACAAAATGTAAGTACATATGGTTATGTATACAAATACTATATATATATGTTTGCTTGTTTATGTTTATGTGCATGTATAAAAATACTCATATTTTTATAAATGTGTACATGTAAACCCACATATACAAATATGCATGAATATCATGTAGATATAAATACATAAAAATGTGATTCTATAGATTTTAATACTATAGGTATTGAGGTTTTATCTTTTTTTCTCACACACAAATGTTTTTCTTCCTTAATTTCTTTTTCTTGAAATGCTGCTCCTTCACGTATTCTAAGTATCTTGGGAAATAACATACTCATACTAAAGATAATGCTCCAGGATTTCTAGAGACTCCATCCATAGTTTAATCACATGCAACTTATGTTACAGAATAACCAGAAATTTATTCATCCTTTTCAGAAAATATACTGTTGAGGTGAATTGCATATCAGGTCTATGAAGTATGAAATCTATAATGGATGTACAGACTGGGTAGTGAGAAGCTGAAGAGCAGCCCTGTGGAAAAATGCAGCCCAGTGTGTATTTGAAGCCATAGACACTTTTTCCTTCCTGGAATCTTCTGTCTACTTTTGCCTATTTCTTCTAGTATCTTTTCTCTTTTTCCTGGTTAGATGTTTAAACGAAGCAATGCTTCCTCTCCTGTCATGTAGACAAAATTCTTCTGCCTGTATCTTCAGGCCCTGTCATGTTCTTTTAACCTTACCCACAGCTTTGGGCTTCTTCATTTCCATGTTTGTGTAACCAGAATAAATAAATTCCATTTGGATAATAAGTTTAAGACTGGAATAAAGAGTGAATTTATATTCAGTTTTTAATATATAAAAACACACAATCATTTTACTGAGTAAAGTTTCCTTTAGATTAGTTTGCACTAGAAGAATATACTTTACAAAATAAAAAGTCTGATTGCTTTGCCTTAGAAAGGAGTCTGCAGAACTCAAAGTGTTCCCCATCATATTCCTTCTGGGTCAGTAAGGTTCATTACAAAAAGTAACAGTAAAAAAGGGCATCGCCTCCACTTGTTCTAGTTGGCTGTAGACACTTACATATTATTTTCGGAAAGATTGATGATACCTGCCCTGAAATCACAAGTACCATTCACTTTACTGTTGGGGACATAAAGTTTTCAAAGTTACCAGATATAAGTTTGAAAAAAAAAAATCCTAACTTGGGCACTAGATCTCAGTTTTATAATATTCTGTTCAGAGAATATGACCCACAACTGTTTATGTGTAAAACTTGGAATTTAGCACACAGCCCAGAACTGAGCTACACTTCTGTCTTTAATGGAGAGATAAGACATATTAGTCATGACATGGATTTCTATTTTTTTATAAGCAAAATAACTTCCTTTTAGGAGTAATATTAGTGAAAAATACCTGTCAATTTCAATGTATCAAAGAATTACTCTCACATGATGAAGTACCTTTATCTTCAAAAGTGATTAATTTTGTAATTTTTTTTTGCAAATTAAGGATATAGTCAAGCCAAACTCCAGCCTCATCATATAATACACAATGCATCATATAGCACACATCAAATAATATGGTAGCAGGCTACTCAGAGTGGAGCGTTGTGAATGCAACAGGAAAGAACAGGGGCCTTAGACCTGTTTCATTTGTTAAGAATTTAAAACAGCTGGAGCATAGTCCAGACAATGTTTTTTAACATCTGTTGAGAACCTATTCATGGCTAAGCAGAGTAATATTCAGAGCAATTACAAGCAATCATCTTCATAAAAATATATTCTGCATGGCCTATATGACACAGACATTCATTTTTTGTTGCTTGCCTCTTATGTGACATTACAAATAAAAGCAAGTCAATTAGTATGTTTTATTGGTGGTTCTCATTACTTTGATAACTGTCATTATAAATTTAAAATTACTAATTGCAGCCTTACATGTAGCTTGAAAAATTAACCTCATATGCCCCATATGAAACTGAGTAATGAAGACTTATATGAAAAAATGCTGCTGGGAATTAATCTAGCATGTCAGTGGGTCAAACAGTTCCCGTATGAGTGATGGGGGAAAGAGCCCAATAGCTAAGCTGTTTCCATGTATTACAGTTCCACCCTACAAACAGCCTTATCTCTCTATGGAGTAGGTGTCAGAAATGACCTTCTCATACTCAGTTTGTGATGTATACACACAATGGAATTATTTCACTTACTGTTTCTGTGCTGTTCTACTCTTTTTGTACTGTCACACTTCCCTTGAAAACAGGACACTATTGATACATCACACATCAAGGGGCAAAATGCTTACATGTCAACCCTGGGATATACAGAGATTGATAGGAGAATTAGTTTAGGATCATACTGACAGCATCAAAGTTGCTGCAGATTCACTGAGGAAATGAGGTTACATTATTCTAGATCACAACCATCTACCTGGCATCAGATAGGCTTCCTCCCTTCTAAGACCATCTCACTTGCATCAGGTCTTCACTTCTTTGCCTCAAACTGAGGTGGCATACATTTCCTCCAGCTCTCATACTTTGTTTACCTTTAAAAATATCTAAATTATTGTTTAACATTTTTTCACCTTTTTTTATTTTTCCTCTCTTTTTTTTTATTTTTTCTCTCTTTTTTTTTTTTTTTTAATTTTTTTTCCCCATTGGAAGAAATTGTTGCTTAAACTGTTTGTGGTGATTGATACTGAGTGTTTTCAAATGCTGGAAACATATCTAGTAATTACGCTGTTCAGACATGAAGATTGTATTACCTCAAATTGCCTGGAATGATGTCAATTTATCAAACCTCCTGTAAGAAGTTCATCTCTGCTGTAAAGTAATCACTCCTCTCTCTGTTAGCCTGCTTTATCTAATGCAGAGGGTCCAGAGCGGTTTTATCCACTCTCTTTTTCAACCTCATCCTCTTTTGGATTCTACTAGACCAATGGGGAAAAAATGAGAATGTTTTGTAAGTGCCTTGTTTATTTTATCGCCTTTCAGTGCAGTGGAGGGAGAGGATGCATAATTTGATTTGAAAGCCCGAGACAGTTAAGCAACAGGGCTTCGACAGAGCAGCAGTAATCATGTCTGCTTACTGAAGTAAAACACGTGCTGTTTGTATTCCAGACAGAAGATTTCAATTATGGTTGTTTAAGACTAATACATTAAAAAGCATAAAGATTCATTTCCTATTAAGCACTGCCTTGGAGAATCCTTTAATGTAAGCATCAAAGTGCACTTCCTGGACATTTTCCTGTCTGTTTAATGCTGATAGAAGAAAGAAATGAAGTTTGTAACATTTATCTATCCGTTAACAATAAAAAAGTCCTACAAAGTGATTTTTAACTTTTGGACTAGCAGTAACAGAATAATTAACTTATAGTTAGTTGTACAAATGTAGTGTTCGTAGCCTTTTTTTCCATGGTATCATTCCAGTGCTTTCAGGTTAGCTGACCTAAAAGTAAATGTAAGGTTAAAAGGAGATTTGTCTTATTCAAAGGACAATTACTCAGTGCAATCTGGACTAGTGCCACTCAAACACTAAAATGAATCATAGTTTATATTTTTTTCATGCATTTCTTTCAGTTCTCTGATGAAGACATATATTTTTATATGATTCCTCCCCACCATTAAGATCTGTGTTCTGTCTATTGTGAAAATTGATGATTTCCCAGTGTACAGTTTGACATTGAAATGTGAGCCAAAACCTGAGGTTTTGAATTTACTTCTGTTTGTTCTCTAGTGCTGCAAAAGTACTAAACATTCTAAGAATGCCGTGGTCACATAGCAGACTAATCAAGTTAAGCAACAGTATATCTTAATTAAAAACTACTTTTGGAATTCCCCAACTTTTTACAAGGTACCTGTTGACCAAAAGAATACATACAGCAAAGTCACCAGCTATATTCCCTTGACACAGCTTAACCTTCAAAGAAGAAGCATAATCAGGACTATTTCAGTGGCTCCAGAACCCTGCATTTCCCCTTAGAAATAGTGAAACCAAACTGTCTTTAATATTTGGAGCTTATCTACAGTCAGTTGCTTCCAAGGCTTCACCTCAAGGAGAAACTTCCAGCTGGGAGACTAAAAAAGCCTTTTATGACTTTATTAACTTTACTTAAAATAAAATGTATGCTTCTTTACTTTGTATTTTGCAGACATTGAGGCACTTTAATCTTTGAGGTAGCCCATCCAGGTGATTTCAACTAATTAGGCAAAGCCAGTGATGTACCACTGAGTAAGTCTGGCAAAATCTCCTATCCTGGATTTGTAGTCCAGAGCACCAGGGAAATAACTCAGTAAGTGCACTCATCAAAGGTTCTGTTAGCAAGGAAGAAAATAGGTGCTAAATAAAATCCTAACCAGATTTAGCAACCTTTGATAACACTCAATATTTTAATTCTCATACTGCATTGCTGCTACTTCTGTATCCTACACCCTCTGCATTTTTTATACTATGAGGCTCACGCACTTGATGTGATTAATTTTTTAAATTCATAACATTTTTTCAGGGAGGAACTTAGGGAATAACTCTAGGTATTACTGGATTACTTAGAAAATTTAGCTCCTTAATTCCAGGTTTGATTTAAGCTTACTGTTTAGCACATATATTCCCAAAGCTTTTTCTCAGAAAGCACTGTTATAGATGTAGGCTATAATCTTTGAACTGCTTGCAACAATGAGCCATCTTTTTATTATATTTATGTGGGCAATTACTATGATTTCATGTCTGTGGCTCTTTAGAATCTCTCTAATAATACAAGTCTACAATGTTACCTGTTGCTCCCATCCTCACTAACCAGTTTAAAGACTTCCATTATTTGGTGTCTGGATTTTTTTTTTAGCATGCTTTGATTCTTTCATTTTAATGACCTAATGGACTAGTTCAGACATCCCCAGTACAGACTGTCTTGTGTTGCCTTTTGCCAGAGAGAAAACCTGCTGTTACTGTCCCTGCTGTCGCTATTAGATTACATAGCATAAAAATCACTGTCCACTGAGGAAGATCACGTTGTCAGCACTGTCTGCCAAAGAGACACTGAACAATTTAGGTCCTATCTCCTACTGTGCTGTACTCCAGGAAGGCATTCAAGGAAAATAAAATGACTGTAGCTTGCTGTCAGGCTTAAGAATGTGTTCTGTAAAATATGCCATGAATAATTCTCTTCTTCAACATTTCTTTACAATTCTAAGTCTCCCAAGGACAGATGTGTATAATTTGACAGTATTTTGCTATTATGAAATAAGAATTTTATCTCTATTGTCAAATTGTGTACATGAATATCTGCTAATGCATCCCTTTTTTAGGTTAATATAGAAAAACTCTGAATCCTTACTCAAGGAAAAAATACGCTAATATGCCTAAGTCTTTCCCGTGCATATCTCCCTATCCACTGTTATTTGCAACTCAAATTGTTTTCTAATTTCATACAATTAGAACCACACAAGCCTGTATTTGGATATCATAAAGATGCCAGTCTTGGAAAAAACTTATATATTCATTTTGTTTTGTTCATACAGCAAGAGCCCACTCACTGGTGGGTGATGTCTAGTATCACATTAAGCCATAATGTAATGAGAAATACGTTCCAAATTATTTTTTAAATATAAATAACTCTGACAAAGGTACAATCTTTTGTTTTCTTGTTATAGTTGCTGCTGACATTGTTTATAACATTTTTACAGTATGGATTGGTTTTTAGTGTATTTGGATTGGATGTCATAGTGTATTTCAGCCTGAAGATTTTTTAAGTCTTTAAATTCCTGAGAGAGTTTTTTAAAGGGGCAAGTGTCATTGCAAGGTAGATTTGATTCAACAACTGAAAGATGACACTGCTATCTTGTGGGAACTCTTTTTCTTCATTCCATTTTATGTTACTTCCCCATCTCCCAATTTCAGCAGAATTCAGCTTAAAAAATATAAATCTATCTCCACATATACAAATTCCTAATAAGCAGTAAAACTCGTGGTGCATTCAGTTCCTTCATTAACTCATTTGCATGGAAGTGGGTTTGATTTTGCTAAAATGTTACTTATGGCTGTTTTCTTGTTTTTTCAGCATGGCATAATTCATGTTCCCTTTTCCACGTGCACAGAGATGTTTATACAGGACTCTAGTATTCAGATGAGTGAGATTAAATGGAAGCTGATAATTAAGGGAGTGCTAGGGGAGCAAATGAGGAAAGTAATGTGATCTGTTAATATGATCCCTCTTGCACTGACGAAAGATGGCGCAAACACAGAAGTTAAAGTCCTCTCTCCGTGGCAGATCGCTAAAGAGGCAGCTCAGGGCATTGAATAGTATGCATAAAACCAATTTAGCAGTGGTTTATAGTGGCAAGGGAAAGAGGGGAGGGAGGAAGGAAAGGAAGGAAAGGAAGGAAAGGAAGGAAAGGAAGGAAGGAAAGGAAGGAAAGGAAGGAAGGAAAGGAAGGAAGGAAGGATTCCTGGAAGGAAGGATTCCAGGAAGGATTCCAGGAAGGAAGGATTCCAGGAAGGAAGGATTCCAGGAAGGAAGGAAGGAAGGAAGGATTCCAGGAAGGAAGGATTCCAGGAAGGAAGGAAGGAAGGAAGGAAGGAAGGAAGGAAGGAAGGAAGGAAGGAAGGAAGGAAGGAAGGAAGGAAGGAAGGGAGGAAGGGAGATTGGTTTCCTTCTCTTTTTTACTGCAATTAAAATTACAATGTGGTCTGGGGAAGTAAGTATACCTGTTTGAAATGTATGGGCAACTGTGATGTGATTCTGACTTTCAAAAGTCTTGCTAAATTGGCCAACAGACAAACAAACAATGGAAATCTCAGTATTGTAGCTTTCTTACAAAGCATGTGCAGAATATATCCAGAAAGGGAGGGAGAAAAGGAGGGAGAAAGAAGGGAACCATGAGAGCAAGAAAGATTTTGTTTTGTTCCTTTTCTTCTTTACTGTAAACTGAACACTGAGACAGTTGGAAAAGTCATTGCAGTGTGTATACTTTTGTTGAGGAGAGAAAGAATTATTTTAAACAATAAGGTTCTACGGTTAAAACCACATGGCATCATCACTTGTTTAGTGCATGACATACAGAAAGACCATTAGCAGGTAAATTGCTCTTGGGGAAGGAGGGGGAAGCAAGAAGGAGCAGAAGAAAATCAATGAACAGACATCTTTGTGGTGGGTTTCTCATTGTGTGAGCTGGAAACTGGAAGCTTGAAATGGTCTTTGCACCTTGAGTCATCAATAATTTTCAAGCATCATTCTCAATGAAAGATGTGGGCCTAATGGATGGTGATGGGGCACTGATTTTAAGTCCCCTCTTGGCTGAATTGCTTGATGATGCTGGCTTAAAAAAAGTAAGAATTAAGTGTTCTCTGCACCCCACCCCATTTTTTTTTTAACCAGCATGTATTCTAGCATGAAGCTTTTAAATATTTTATATCTAGAGTGCCTTTTTCATTAAGAGTACACTTTCATTTCTTGACATTGAGAAAATGGATCAAGATCCTCACTTTAAAAAATTTTGTTTAAATGCAAATTTTGAAAGGCTGCCAGAGTTGAATAAAGATTCCCTGCAGAACAAACACTATAAAAATCAATAGCACTCTTTCCAGGGAGATATATTTATTTATCTGGTCATATCTCCTTGCATTTCACTGTAGCACTTTTTGTGGTTTTAAGCACTTTTTCTTTCATAAAAGCGATGCCTTGTACCTGGTTAAATTAAAAAGGACTGTTGCACTCTGTGGGCTTTAAATAAATAACTGATCACCGTAATTAAACACACACCACTTAAGGTTTCTTTTTTTTTTTTTATTTTCCCAGTTTTATTTTTACAAGAGAGAATTCCAAATTACCTTTAAATCTGTTCTTTAACATATTGTTGGCATACATATATATATATATATTTATATGTATACATACATATATGTATCAGGAGATAGCATCTAGCAGCAGGACAGTGAAGAGCAAGGGGCCACACAGGAGTAGCTGCTCAGCTTGGTATATCTAAAAAAAAAAATTCTAAATTCTATATGGAAAGAAATAAATTTGTCTTGTTCTTCATCAGTTCAGGAAATCCATAATTAGTGAAATAGACCATAAATATTTCCCTTCATACATGGTACGTAAGAGCCTTTTTGCAACTGCATAAAGCTTTTGCAGCAATGCTCTTCTGACTACTGCAGAACCTTGGCAGGGGGGAAAGAAGGAGTGCTTTTGTGACAGAAGAGGTAATGGATGAAGTGTTCCTGGAGTCCTCTGTAAGTGCTGAAAAACAATTCTTGAGTAAGTGAACACTAAAATACACAAGTTATAATGCCCACCATAGCAGTTTGTTGTCTAAATGAAAAAGTTGCAATGCCAGAGATAAAATACAGTAGAATTCCTGAGCTACTATAAAATATCCTGTCATGCAAATGTCAGTGCTCTGTTGGGTTTTATAAATGATGTACTTTTGCCAGCTCAGATGCAGCCTGGGAGTCTTGCCTATTACAAAGTTTTGCCAAAACACTTCAAAGTGCTGCAAGTATTTTCTATATCAAATGGTAGCATATTTTAAAGTCAAGGGCTGGATTCATCTGTCTTCTATTTTTTTCTCAGTTCTCATCCAGTAAATGCAGACTGTTGGATGATTCTTAAGCATTACCAATTTGGGTTAAAAGTCATGTTACCAATATTGAAAGCTAGAAAATATGGCAGGCTTTACAATTTTTGTCATCAATCATATTTCCCCTTCTATTTTGTCCTCTAGGCTGAGCCAGATACTTTTATACATGGGACTTAGATAGCAAAAGAAAGGCTTCAAGTTTGTTTAAGCATCCTGATTGTGAATGCTATTTTGGTCAAATTTAATTGCCAGAGCATGACAGCAATGTCATTGATTTATTATGTTTTGAAGTCCTTCCCAAACACACATTTCATTATTTTGTTTTGTTTGTTTCTCCTTTTTTTTTTTTTTAAACCTATGCTTCCTGGAAGGATGCTTTGTTTTGGACCGGATAAAATTCATGCTGTGCTGTGATCAGTGTCCCTCTGAGGCTTTGTACAAATGACCAAATATTTATATCCCACGGATAAAACCAAAAGTGAGGGGATGCAGAACTGTCACATGGAAAGTGAGCAAATTGCAGGGCTTTGCTCTATGACATGAGAGCAAATTCTGCTGCAGCTTGTATTCCTCCTAATTCAGCTGCAATCAACCCATAGCCACAGGTAAAGACAGATTGCGGTCCATAACTTAAAGGAAAATGCCCCTTTTGATCACTTCATCCTCAATTTTATCTCTCTTAATATATACTTCAAAGTACATGGAAGTAAAATGGTGACAAACTGAGCAGTGCATGAATCCTTCAAGCATGAGTAATGGAAATGTCTCAGAGACAAGGTAGATTAAAGAGCTCCTGACACCTGTGCTCTGTGAATGTTACCCTTTATTGGATGGGCAGCAGGCTGGATCGATGAACCAACACACCCGAGTTGTTCTTAGCAAAGTTCAGTTCAGTAGATATGTTTACTTTGTAGATCTCCAGAAGCTGTGGTGGCACAGCCAAGGCAGAGTAACAGAGATGATCTGGCTGAAATGGAAATAACTTAGAGTTAGGAACCAAATGGAAACTTAAAAATCTCCAGTATGTAACAGCTAAGTTTTCCACTTTTTGGTGTCTCTGGTGGCACATATAATCTTCTCCTAATGCTGGACTGTGAGATTACATTAGCTATGAAAAATAAAGCTTCGGATTTAGATGAATTTGATTTAGATTCCAAATTGAACATTCTAAGCATAGGAATATTCAGGTCTAAGCAATGGTTGTGATATACAAGTCAAAATAAATTGCACAGACTTTTTTTCTTGTTTAATTCTTCATATTTAAAAAGATCCTTAACCCTGAATATTCTAGTCATTTACATGTCAATCTTTTGAAGAATAATTTTCACTAGCCAAGATAATATTTCTGCTTATGAAAGTACCTGCTTACCTTTGGGTGACTTCAGAGAGATCTAAGTATGTAAGAAAACACTTCAGCCCATACTTGAATAGTTTTTTTTTCTCAAGTGAGAAATTCAATTAATAACCGTTAGATATGTTCATGAATACAATTAGACATGTTTCTAAATTTGTAATGAATAAGTTAATTGTTCTTTGGTTCAGTAAAATGATCCATTACTGAAATTCATCCCTTGAGTACTTTGAAGATTTGTATTTCAGCCTTTTACAATACCAGAACATTCTAAACATTGAATGTGGTTTATCCAACATTTTCTTTTATTTCTAAAAAGTTTTTACATTGATTTGGAAAAAACATTCCAGTGCAAGAATGATCTTCTTAAAAAATAATTAATTCATAAATAAAAGGAATAATCATCTTTTTTTTTTTTCCAGAGGAAAATGAAAATTTTGCAGAAATTATACTTTCTGCTTTTAAAAATACAGACATGTCTGAGCAAAAACCCCTTTATGTTATGCTCAAAGCTATGAAGACGACTTTCCAGGTTATACGTATTATTTTATATGCAGGCAAACAGTCTGGATTTCAAACATTAAATCCAACAGCTGTATTGCTGGTGTGTTATTGGGAACCAGTGTATTTATACCTGCATGAAATAAATTATATAATTCAAACTTCTTTGAATACTTGCTGTCTTGTAACTACATATTCTTTTTCACCAAAGAACACAAAAATATTCCCTTTAAGTCTCAAGCCTTTTAAAATTAGGCCAATGAAGCACGTTATTGAGATGCTTGTTTTTACAGATTAAATTTCGTTTTTTCAGCACTAACTCTAGAAAGAAAAACTTCCCTGTATTTCAGCACGTGTATTTCTGCACTCATTTATAATCATGCTGAAACATCTGCCTGGGAACAAGTTTTCTTCAAGGTTTTAGTCAAACAGCCAAAACTTGTGCTTTTATCTGTGTGCTTTTCTCCTGAAAACAGACTAACCAGAAAGTGAAAGTAAACACATACATATAATCCCCTGAATTTCAGTTACATTATTTGTTAGCAACAGAGGAAAAAAAGTGTGCAGGTAGTCCATTTTTTGTCTTCTGATGAGACATGTTTCTGATGAAACATTTTTTTTTTTTAAGAATATGTCAACTCTTCCAAAATGGACATTCTACACATACATGTGTTATTTAGATACATATATTTTACTAGTACCATAATACCTATTGCTAAGAGGAAACTAGACAGCTCAGAAATGCTAAGAAAATAAATTTGAAGTGTAAAAGATCCAGTTAGATGTAATGAAAGATTGAAAACTACAACTATTAAGGTAGATTAATACATTTGAAAATACAACGGATGAGTGAGCAGTGAATCTGTCAACTTCCCTTTGCATATACACACATAAGAGTGCAGATGAACACCAAACACATCTAAAGTAAGAAAATAAAGGCTGATTAACACCGTGGTTGTTCTTTATAATTCATAACAGTTAAGTTTATTATTTCAGAGAATAAATTCATTGGGAGATGGGATCAGGAGGAAATTACTGCCAATAGAACATCACATGTAAAAGCATTATGTGGAGGTTATGCTTTATGGTGTTACATACTACCAGAAATATTTTACTAGATTTGATGGACCACTGTTTATTCTGGTCTAGAAATCCCAATATTTTATGTGATGGTTGCCTCAGCCATGATGCTTAGCACCACAATAAGAAAAAGAGTGATAATGGTTTCTTTGCTCTCCCTTCTCTGCTCTACCCCTCTGACATCTTAACTGTGGAAAAGTATTGTGACCCTTGAAAAAACTCCTTAATGCAGTAATCAAATCAGTAACTTGTTCAGCTCTGAAATCAGAATCACTTAACATTTTGCTTAGATATTCATGATTTTTGGTTTTCTCCTTATTTTTTTTTCCCCTTTCACTGAAGTTTCTTCATGGCAGGTAAAGTGCCTTCTAAGATCTCTTTTGAAATATATTCTTGCTTTAGGAGACAGCTTCCCTGACTTTTCCAAAAACAAAGGACAAAAAGTCTTTGAACTCTTGAGAGACTGATGTGCATACTTCCTCTGTAAGCAATATGAGTATTAGTAAGGGGAAAAAAAATGAACCAATTGTGTTTCAAATGAAATGGGAATCTAAGAAATACCTGCCGTGAAAAAGTAGGAGTCCATTAAAAAACAGGCTAATACATACAGCACTCAAAATCAACAAAGAAATAAGAGAAAAAAATCTATCTGGAAATTCAGACATGCAAACAACACTTTCCTAACATATGGATCTTGCTGCAGTCCCAGTTATCAAAGCCATCGTCCTCTAACCAACTGCCACTCCTCAGTGTCCTTCTGCTTATGCAAATGATGCAGGCATTGGAGGCTGGTACTGGGAAAACAGAAATTCAGACCTTTAAATGTCAGACTTCTCATTTTGGAATGCTTTGCTCTTCTGCTCTTAGTTACTCCCCATTCTTTGATAGTTGTTTTCCAGATGGTGCACCTCAGCAGGTCTGTTAGGTTATGAGGATACTCATAACTCTGGATACAGGTTTTCTGCGGTCATTTCTAACAAAGGACAAAGTTGATGAGAACCACAGTGCCAACCAAAATTTAAAATCACTCCTCATTTGTCACTGGAAAATAGATTTATTTAGAAAATTATAGTTGCAAAAAGGGTTTTTTGTAAAATTCAAAAAAAACCCAGGGATAATAAAAAAGAGGGAGGATTTAATTATGAGAGGCTTTTTAAAGAAAGAAAATCTTGGAAGTATCTCTGACAGCTCCAGTAATAATCTTGACTGCCAGCAAGTGGTGATGAATCCTTGTGTTCTTACCAAGAGTCTCTTTTCAGACATGCTGTCATAGTAATTGGCATTGTTAAAATGAGGATGTTGTGATGGTACTTTTTCTCCTGCAACCATCACATCAGCTTCATCCCTACATAAAAGCAAACTCAATGGTTCTGGACGATTACTAAAGTAGGAGAGATATTAATGCCTGCTAATCTATGCTTTTTGTGTGTGGGAGTCTAACCTGCAGCTCAAACTCGGTTACATACACTGAAAAAACACTCAACGTTTCTAAAACAAATGCTTTGTGAGTTTGTTTCTTCTTAATCTCTTAGGAAATGTTTATGATACATGATTTGGAAGGTTAAAGAAATCCAGCCTTGTTTGCATGCCATAAATTAAAGCCATCAGTATACAATTCATGACTCCAGTTTCCAGTTTCTCAGAGTGGAAAAAAAGGATGCTGTCATTGTTGCTGTCCTTTGCAGGCCAGGGTTGATGTGCAACAGAAACATTTCTTTGAAAGAAATATTGTCGGCACTTGTAAAAGCAGACTGCCCAAAGCTGCATCCTTTTTTTATTTAGGGAAAGGCCATTGTTTCTTTTGTTACACTCTGTCAGGGGAAATCTTTGTAGAAGAGCCCAGGCAGATTAAATGGTACATAAAGGTTTAAGGAACATCCTCACACTCGAGTTCATGGACATTACAGGTCAGTGGTCATATTTAAACATGCCCATGGTCATGCTTGTCACCATGATTATCCAAACCTAGTAATTCTGAAACTGCAAGATAATCTTCAGCTTTAATACAGGTTTTGTTGAGATTTCTTTTAGTTATTATTTTTTCATGTTTCAATACATAGAGGTATAAAACACACCTTTTTTTGCACAAAAAGCCTTAGTAATAGTTAATAATCATGATGAAGTAGATGAAAAAGAAAGTGGCCTGAAAGAGGTATTTTTAGGAAGCTCTAAATGCCAAATATCAAAGATATTAGTATTTCTTGGGTTTAAGTTGAAATTTTGGAAGCAAAGTAGTGTACATGTGTAGTTACAGTCTCTATGTTTGTGTAAGATTGATGGTTCTCAAATTTTGGAAAAAGATTTAAATCTTGTACTATTTCATATAAAGATGAATTATATCCTCTCATACAGTAGAATTTCAATGCACCACTTTGTGGAGATTTGGGTTCTATTTCTGTGTTGAAGTCGATGTCTCTAAGCAAGATTCAAGGTAATTACTACTTCTACTTGCTAAATCTGCAAATAGCAGTATTCAGTCTTCTAAGTTGCATCAATTAGAAGAAAGTCTGCACACATGGTTTGAAAACACCAGTAATGAAGTAATACTGATGTTGGGATGTTTTACCTGTGTCACGGTATTTTGATCTGATCAAATCTTTACATTTCTTCCTGAATTTTTTCAATATGTTAAAATTTATTGAATTTAAAATATAATCAAATGCAAACCATAAAATTTATACAAGTGCAATTAAATTTCTCAGACTTATCAAAACAGACTGTTGTAATAACTCTACAAAATATGTTTGATTGTTATCATTGCTAGTTTTTATTTTAAATCAGCACATTTTGAGAAAATAGTCTTCCAGCAACCAGTTTTGTCAATTTTCAATTGACAAATATTGTCAATGAAGAAGAAGATTTTATCTGTTTATAGTTTGTAGCTTGTTATCTAAGTTATCTAAGTACCTTTAGCCATGGGTTTTTCAAGTGAAGAGTCTCAGCTTTTATTCTTTGGTCTGTTCCCTTATGCCACCATACCTTCAGTATCTCTCTACATTTAAAATTGTGCTGAAATAGCACACACAGATATGAATGAAACTTTGATAAGCAATATGTCCAAAATCAAATCATGGCAGAGGACAGTCTCATTATACGGAAAGGAGAATGCAATACATAGGCCATTTTTTTCTGGATGCATCGGGAGTCATTCAGGATTTGTAGAAAACTTTATTCCTTATGTACTGCTGCTGAGCTGCCTCCATCACAAAACAAACCCCACCTTCTACATAAGTAGGTGGAAAATCAAAGGTTCAGGCAGAGGGTGAAAGATTTATTGGAAAATAAATTGTTAGAAATTTTTTGACATCTCTATTTGAACAACACTTGGGTGACTTGGGAGACTTCAGGGAGAATAATATTTTGGAAAAAAAAAATAAAGAGCTCGATTCTACATTATTCCTCCCTCCCTTTGCCCTCCCTCCTTCCCCCCC
>JAOTQP010001286.1:70322194-70374659 GCA_026413545.1 Cichladusa arquata | reverse complement strand
TTATACATTTTTGCCCCCTACCATTGGCCTCCCTCCCTCCCCCCCCCCCCCCCCATATGCATATTGAAAGGAGAGATAATTACAAGATGTATTCAATTTGCACTTGATCTGTCTGACTAGCTCTAACCTGCAACAGTCAGTGCTTTGTGATTCGATTCAATATTTTAGTTATCAGCAGATGTTCAAAGGGACCTGCAGTTCCCTGTATGTTGTAGCTGATATCAGGGAGTATGTCCATAGTTATTTATAATAACATCATACAGGAAGATGATATGCAGCCATTGCAAGCTGCCAATCACTGCATAACATCCGGCTTTGGAACACATTGCATTTGCTTGCTGATGTGTTATACCTTAAATAAGGTGATAATTTATGATAATTAGGTTGTGTGTTACATGCTGGGGCAAAAAACAAGTGTGCAGGGAGGTGTTCAGATATCCTTGTTTCTCTGCTAGAGCTAGCAGGACATTTAGGATCCTTTTTGGCACAAGACTTTTGTTAGTCAGAATAAAACATTTTCTATAGCTGACTTTTCTTCTGAAGAGCACATTGCTAGCTGGAATGCTGTTTTTCCCTGTGTAACAACTCCTCACATGTGTCATTTTCCATAATCAGAATCAGACAATAGATTGCCATAATATTAAGACAAATCCATGGAATAGCTGCACTTTGTATATCAGAGTGCAAAAGAAGAAGAGCAATGAGTCCTTGGGACAGCAAAGTCATAGCAATATCTATCTAATCCAGCTCCAACCACTCTAATCCCACACTTCTACTGTGGTTTTCATTTGTGCTGTTTTTTATACACCAGATAATGCATCATAATAAAACAGAAGATCAGGTTTTGCACTTTTGCCTTGACTGCATCCTGTAGTCAAGGATGACATTGTGGTGAAACAGAAGTCAGAATTGATTCTGACCTGATAGTTTAAGGATTTTGAAATTGTCAGCCCCCTGGAATCCAACCTGATGTGCTTAGCACAGAAGGAACACTGCTGTGTGCATCACTGTCCAGCACTTTGACAGGGCAATGACCAAGGCAAACAAACACAGGGGAATTGGTCAAACAGTATTGCACATGTAGACCCAGAAAAATGAAAACATGGCAAAATGTTTTGACACATACTTCAGAATGATCTTAGGTGACAGCAGCAGAGAGCCCAAAATTGCTCAAACCGGGGACTGTGATGTCTGATCTTTTTCTGAGCTCAGTCCCAGTCCTGGTTACATGCCTTCTCTTCGGGCACTCAACAGACTGAGGTGCAGCCCCATCATGCAGTGGCTTTGAGGGGTGAGTACTGAGGAAAGTCCTGGCCTGCAGTTAGGATAGAGCCCTGTACTGTAGAGAAAGAAACCTCCTTTTCCCCAGTAAACTCCCAAACTGGCTCTAGTATTGACCCTGAGGACCTTGTTGTGTGGCTATTGAGATTGGTTCAATTAAAAAAATTATAGCGAGAAATACAATTTCTCACTAATTAATGAAATCCAAGGCTTTTCATTAATAGAGCTAAACTGTGACAAACTTAAGTTACAAACTTATCCATATGAAGCAAAGCTCTGTTTACCATTGCAATTAACTAGTTAAAAAATTGAGTAGTGCCTCTTGCAGTGTTTTCCCTTCCAGATCTGACATATAAAATACTTTTTCATAGTATGTGAGATAATGTGAAAAAGTGCATATTAGGAGCAGAATAAATTCTCCTTCTTCCTAATGGATGATAAAAACAAGACACTTGCAAAGTCTATACCAGGCCACTGAGAGATAAAATGTAGGAGGAGGAAGAGTGAAGACAAAGAACTCCCACATGAAATGCCTAGTGCGAGTGTGTTCTCTCAGACTAATACTGTGTCACCTTGTGGGTTATGGCAAGTAAGTATAGCATAACATCAAAAAAGTATCAAGTAAAAGTATACTTTATTCATAAAATAAATATATTTAAATATGGAAAATACTCTAGAGACGTATACACAGAAATAAGGAACTCTTAAAATTGGGACCCTGTTCACCCTGTGTACTATCCAAAAGACATTCTATTTGTGGGTTTTAGTATATCTGCAGAACTAATAATTTGCATATTATCTAAGTATCAGAAATGTAGATGTTCTGTCACTGATGGGGGTCACTCCTTCAGGCAAGCATATAGTCACTTATATTGAATACAAAGCGCGTTTTACTCAGATTGAAACAAAATTTCAACTAACTTAAGATGTCTTTGGTATTCTTAATGTATAGAGACTTCCTAATATCCTTTATCATATTAAGTCTTTAGAATTTAACAAATCTATTGGAACCTTATGAGCTATTTTGAGGAAAAGTAGTACTTTTAGCCTGTGCTATATTTTTGTCCAGCTATATCGAGCCTTGCACTTCTTTTGAGATGTAGGCTAATCACCCTAAAGGTGCAATGTAAATGGGATTCATACATACAGCTTCTTAATTGCATTTCAGAGGAGCTAGCCATTGCTCAGTCTGGACAGAGGAGAAATCTGGGCTAACTGCTTTGTAAGACAGCCATTGAGAGGCAACACTATGATGACATTGCTCACAATGTTGGTAATTTTTTTCTGAAAATAATATTTTTTCCTTAATAATCAGATACAGTGGTTTTCTTGCTCCCACAGAAGGAAAAAAAGCCCAAGAAACCTGTTCTCAAATCAAAATTCTGCAGTATCATATTAAAGAAAAACAACCTCAAATAAAAGGCCATGCCAAATTACCATATTTTATTATGGAATGTAACAGCCACATTTCTTTACAGTCAATTCAATATTTTTGTTCAAGTTTAAACTGATTACATGGAAAATAAATGAAAAACATTCTGTAAATTGAATTTCAAGGCAGCTGGCTGCTTAACAGCAAAGCTGAGTATCAGACTAGTACTGCTTGAGAGGTTCTCCAGAATCTTGAAAGCATCCAAAAGTATGATGATTATAAATTTCTACAAGTTTTATGTAATTATGCATGACATTTAATGGAAATCTTCCAAAGTGGCTAGATGAAGCTTATCTGAGCTCAAGTGAAATTAACTGTTAACAGTACACTTCAAAATGAAATCCTCCTTGTTTTGCACATTTAATATTACAACAGTAATTTTGACAAAGACAGTCAAACTGTAACTAAAATAAACTGTGAAATAGAAGCTGTTTTTTAATTGGCTGTTTGGAGGTTTGATTTAGTTATACTTTTTTTATCCTCATTTTGCTTTGCTATAATCTTAGTACCTTTGATGCAGGTATTCTGTGTTTTGATGATTATCTTTTCATACCTTCTTTTCAAAGCATTTGATACATTAAAATATGCTGGTCTGGTTGTATAATTTAAAATAAAAAGGTAGGAACTATTTTTATCAGTCTTCATTATATTGTTGATTGAATGACAATGGACCAGAATAAGAGTCTACAGAAATAAGTTTTGCATGCAGTATGATTAGGTAACAGAATCAGAGTGCTATTTCTTTATGCACATTTTTTTCACTCAAAATCCCACTAGGTATTTTAGAAAAGAGCTGTCTCTATCCTAAAAAGAAATCATTTAATCTCAGAGAGGGCCTATCATTTAATGAGACTAAGATGGTACATAAATTTAAAAACATACTGAAAACACAAATAGTTGAGACCTTCTTATTGATATCATTCTTCAATGAGTTTGAAGCAGAGATTATGTACAAAACCCTCCTAGTCTGAATGGAGCACATTTGTGAAGATTCTACATAACCTTCTGTTCTGTGACAATGGAACAAGCTAAACTACTGAAAGCATTCCTATCCCCTTTCATCTAACATTCCCACAGCAAATTCTAAACCTAATTACACAATGTAAACTATTTATTACAGCTCTCAGTATTCCTTGAATTTCAACAGGAAAAAAATCAATGAGAAAGTTAAATAATCTATCTTCACTCTTCTATTAGACAGCTTATTACCTTTTTCTCTTTTAATATCAGCAGTAAAGTCAGCGTTTGAAGAATGTAGAAGTATTAAGAGTGGGAGAGGTTTGAAGGTTCCCAGAATGGTTTACTGAAGAAAATCAGAGAAGATTTTATTAAATAGCAATGAAGAATGGAATATGGAAAATACTATTGCTAAATGCTTTGACGTGAGTCATTAATGGAAAGAATTTCTGGTAATTATGTGTCTGTATTAAGGAAGAGTAAAATTGTCCTTACGTGCATAATCACTTTGTTTTTTCCTTAGAGCCATTAATAGCAATGTCAGTGACAGCTGACCCAGCTAGATTTCCAAGCCTAGTGGTGAGCCAGTCTCCTATTGTATGTGCATTTGTGCCCTACACATATGTCCAGCTTGAGCAGCTGCAAGAGTAAGCACTAAGTGTAATACAACTACGTGGTAAAACAGTCTGCAGAACCCTTCTGCTTCAGAGGATCCTGATTCTTTTTCACCCTATTCTTCCCTAAACTTCTGTGAAACTCTGTTCTTCTGGGCATTTTTTCCATAAATAATGAGAATATACTGCAACTGAAAATTGTGATTTTTACCTCTGAAAAATCTTGTGCTGCAATTTGTTGTGACAGCAGCCATACCAAAGAACAGAAGTTTGGGGCCTGTAAAAGGAAGTGACCCTCATTTTCTTCAGGAAGTCTAAGGACCACATGGAAAATGCCATTAATTTTCAGTTCAGCATTACCTTGCCTTTGCAGTCCATTCTCATTGAAGTGAAGCACATGGGGGATGTGGCTATTTTCTTCTTTCAAAAAATTGTTCTAGACTTTCAGGTCTAGGAGCTTTCAGGTGTTGAGTCATAAAGACCTGCGAGCATCAATTATTGCACTGGCCTCCATCAGGATTATCAGCAAGCCTGAAGAGTTTTCTTCCAAATTCCAGCTCAGGACTTAAGAGGCGATTAAAAAGTCCTTCTGAAACTGTTCACCCAAGGTTTTTTTAAATGCCTTGTGCAAATGCAAGTAGAAAATTTTGAGAGACTTACTGGTGTCACAGCAGAACAATTCAAAAGGATCTCACTTGAAGACTAATAGCTTTTATTTAAATTGATTCAAATTATTCAAATTTAGCTCCTGCGGTTAGTAAATACTAAATAATTTCACTTAAATTCTTCCTGAAATACATTGACACAAGTCCTAAGTGTTTCATTCAGCCCATGCCTTTGTTGCGATGAAGATCAGACTTCTAGCTAAACATCACCCACCTCTCCAGTTGTGACAAATGTTTTGGTTGGTGGGTATTTTTCCAGAAGTCTAACATTTGAAGTTAATGTAGTATTATATTTTCACACTGCAAATTCCTTTCGTGTGGAAGCTGTTATTCCCTTGAGATAATATGTGCAAAAATAAAATCTGAAATGAGTTTCATATTTTACACTTACATTTAGCTGTTTTGTGAGTGTTTGAGTAGACTTAAGACTGGAAGAAGACACTAAATAAAGAAAACAATGGAGACATTTTAATGCCAGCTGTTTTGCAGTGCAGTACTGCTAATTCCAGTTGGAAAATGCAGCTCTTACCATACTTTGTTGAGTAAAATGTACAATTCAAAGCTTTATAAATGTCAAAATTTTAAATTCCAAATTATAGGGAAGCCTGGTGTCTGTGCTCTAGGGCTATGTGGACAGTGTGGGAAAGGGGGCAATATATTTGCAAAGAAGGGGTTGAAAACAGAAATCTCAAATTCTGTAAACCACTTTCAGGTTTAAAACTTGCTTGCCTCCCTCCTCCAGTGATACTGAGATGTATTCTGTTTTCTGCCCTAAGTATAGTAATTTCATTCTTTTGAATGAATGAATGAAGGAACTAATGAATTAATTAATTAATTAATTAATGAGCTGAATTAATATATCTCATCACAGCACTTCACTAGATTTTCTAGGTTATTTGATCCAGGATCTTTTAGGCTTCTCTTGCAAGAGAAATTTTCTACTCCATTGATCATCAGTGTGGCTCTTCTCTGCTCCTCTTCCAGGTTGTGCTCATGCAGCATTTTCCAAACACTGAATGCAGATCAGATCATGTCCATGAATGGAAAAGAGGAGGAGGATCTGAGAATAACAAATTCAACCTCTCAGCTCATGTCAGTGCTCCCTGACTGAGGACTTCACAGCAGTGGTAAGTGGGCTTGCTAGCAGTGAGCTCAGGCTTAACATTCAGGAGAAATGTACCTGACATTCAATACATCTTCCTACAACATGATGGACCTGTATTATATGCAGCATTCCAGGTGATATATTAGGAGTGCCTGCTCCAATGACATTAATACTTCCATATTTCTTTGTGAAATACCTTGCCTGAAAAATTCTAGGATTGCTTTTGACATTTTCATGGCTGCTTCACAGAGATGGCTCATAGTAATCTTATAATTGACTAATACACCTAGATCTTGCTCTTCCTCTGACATTTCCAACTAATGACTTTTCATGTGAAGGAGGAAATTCTTGTTATTAATCCTCAAATGCATGACCTTGCACTTTTCTGTGAAATCTCATGCCATTTCCTTGTTTCAGTCCTCAAGGTCTTTTGTTTTTTCTTAGAGTAAGATTCTGATCTTTTCCTGTGCTGATGGAACCTCTACTTTACATAATCAACCAAATTATCAGGCTGAATGTACTATCAGGACCCTCAATGAGAATGTTTAAGTCAGAACCTAACATCAACCTTCAAAAAGTTTATTTCTAACTGCCTTTGAACTTGATATGCCCATTTTTAATGTGGTTATTGTTGTCTCTCATTTAGTTTGTTCTCTTCCTAACTTAAATAGATTTTCCTAGTCTGGCAAATCCTTATCAAAGCAATGTCCTTGATTTTTTTTCTAAGAAAGATATCAGATAAATGTCACAACCTACATGTGCTAAAACCATGTTTGCTTTTTGTTCTGCTTGTCATTTACTGATTCTTTCTTTCAACATTTGTTCTGTAGTTCTGGATACTCAATAAAGAAGTTTGTAACATCCAAGATCATTTCTCTAACCTTTCAAAAACATTCTCAGAATGTAAATACCATCCACAGTGTGTTTTATTCTCTAAAAATTGTCGCTAGTCAGTCTTGCACAACTGGGTGTTGAGAAACATAAGGATCCAAACCATCCTGCAGATTTCTTGCAACAAAGGCTACATTTATGCAGAAGTCAGGCTGGTAACATGTCTTAAGGTAAAGACACAAGATTTTGCTCAGACAGTTGTGTCATTTGCACTTGGAGGTAAGCTGAGCAAACTTCTTTGCTCCTGACCCCATTGTGAGCAACTGAACAGTTGTCTTTGCTTAAGATGTTTAGGACAGAAAAAAACCCCAAAAGACTTTTTCACATTGCACAGCACAAAGGTGTATTAAAATCCAGCAAAAATTTGGCTCCTTTAAGTCTTGGATGTTCTTGGTTACTGAATTTATTATGCATACAGTTCCTGTATATGCCCAAAGGATACGTTTTTATGGCAATGAGATTCTTGACTACTCACATCTTTATCTTACAGTCAAAGGAAAAGGAAACTCTGGTCTTAGTCTTACCACATAGAGGTCAATTTAATTGGTCCCTAGGTGATATTGCACTAATCAAGATGAAGTGGAACTTGTTTGCACTGCAGTTCATCTGGAATCATATTTGTGTGAAGTGAACCTGAAAAGCTAGGTGAAAAGTACAGGTTGTGAACTCTAGCTAGCAAGTTTTGGATCACTAAAATAACATCATTGGAAGGCATGTATCACATTAAGTTGTACTAAACAGGGAATTAACTTACTATGCTGTCTATTAGAAATGTTTGAATGCTATACATCCTCTGATGGAAAAAAATCCTCTGTATTCTTTCACAAGCTTTTTTTGTCATAAATGATAAAATAACTTATATTAAAATTCTAAAGAGATAGTGTTTGTAAAATGTAATTAGACAAAAATATCTATTAAAACCATTCAGTCTGATGAAGATGACTCAGCCAGTGATGGAAAAAAAAGGCCCACAAGAAAAACAAAAACTATTGATTTCTTCAGAAATCAGGCAGCTATGTAGTATGCCTCTTTAAAGCTTAAATAGGCTCTGGTAGAGGTAGAATTTCTGAGCAGAAAAAGACAGAGTTGTGTTATGCCTAATTGTGGTTTGTTATGTAAATCATTTAAAACATCTAAGCCACTCTTCTTATGGCTTAATATGCCCGTTTACGTAGATAATGTATTCTCTCTCTAATCACTGCAGTGATATTTCTCAAACATAGGCTTTTTTAACAAGAAATGCAACCAAAGAGTGCATGTTTCTTTACTGATTTAAAATGCTTAAGAAAAAATAAATCTCTACCTGTATTCATGGAGGGGAACAAATGACATTTGCTCAATGTAAAAGTAAAATCTGAACAGGCTTTCTATTGAGTGTACCATTGAAACATTTTTATATTTATTTATTACTGTTGGCTATGAAGCTTTTATTAAACATTTCAGAAATAAAAATGTACAGTCCTCCCTCAACCCCCTCCCCAGTCACCCCAAGGCATCTACAGTTTTTTTCAGCCAGCTATTAGGATTATGGAGGATGACTAAGAAAATTAATTAAAAATGAATATTCACCAAGGGTTGTAATTTACAGCCCATCAGGTTCAAAATATTTTTCTTAGTTCATAACGTGTTCCATGTGTGTGTTAAAATTCAAGCAAATTAGTCTCAGCCCTATATATTATATTTCACTGTTTCATTTAAAAGTTGCTTAAATGCTTTCATTAAGTGGAACATTTATTTAGATATTAAAAGAAATTATGTTGAATATGTAAATGATCTATTTGACACCAAAAGGGGAAAGAGGCAGTAACAATTTTAATTAAAAATTCAATCCTAACAGGGTTTGCCCTCATCAACTTAGAAATATTGCACAGACTCTTTATTAAATTGCAAAGTATCTGGTTAAAAGCTATTCACTGTGTTATCTACTAAGTCATCCTTCTCCTCACCAGATCCAGTTTCTACAAAAGTCAGTGGCAAAACTCTGACTCTAGAAGGCAACAGATTCAGTATATAACTTCAGAGCAGTTTCCTCCATGGGATAAAATTTCCCATTGTGGCCTTGTTTTAGACCTGGCTAGATGGTTCTACAAGGAAAGAAAAGGAATGTGACATATGCAGATACACCTCTTATCCTCTGTTTCAATCTCTGCTCTCCCTACCAAGATAGTATATACAGGATACATGCACTTTTGTTCCTTCTCCAGAGCTGGGGCACACAGGCAGAAAATGGAGCAGCCAAAGCACTTGCATTATTTTCCATTTATGCTGTAATGTATTTCTTTTGCCTGTCTTGTTTTATGTGAAGGATAATACTGTGTTACTGAAAAAATCCATCAGCAGCATAATGACTAGGAATTAGCCAAGGAAGTGGGAGCAAATCAAAGAAACTGTGAGTACATTTGGAAGCATTTGAGTTTTCAGGGTCAGAATACAGCTAATAGTTGAGGCAGTAAGGGATCTCTGTTCCCGCTTGTGTTCATGTGTGGCAAAGACATTTGGGCTTAGTGTGAACACCACGTGGCTCAGACTTAAAAAAGCTGCTTCTGCCATTGATCTTGGAGCATGGTCTTGTGTAACTGCTTTCATATCTGAGTGGTGGTTTTTTTTTTTTTTCCTTTCTCTTTTCTTAGCCTTTATCTCTCTTTCCATTTGAACTGAAAGGCTTAGGAGAAGGAGTGTCTCATGACAGGTGTAGTTATACTGCACAATGAAACTCTCTTATTAGATAGGACCTATGGTGCTGTAATATCAATAATTAATAAACAGGGCCTGGTTACTGATTCATTAAAACTAAAATTTATCCTAATTTTAACTGGTTCCTGAAATCCCTGTAGACAGGCCATACAAACCGACTTAACAGCCCTACCAGCCATTTGACTAGTTCATATTATCATTGGATTTAATCTTTCCAGAACTAAATGACCTCGTGCACATCAGCAAAGGAAATAGATTGACATCAGCAAAAACTAGGGCAGTGTGAGCTGTACTGGAGCTGGTAAAACATCGTCTGAGGAATTCTTAATTTTTATAGCAGGTCGTAATGTGGTATAAATTGAATGAAATTGTCACAGGACATGGAAGCAGCTCTCATTTTTGTACTTTGAAGAGATGAACTTTTCTTTCTTTTCTTAGGCAGCCTAAATACATAGAGTTAGTGCTTCTTTTTATCTAAACCTCTTAGGAGTAAACCCAACAGCTAGGAAACACAGAAACAGAGAAAGAATGTGGATGCAGCTGCTGGCACTGGCTGGGGCCAGGCCAGGCAGTGCTGCAATCACACAAAGACTCAAAAAAGGGTGAAAATCGATCTTGTCTGACAACATACTTTGGATAAGCACCTCAAATTTCAGATGATTTTATTTAATGACAAAACACTGAGGTTTTGGAGGTCTGCACTCTTTGCCCCTTTCTTTTACTGGAGTCTGTTATTAAAATACAACTCAGAGTCCGTTCGGCTCTTTTCCATTTGATTTTACTCTGCAGACACTTTTAACATTGGCAGGGCCTTTTTGTCTGAACTCAAAGGGAGGGCAACATAAAAAAAGTGTGTGTTTGTTCCTTTGAGTGCAGCCTGTGCTATCAGGAGCTGTGCCTTTCGGGAGATAACCCTGTCTTTGCTTCTCAAGCTGCATCTGAAGGGACGCAGTAGAAGCCTATGGTTTTGCCTGAGCTCAGCCTGTGCAGGCAGGGAGTATCCCTTTGGGTGCTGTGTTGGAGACCTAGTTACTATCTGGAACAAATGTGTGTATTTTCTTTTAGCTATTAAACTTGCCCTGTCCTGTCAGAAGGAATCCTGAGGTCGCTGGTTTTGTTTTCCGCAGAACTGTATCATATAAGCAAATCATAAAATACACAGAGAAAATAAAAATAAATTTAAAAATTTAAAAGGGTCAAACATAGAGCATGATTCCCTACTGTGCCACATTTTTTGGGCAATAAGTTTGCATTGATGCACTGTGGATTTATCAGGAGCTCAAAGCAACTGTGTCTCTAAGAAAGCATCGGTAGATATCTTCTGCCGGAGGATTTTTGAAAATGCAGCCAAAAGCGAACAAAACATCAAACTTAAATTCTGTACATTTACATGGTTATACTTTTCTCTAGCTTCAGGTGCATATGCATTACAAGTCAGGGCTCATTAAGGCTTGCATTATTTTAGTGCTCTGGTGTTCAATTTGTGCCAATATAGACTATAGAGAAATGGTTAAATGTTACCACCCTTTTTCTTTAAAATTTTGTTAAATTTCATTGTGAAGAAAGGTTCTAAGTTTACTACAAGTTTACTGAGTTTCCTAAAAATCAGAACAGAACCAATAGCAAGTAAACTGGTTTAGATAAAACAGGAAAAATGTCTTCAAGCAGTTAATAAAAATATGATCATTTTATATCCCAGTATTCAAAAAGATATCCTAGTATTTCGACTACTTATAGTCTACCTGAACAAACAGAACCAAAACTTATAATATGCTTACTCCTTTAATATTTCTTTAGAAAAATTGAATCTCTTGGAAGAAACAAATGAATTTATTACTTTAGTTCATCACAGAAACATCACTGAAATTCTGAGACTTTAGAGATCTTTCTGCTAATGCTTATTAGAACTGGTCAGGCAGTTGATAGATGTTCAAGAAGAAAACCAGAAATAGCAAAAAAAGTAACTGTTAGTAAAGTACAGCTATTTAGCTGTTTCTGTTTTTCAGTCTTTTCATAGCTTCCAGTTCAGCATTTCAAAATGCATTTCAAAATACATTTCTAAATGCATTTTCATTATGAACTGGAATGAAAAGGCAGGATTTGGAAAATTCTATTAAAAGTTCAGAAATATATTTGCTGAAGGCATAAGGAGTTTTCATTTGTGTCATGCTTAAAACTTCTATGTATTTATACAGCATTGTATATTAATGCATTAGACTTTTATTAGAAGAATATTTGAAACATAACCTAAACAGTAGAATTAGCACAACACATCTGACAATAATCAAGCAAAAAAAAAAATTTGCAATTACTCATTTGGAGCCTTTCCAATAAAATATTTAATCAAGATGATCAAAAAAAACACTTCCACGTGATAAATCTTCAGTATTCCACTGTTCCTTCAAGACTGTGTCAATTTGTCGAAGCACACAAGCAGCACTTAAGGATGAAAATATCTTGGCCTGTGGGAAGCTTCTTGCTTCATGTTATTGAAGCAACAGTGAAAAATTAATGTCTCTCTCAGCAGTAACCCAGTCAGCAATAGATGCTTTAAATGAAGAAGAAGGGAAAGGGAGTAGCTGCTGTGTATCATTCCAATTGCACTTTTGATTTATGGCTCACTTCAACCTTTCTGCTGAAAACAACATACATGAAATCTACCAGAACTGAAGTGGACGTTTCTCTCTTTAAAACTAAACTATAATTACACTATCTGAGCCTGATACTATAATTATAACAGTTCAACTCCCTTAGGAAAATCCTTTCATTTTAACTTCAAGATGAAGTTAAACAAAGTTAACTTCAGCAATGATCAACAAGTCAATCAGAGAAAACTGAAAGGAAATATTAATGGCACAGGAGCATGTAGGAGAGGGTAAGATTTATCCTGCTGTCAGTAATTAACTAAAAATTTTGCATGTTTAGCCATACCCAACGAGTAAATATATTATTCAAGAACACTCAGTGAAGTCAGTAAATTAGAATTTTTAGGCTTTTTTTCAGCCTCAAAAATGTTGTAGTCATTCTAGTCATGAATGTTTTGATAAACCACATGACAATGAGAAAGAAAGGTATATCTGCACAGTTCTTTGTGCACTGATACATGGTACATATGCTTTCCAATGCAGATGAATGCGAGCCAACCCAAGATCCAAACTCATCAGCCATTATTAAAAAGATGAAGCCTGGTTAGCCAGGTTGCCTCTCCCAGACATTGTGCTTATGGAGTCTATAGACAAAATGTTCCCTCTGTCTTTTCTGGGAATAGGAGGAGGATTAGGGAATGGAGAGGAGAAATCAGAGTGCTCTAACCCTTATTTGCTCTCTCATATTTTTCTTAAGGGTGTGTCTCGTAGAAGAATATTCAAGAAGAGGAAAAATTGTGCACTACTTTGTGTAAATTGTGCACATGCTCCCCACGTGCTTGGAACAGACTAGAAGAAGTTGCTCCTCCCTAGCAGCTGTATCTTGCCATTAGACAAAGTGTGACTAAATGTAGCCCATATTTGACTGTTTTGGAATTTGTAACAGATGTGGACTTTGAAAAAAGACGCTAGCTACAGGGACCAATATCCATAAGGTGTAAGAAGTTTAAACTACTTAACTTTAAGGAACAACGATAATTTTCACCATTTGAGAAAAGGCTTAAGATTTGTAGCCATCTTAGTTGAACACATGAAATCAGTGTGATGTTAAGTGGGTGTGGACTGAGAAATGCAATGTTTATTTTCTTCCTAGGTGATTGCAACATTAAAGTCAGGGGTAGCTTTCTCACCTCCAATGTCTCCTAGCAGTCACACAGAGTCTGCACAGAGCAATTGTGTTGTGCTGCCATTTACAGCTGTAATTTCAAGCCCCTCCACATATTCAGAGTTATCTATATATTGAACTCATGTCAGCAGAATAAAAAAGAGCAGACACAAAGTCAGCTGAAAACCAGGTTTGATTCCACTTCTCCAGGCAGTGCTTCTGTCATACCACAAGGGGTAGGATAAGATTCATGCCATCACCACCACTCTAAGTGATCTTTCAGCTGAGCTACTATAGTGAAAATAAATAAATGTATTGTCAAAAAATGGAATACCCAAAATGGTATTTCAAGTTTTCCTCAGTTCTCCTAATAGCAACGAAATTTAATACATGCTAATATTGATTAATATAATTTTAAAAATAAATTTATAAAATCAAGCACCATATTTCCATGGCATTAGATTCTCTGGCTATGCTTTTATCACTAGCAACAACATTTCACTCCCATAGAGAATATAAGTGAAAAATTCAAAAGGCCGTGTCATTTTCATGGGGTTTTTTTTATTATTTTGAAGCTAACATAGGAACACATCTGTTTATGGGTGATAAACATATTGACTTTCTTTCCTTCTGGGTATGCCAATTCTGCAATCAGGTGAATCTTTCACATGTTTCTTACTTCTTGTTAGCCTAACAGGGACAGCATTATTAATTTTAATATAGTTTTTATACAGTAAATTCCTTTAATACATTACAATAAAATATTTCTTTAATATACAACTTTGTGCTGATCTATGTCTCAATATTTTTTTCCCCCTCAAGTTTCTCTCTATAAAGAAATATATTATCTCTTTGACCTTTACTGTTGTCCAGGTTTTTATTTTATCTTCTGTGCATTTACTTCTGACATTTGTTCTGCCTGGTATCTTTGCTGGTCTTTCTGTTTTCTTTGTTCTCTTTCTGTCCCCTCTGTGTTTGTATGACTTTAGTTATCTGGAAAAATGGCCATCTGCAGTATTCTTGAAACTTACCCTGATGCGGCAAGTCCTCTTACTTTAGGCATTTAAAATTTTCTAGAAAGGGTTTGCATATATATTTTTTAAAACATTTTTTCTGATGTCTCTTTGCCATGTTCCCATTAACAACTGGCCCGTGTCTTGGATCACAGCTAATTTTGTTTTGTTGGGGTTTTTTTTGCTACATAGCAGCTTTTAGTTGCTTCCCATATCTCACTTTGCTCTTCTCATTAATTCTGAACTTTCTTCTCATTATATTGAATTCTAAAAATACCATTCTGTAATTTCACTGCCTTAGATAAAAATATTAAATGATTTGAAATTATCATGTGTTAAGGGCAAAGGATGATAAACTTCTGTACTAGATAGAAAGCTAGTATCCTAGTAAAATAATATTTGACAATGAATGATGTGTTTGTACGTACATAATGATCTTCCTATTACTTCTTGTAGAAGTTTGGGAGACAAGGTAGGAACGTTTGTGGTCCCATGTGTATGTGTAGAAGAGGTCTACCGAGTATATCCAATCACTAAACCAAAAATTGTGAGGCACGATAAGCATAGCTCCCTGGGGTTTCTCATTCCTGGGCCCTGATGGTATATCAGTCTGATTATACAAAATAAAATGTGCTGACTTACATTAGATAAGGACCCTATACTGTTGTGTGAATTAAAATGGCTGTGATAGAGAGGAAACTGTGCAGGAGCAAAAGCTCTCCCTGTGCCTTTGCAAGTGATTGAGATGACCCTAGAGTGAACCAGTTTCCTTCAGATTCAGGAAGACTTATTCCAGTTTAAGTAATGTTATTACATTACCAAAAGTATTTTTATCTTTTATGCAAACTGTTTCATTCCCTAGCATGCTCCTTTTAACACCCAAGGCCTTGCTGCACATTTTCCATCATTATTTTAAAGAGGATTTACTCTTTCTTAAAGAATAGAGTAAAATTCTTGGTAATATAAAAGCACTGGACATTGAAGTCTTATATTTATCCTTAGGCTTACTAGAGATGGCAGGGAGGTTGAGAACATCTCTATCCTACCCATGATTCAAACCTGATCTATAGGGATTGTCTTTTCTCTTTGAGAGAGAGATAATTCAGTCTGCGGAATTGAGCTTGACAGAAAATTTTTTGTCGATTATGTATGAAGCTTTGAGATATAGTATTCTATCAACTAGGGAGCTGGATAAAAACTCCAAAATCCAATTTCTTTAAGGTTCTTAAAGGCCTCAAAATTGGACTGGATTATTTTCTATTGAAAGCCTAAAACGTCATCCAACACAGCTCGACTCACATCTGTATTACAAATGATTTACTACGGTAAAAGTAAACATTTTCGTGAAAGACCAGGGATTAAGTACTCTGCTTACTTTTGGAGTTATAATCACTTCTTCTAGTAGGATGTTGACTAATTGGGGGAGTTTTTACAGCTATTGATTTTAGTATCAGACACCTTTCTTAATTCTTTAGTCTGTGCAGAAGATGTTAGCAATCAGTCAAGTTCTAGTTCACAGCCTTAGAGGCATCCATCTCTAATGTGAACACAAACATGAAATCATAGAATGTTGAGCATTGGAAAGGACCTTAATGACCATCTATTCCCACCTCCCCCTGCCATGGGCAGGGACATTTCCCACTGGATTGGGTTGCTCAAGGCATTGCCCAGCCTGGCCTTAAACATTGACAGGGTTGAGGCAACCACAGCCTCCCTGGGCGAACTGTTCCAGTGTCTCACCTCTCTCACAGTAAAGATTTTCTTCCTAATAGCTAACCTAAATTTCCTTTCTTTCAATTTATATCCATTACTCTTTGTCCTATCACTACAGTTCTTGACAAGGAGTCCCTCTCCAGCTTCCAGTTAGGTCCTAGCCAGATACTGGAAGGTTGCTCCAGGCTGAAAAGATCTATCTCAACCGTCTGTAGGGGAAGGGCTCCAGTCCTCTCATCAGATTTGTATATCTCCTCTGGACTCGCTCCAACAGTTCCATGTCCTTTTATGGTGGGGACCCCAGAGCTGGATGCAGCACTCCAGGTTCAGAGTAGAGGGGCAGAGTCACCTCCTTTGACCTGCTGGCTGTGCCCCATTGGATGCAGCCCAGGGTTCCATTGGCTTTCTGGGCTGGGAGCACACACTGCCAGCTCATGTTGAATTTTTCATTAGCCATCACCCCCAGGTTCTGCTCCTCAGGGCTGCTCCCAATCACTTCCTAACCTGTGGATGTTCCTGGGATTGCCATGGCCCATGTGCAGGACCCTGCACTTGGCTTTGTTGAAATTCATGAGATTTGCAAAGGCTCTCCACCCTGTCCAGGTCCTTTTGGATGGCAGTCACAGACATGGTAGAAATGAAAGCAAAAGGAGCTTCTCTGATACGAGTTTTTCAGAGTCCATGCATTCCCATGTTCCTGCTGTAGCGGCTGTACAAGGACTGCATTTTCTTACATCAACCTTTATTGAAAAGTAGTTGGTCTTCATATTGTTTTCCTCCTCAGTAATATTTTAATAATAAAATGGAAATTTTATTTTGAGTAAAAACTTCAAGAATAATGAACTTCTCTCTGTCTACAATCAAAGTGTGGGAAAAATACAGCAAAACAAAGATCATGAAAATCCCTATAATATTTTCAGCTTCGAAAACAGTCATGGAGACATAGTCATAAACAGCAGATTGAAGTAAATGACTAACAAAAAGCAAGTCAAACTCTGACCTTTCATACAAAACTTTTCTAACATGCAAGGTTTCAGTCTGAGTCAGGAGGCACAGACCAAGGATATGCTTTGTAGTCCTGTCTTCTTTAATTACTGCAGTGTCAGTTCAATGGTTCTGTGAATAAAGAATGCTTTTTTCTTTTTCCTTTTTTATCAAGCTAACTAGCATATCATCTTCCTTGGCCTGTTTACCCTCAGCAGAGAAAAACATTTTGGAGACTTCAGGCATGAAGTGCGTGACATTTTGATGCTTTGATCTGACTGCTGCACACACAAGTGGTTAGGGAAGAAGTGAAATGTCTGGAGTGTTCTAACAAAACAATGTCTTTTGTCCCTGAAAATATGTGTGTTTATGTTTAGATGATCATATGCAGGCATATGTGCATTTTGTCTTCAATATATCTTATTTTTCTTTTATTTTTCATATCTTACATACATTTTGGATCACTATCTATGAAGTCACATCTCCTAATGTGATCCATTTCCCCTCTCAGTTTTTACTGGCCTAAGTTTTGAAATTTATAAATGAGCTTTTAAAACAACTCAGGAATAGTTTATGAACTCTAGATTTCACCACTGACAATATATTTTTCTTATACAATTTCTGCAGGTTTGTGCCCTGACACATTGTTTAAACAGAATCCTGCATGGAAACTTCTATGTAGAAAGTTAACAATAAAGACAGAAAGGGTAAGACTATTAAGACTATAACGGAGAGAAGGCAGTGAGTGATGTTCACCCCTCCACATACACCCCTGTGTAGACTCTCTGCCTGCAGCTTGGGTCTACTGAGGAAGTTCACAGTTTAAGGTCTTCCTAAAAACTGTAAAAAAGTGTAGCATCTAGGAAGATTACAGTCATGATTCTTTAGCAGTTTTTCAGCTGTATTACCCAGAATTTGGTATGTGGTCAGCATGAAGTTTATATATGTAAAAGTAGCATTTAAATTTAAACATAAAAGTAAGTAAAATTAAAATACTATAACCTTGGCCAAAGTAAGATAGAATTAGAATTGTACAAATAAAGAATAATAGCAATTCTTTATCTGTTTATAGGCATATTCTACAATTAAAAGATCGAAATGTTGTTTTCCATCTGAAATATAAGTATCATGTACAAAAATGACAAAAAAACCTTATGCTGGTTGACGCAAACTAACAGAGTTGCCAGCTTAAGGAACTAGCCTAATTGTCCCCTTCAAATTTGGCACTCATATGGCAATTACTTCAGAAGGGTATTTTGCACTTGTCTCCTGTTGTCCAAGTAATAAACTTTTACCTGTTGATTATGTTTTCTTTTTCTTGATCCTAAGATACTAATTCTAATACCCAAAAATGGACAGGCATGTGACACACAGTCAACATTATTATTTACAGTATTTTGTGAAAGTATAAGCAGTGATGTTCGGTTTCCTTTCATAGCAAGTGATTTATGCTGGGAGATTTTAATAGCTTTGTTTACCTTCTGACATGAGATCCATTAAGATGTCAGAGCTGCAGATGTATACTTATCATCTCTTTCACTTCATTTTGTCTTTTGGGGAGAGGGAGGATACTGGATCAGATGCACTCACAGGGTGTGGGATGAGTTTGTTCTTATTGACACATGCATGGAAGACATTTCATTCATTCATTGCTTGATTTTCAGCCTTTTGAGGTCACTAGACAAACTTTTGTTGACTCAAGTGGTGCTGGATCAGGCTCTCAGAGAGCCTTTTAAATGTTATCTAGTTCTTGTCAATAGTAAATAAAAGAAAAGTCAGCCATATTATTTTATAGCAAATATCTGCCTCCAACTTGTTTAAAGCAGGAAAAAGTTCAACTAACAATAATTGGAGAATAATAATAAATAATTTTCTAAACTGCATTTTTTTCCTAGCTTCTCTTTTTGATGTTTCTCATGGAACATTTTTTGTTGCCTCTTTTTGTCACTTCCCAGGCTCTTCATCTAACTTTCAGGATCCTAAAAATGCCATTCAGTGTTTTTCCACCCTTCACAAAAGGGTGAAAGAACTCCACACACCTGCCGCCACGTTGATCCTTCTTCCCAGATTTTTTTGTTTTGTTTTGTCTGCTTCTACTGCTAATTTTGTATTAGATTGTCTGCGCTTTCTTTGTCAGTGGTCACATCAGGCCTCAGGAGTGAAATGTCTTTGGAACACTGACTTTTTGAAATAATTTTGCAACTTCCACTCACTACTATATCATTGTCCTAAGCTGCTATCAGATATAATAGGCAGCATCCTTTTTTAGTAATGTGATGAAAAGGAGATGTCCAGAAGCTAAGAAACATTGAGAACAAATTCTTGCTTGTTTTTCCAAAATAAATAGGGTTTTGGCTCTCTGGCTATGTATCGGATTTAGCACTGTAAATATTAGCTATGATAGTGGATTAGCATGTCTACTCCTATTACACTTTAGTTTATAGTAAAACATTCTTATGTCTTCTGTTTAGTCTAATTTAATTTCCCATGAAAACCTGAGTTGTGCCCTTAACCTGATGGATTTTCTCCAGTGTTTCAGTATTTACTGAAGAATTTTAATGGATGTTAGAGACCTGCAACTCGAGGTTACCATACATAACAAGTGATTCCACACTGTTTAGCTGTAATGCCCTAGGAATTAATTTGATATGCACAGATAACTGCCCCCAAGTTAACCTGTAGGATGGTTAAGAGAGAACCCAGTACCATTAACTCTGGGCTCTTGCAGTCATGGGCCATTTGCTCCCAAAGAAAAACAGCAAGACTTAAAAGCAAACAATTACAAGATCAGAATGAAAATCCTACTAAATCTCATGCCATGTAAAGATTACATGAAGGTTACCAAGGTGCATATTATCATTTTCTGTGAACATGCACACACTCAAACACACAGAGCCAGGTGTATATGTTTGTTTTGAAGGGCTTTTCTTCTACACTAACAAAAACAACAAAGAAAAAAAGAAGAAGAGGAAAATCTCCTGCATCGTTACCTGCAATGTTCTGTGCTGCTTGCCATCACAAAATGGCAGCTGGGCTGCACACTGAGCTACTTTACCTAAATTTGGATGCACCATTAGCAAACAGAAGTGTATCTCAGTGAGTCCAATTGCTCAAATATTGTGCTATTGTGGTGCTGGAACACTCCACAGTCATTGATAATTCTGTCTTCAGCAAGTATTACCATCTGCACGTCATTGCCTAGCTACAGAAAAATTAAGTTTATGCTGAGTGCCAGATGTGTACCATGGTCCATGCAAGAACCTTGATTCCTACAAGATCAATAGGGGGAAGCTGTCAGAGCACATTGCTGTTCCCTTTCAGTCTTCATGGACAGGCTTTCCTTTCCACTTTTAAAACCAAGGTGCACGGATACAGAGGTAGAGGAGTGGGAAATTGCGTGTCTGGGCTTCCACTTGGGATATAAATTTACATATAATCTTGGGGATTCAAAGCAGATGACACAAGGTTTGTTGGGTATGGTGGGAAGTTGGATGAGTCTCAATTAAACTAAACAGCTAGCCTTCCTACTTCACTGATAGCCATTCTCTGATAGGTTCTATAAACAGAAAATAGTTTAGTGTTAAGACACGTTCACAAGTAGAGCAAACTTAAGTTTTTGTCTGATGTTATCATTGTGAGTTAAAGTGCAGAGAATTTCTTACAGAAAACAGAGAAATTCCTACAGATTTCCTTCCATCATTCTTGTGTAGTTAGCATCTTTTTATGAGAACAAGAATGTAGACCTGCCTGTAGTTGCAGCAGAAAGAAATTTTTTCTTCACTGAGATTTGACATTTTAAGATATTTTACACTGGGATAGTGTTCATGAAATGGAAGAAATGGCAATGTTCAAAAGTTTTTGCACAGTTCTACATGCATGCCTCCATCCTGATCTGAACAAGATGCTCTTGTTAAAGGGAATCAGCCAATAGCATAAATATTTTGTGGTACTTTTTTGCAACTAAGACTGAAAGAAAACCATCAAACTGATTTTCACTAGCAGAAACTGGACATAGATATCCAGAACGTAACAGCTGATGTTTTTATCTTCTGTTTAACATTCTCCAGAGTGTGTGTGTATTCTTGTACTTATGCAGCTTTCTTTTTATATATCAGCATTCATAAACTTCTTTGGAAAGAGATAAGAAGGAAGATCATGATAAACCCTGCTTTGGATATTAGAGATAGAAATTGGTCATGCTGCCAATATAAAGGTATTTAGAGCCTGTGCACCAGAGCGGTGTTTATGTTTTCTTCCTCCAAGAAGCAGCTGCATGTAGCCTTAGATTAATGGAAATGTGAAAACAACAATCTTTAATTTTATGCAGCTAATATTTCAGAATATATCAAAGCAGTTGATATAGTGTTGAATGAACTACAGAGTGCAATCCGAGTTACTTTTATCTTTCTATACACAGGAGAAATTAGCAAAACTATCCATCTACTTTAAGATAAGTCTCGTCGTAAAATGATTCAACAGTACAATATGTAACCACCTTATGAAACTCATTTAACACTGTTGTCCCTGGACATGAAATGAATTTCCAGAATGTAAACAGAATGAATTAATTTTTAACTATTACCATGATTAAAGGTCTAGCTGCACAACTGTTATCCTTTTGGTCTCTGTAAGTGCATCCACTGAGATACCAATTTTTAGGCTTTTACCAGACCTAACCTAGAAATTATCTTAATCATGGATCATGAATATATACTGTACTTCTATGCAGAGACCTGTGAGCATCCATGAATACGATGAATAGTTGACTTTTTGTAACCAAACAGCATTTGATTAAATGAAGTAAGAATGTAGACAAAAATGGCTTTAAAGAAGGAGAGAGTCTCTAAATCAATGATTCTTTGATAGTGATGTGAAGTGGAACAGAATTTTTAAAAAAACTTTAAAAACCTTTGTGGATGAGTTCCCGTATTTCTACTTTTCATCATTTCAGAAAAAGGGAAATGCCTTTACATTTCAATAGTACTGTCTGCCCACTCTTCTGCCACAGCAAGCAGGACAAAAGGTGGGTGGGCTCAGGGATGGATGGATGGATGGACGGGTGGATGGATGGATGCATGCATGCATGCATGGAACTTAAAATTACAAACACTAAGAAATCAGCTTTGTTTTGATAAGTTGATTAGCTTGAAGACTGGATTACCTCATCACTCTTGAGGTGTTATATTCTGTTAGCTTCTATGCGTCCCAAATTAAAACACCTCAATAATTTTACCAGAATATGGTTTTCATATATGTTTATAGCATACACTTAATTCTGTATCATCTGTATTCCTGATTATATGTTGTATTCCTCAATGTATCTTAACTAGATCCTAGAAAAATTGAGGGTATTTTTTCAGTATAGGTAGTAACCATTGAAATTTTCAGAGTATGGTGTATATTATTCCTCTAAAAATCTTTACCACTCTGATCCTCTAAGGAGGTATGTGCTTAGCTGCCTCCTTTATGACCATGGACTTACAAATATGTGGGACTACAACACAGATATATTTAAATGTGGGATTTTTTTGCATCTCTAGTTGGGCCTTATTTTTAAATCTGATCTGCGACAGAAACTTTGGTCTATTATTCTATAACCTTATGAAATCACTGATCAGAAGCATGTAAACAAAGAATGAAATATTACTTAGTTTAATAAATTTCCACATATTTTGATTTTTGTCATGGTTGACAGGTTATCAGAGGTTATCAGAGTTATTCACTCGTCAGAAAATATTTGTTCCTTCATGACCTGTGTGACCTCTTCTGTGACTTGAAAAGGAATTCATAATACTGAATTACCTTAGACTGTGATGTTCAAAAGAGCAGGACTAAGGTTTGACTACAAGTTTGAGCAGGAAGAGAAGCTAGACTGAGAAATATAGTGTATTACATGAAAATATCAACATTGCAAAAGCAAAGAGCAGGTAATAGGAAAATCATGGACTTGTTTAGTTTGAAATAAAAAGCTGTTTAGGATCGTCCACCAGTAAACCCTGTCACTACTTCCCTTCGACAGGCTGTCCCAATGCTTGACAATCTTTCTGTGAAGAAATGTTTCCTGATGTAAGACCTAAACTTGCCCGGGCTAAACTGGTGACCTTTTTCTCTCTTCCTGTTGTTTGTTACCTGGGAGAATAGACCGACCTTCACCTGGCTACAATCTCTTTTCAGGCAGTTGAAGAGAGCAATAAGGTCTTCCTGGGGCCTCTTTTCCAGTCCAAACAACCCTAACTCCTTCAGCCGCTCTCAGTATAACTTGTGCTCCAGACCCTTCACTGGCTCCATTTCCCTTCTCTGGACACGCTTCAGCATCTCAGTCTCCTTCCTGTAGTGAGGAGCCCAAAACTGGATACAGGGTTTGTTGTGCAGCCCCACCAGTGCTCTGTACAGGGGGAAAATCCCTACCCTGGTGCTGTTGGCCACACTATTACTGATAAAGGCCAGAATGTCACTGGCCTTCCTGGCCACCTGGGCACAGCTGGTTCATGTTCAGCTGCCTGTGGACCAGTACCCCCTGTCAACAGCTCCTTTTCCAATGAAGAGAGCTTTCCAGCCTCTCTTCCCCCAGCCTGTAGCATCACATGGGGTTGTTGTGACCCAAGTGCAGGACTTGGCACTGAGCCTTATTGGATCCCATCCCACTGGCCTCAGCCCAGAAATCCAGCCTGCCCAAAGTTCCCTGTAGCTTTTCCACTCTCCAGCAGAACAACACACCCACCCAAGTTGGTATTGTCTGTTACTGGAGATGTTCTCAATCCCATCATCCAGATCATTAGTAAAGTTGTTAAACAGGACTGTCCCCAGTACAGAGTTCTGGGAAACCCCACTTATGACCAGCCACAAGCTGGATTTAACTCCATTTATGCTGCCCTCTGGGCACAGGCATCAATTCATTTTTGTTTATCCAGGGGAGAGATAAAGAATCAACCGTGTGTGGAGCTGAATATAAGGGAAAATATATTTTGTGTGTTTTGAATTTTCTGAACAAGTCAACAAATCCACATAAATGAGGAGACAGTTGCACAGTCCATTGGTCAGTGTGTGCTATCTGCTCCCACTGTAACCATCAAAGAGAGTGACTTTTATTGTAGTTTTACTAGAGACCATGGATTTTCAGCTTCAGTCTCATAGTTTAATCCCCTGAAGTCTTCCACTGCTGAGCATTGATATCAATCATCAATCATATTGATAGCTGTTAAAATCATAGTACCTTAAAGACTGTGACATAATATATGCTTCTTTCTAAAGCTCACTCTGGATTCTGTTGTTGAGAAGACACACATCCACCCCCAAATCCCCTAGAGAGAGAGAGAGAGAAGTAGCTGAAAAGGACTGAGTCTCTAACTGTCCTTTATGTATGAGACAGAAAAACAGAAGGGGAGGCATTTACAGAGCAGTAATGTGAAGTAAAATTTTGTCCCTCCTCAGTATTCAGCACATTGAGGAAAGAGTTTGCACCAGAATCCAATGAACAATTAGATACAAGTTAATGGAAGAAGTTCCTGACTCATATTTATGGTAATTAAATGACATTAATCTGACACACAGTGGCTATTGTGAATGGGAAAAGTTTCTTCTGTGATTCTATGATTCATTCTTTTGGCATATTTGCAGTTTGGGGGATGACAGATTTGCTCATTCTTATCCCCACAGAATTTCTACTCAACATTTTAATTATTAGGCTCTGGGTAAAAGGTGAGTGAATGCCATCCTTACTGAAATAGGCAGATCCAAGGGAGGAAACTAAAGGCAAAGTTTCAACTGTAATAGCAGTATCTTGCACTGCACTTGTCACAAATTTGTAGCTCCTTGGGATGAGGCTACTCTCAATTTCTGTAACTAAAACAAAGTAAAAACACGTTTTGTACAGTTCCGCCGCTACACAAATTTCTGTACAGGTAAGTGTAGCCAGGATCTAAGCCTATGGAAAAGATTCAAACCAAAAGTGACACCAAAAGCAGAGAGGAGCAAGAGGAGACTTAGTCCGTCTTGCTTCACTCTTCCTCTTACTAGGGCTCACATCTAGCAAGCTCACATTTATTCCCCAGTCATACACAGCTACAGAGACTGCTTTCATACAGTCATCCACTCTGGCAGTTCAGGATCTCTTGTTTATAGTCATAAGAAAATGAAGTCTTCCTGACTGAACTTTTAGGCCATGTTCTCCACAAAGAGCAATAAAACAAAAGGCAGTACTCATTTGTGAATATGGATAGATCACTGCTTTGCAAATTGCCACTGATGATTTTATCATTTTATAGAATCTTATAGGACACTAAGTTTCTGAGATGTTTACTGATCAGAAACATTCATATATAATATATGTTGTTTGTTTTTGGTTTTTTTTTTTTTTTGGTTGGTTGGTTGGGTTTTTTTTTTGCAGTTGTGAAATTATTGGGAAGAAGCTTCCCTACTAGCTGTGCTTGGTTGTTTTCTTCAGAATTCTCACAGATGTCTCATCAAAATGTCCAAATGTTTCTTGAATTTTCACACCATTTAACGTCTCACAATTTTTTCAGTGGTTCTTAGTCCTTGCACTAATTCTATTTCATAGAATAGGACTGACATCAGTCAGTGTGTGCAGAATCCAACTATATTTGTTTAAAAATCAGTTCGGTTTTTTTGTGCAATAGAAATGTACAATGGCCATAGAATTTTAAAACTAACCTGTGATAGTTAAGTCTTACAGGATTAATAAAATTTCTATAAATATTTCAACAGATTTAAAGTACTGCTCTTGTCAGTAGTTTCTGTAGTAACAATTCCTGTAAGGAAGGCTTTTGGCAGGCCCTCCATTTTTGCAGGATCAAAGTTATTCTATCTATTTAAAGTATTAGCATGCGGTTTTTGTGGGGGTCTTTTGAGGGTGAGTGAGCAGTGGTTGTATTTTTTCCCTTTCTATACTGGATCAATCAGTTTTAAACCTGGATTATTTGAGGGTTTTGGGTTTTGGTTTTGTTTCTTGGGTTTCTGTTTTATGTTTTTTTTCCTTTTCTAGCAAGTGCTACTTTTGGAATTGATACTGCTTGCTTAGATGACTCTGAAGCTAGTTAGAAAATACCTAAATATAAAATAGATGCATGAGTGCATCTTGGGAAGGTGGTATTATGGATGGAGAGCTGTCATTACATCCTTCACAATTACATTATCATGTGCTCCTGTGGTGTACACCTGTGGCTTGTTGGCAAGGCATTTAATTCTAAGGACTATTGAAAACCATGCATTTTCATAGGGAATCAGAGCAAAGTTATTTAACACAGGTGTTTCTGTAATTGTGATACATTGGGAGATCCACAGTGCTCAGTAGCCTTCAAAATTACACCCTCCACCTGCATGGTGAAGTAGTCTAACAATACCTCACTGATGCTTCTGATAAGCCATGATGTGTTCAAGTTAGGCATCTGTGTGTGTTTATGCTGAACCATGGTTCAAGCATCCTGCAGTGAAATACCTCAGGCATTTTAATATTAATATTATACCCAACTATTCATTCTCTTAAAGGCCCAGTACCTAGATGAGCCTTTTTGGAGTTTTTTTTTTTTTTTCCACAAGATGTTACCAATCCTCCTGGTGGTGGACCAAGCAAGTTTTACCACATTCAAAAGATATTGTATCATTAAACATTGGGGTGAGTTTTGGTTCTTTAAAACGTTAAAGATTAAAAAGATTAAATTATATACATTTTGACATGTATCTAATTTAAGATTATAAAAATATCAGCAGTGCTTATTTTATTTATGGGACTTTTTTGGTATTGTTTGTTTCGTTTTTTGGTTTGTTTGTTTTTTTGTTGTTTTTTTTTTTTTCAATAAAGATACGATTGTTTCCACTTCTGTGAAATATTTATATTTGAAAGTAGGGATTCTAACCAGAGCCTCAGCTTCACAAAGAGGAAAACAATTTCTTCCCTTGAGATCCACCAAGCACTGTAGAATGACCAGTTCAGCTGGCAAGCAGAACCTGTGAGAAACAGGATCCTGATGCATCATTGCTAGATTTGGTAGCTCACATCTCACCTGCAGGGCATTTAGCCAGAGGGAACTATGTTCTTTCATAGGGCCTTTCTTTGCAGAAGGTGATGCTGGGTAGCTATAACTGGTTTATGTGAAACATGCTAGATTCTAATATCATGTTTGGAAACATACCTCCCTCCAGTTTGTCTTGTTTGCTTAGGTTTTGCTGGATATTAACAATAGGGACAACTTGAATGACAGCCTGAATTATGAGTTCCAGTATATACCACTCAGTCACTGGCAATTGTTTTTTGTCACTCTTCACAGTATCTGAATGGATTTGGAAGCAAGCAGCAAAACTGATGTCTGATAAGGCAATTGTATATATAACCACAGTGGTGTTAAGCTTTTCAAAGGGAAGTTTGCATGGATTTCCTTTAAAGGAAAATTTGGGGTTATGATTTTGGCATTTGGGTTCTCTCCTTAGCCTTATTCTTAGAAACAGACAAGTGAAGTATATCCAAAACTTTAACCAGAAGTTGAAACATTGGTGTTTTGGCAAAGTTCTCTTTTGCTAAGCAGGAGGCCATGAGAAGTGCCTGGCAATTATAAGTGGTGCTAAGGTGACTTGTTGCAGTTTGACTCCTGCTTCACAGCTGTGTAACTGCTGATTTCCCTGTAGCTAACTTCGTAGCTAAATTAAATTAGATGAAAAAAAAAAAAAAAAAGGACTAATATCAAGAACTAAAATTTCAAAGAATTGCAGAGAATCTGGTCCAATGTGAGAGCTTATATTTCAAGGACTATCATAGCAAGCATGGCAGAAGGCCAACATGGATCAGCAAGGAACTCCTGATTGAGCTCAGCCACTTACAGGAAGAACACAGAAGCTGGAAGCAGGGATAGGGTAGCAATACAGAAGCACTGTCCAAGCATGCAGAGATGTAACTAGGATAGCCAAAGTTCAACTGGAATTGTGAGGGATGTGAAAGACAGCCAGAAAGGCTTCTTTGAGAACACTGGCACCAAAGGAAGGTGAAATAAATATGGGACTGCTTCTCAGTGGAGATGGAACAATAGTTACAAATGATATGGAGAGAGTCGAGGTACTCAATATTGGTTTACCTCATTTTTTTCACTAGGTAGGTTTGCCCATGTGCCTCTGAGATCCTCACATCTGTTAACAGAGTCTGTGGGAGAAAACGTTACCAGCAATAGAGGTAAGATCAAGTGAATATGCAGTTAAACCATATGGACAAACACAAGGTAAAGGGGACAGACAGAACACACACAAGGGTTCTGGGGGAGTTAGCTGCTGTCAGTTAGGCTTTTGATAATTTGGAAAAGGGAAACAATACCACCATCTTAAAGGTGGGAAAGAAGGAAGATCTACAAAACTACAGGCCTATCAGCCTCACCTCATGTCCTGGAAAATTCTTTGTAACAAACTGGATGTTTACAAAATGCACTTCCCATACATTTGTAGACACCAGTGGCATGAAGAAAGGCTGGAGGATGGGGTTACTCTTCAAGGGACCACACAAACAGACAAAGGGGATGACAAGAATTGAATAAAGTTCAGCTTCGGTAAATACAGACTTCTGCACCTGGGATGGACTAAATTCATGCAGGACTACAATCTTGGTGTTGCCTGGTGTCTTGAATGCAGCTTCACAGAATCAGGAGCTGGGTTTCTGTGTGGAAAACGAGGGGAACTGGAGGAGTCAGCAGTGCACCCTTGCAGCAATGAAGACCATCCACATGCTTGGCTGGATTAGCAATGGAACAGCCAACAGTTCAAGCAGTGGATTTTGTCCCACACTCATTCTTGTGAGATCAAATGTGAAGTACTGAATACAGCTTGGGTATTTTCAGTACAAAACATTGAGTTGCCCCAGGGACAATATAGAAAGATGAAGTCAGACTGTTCTCAGAAGTACAGTGGAGGCAGGAGAGGCAATGAACGCAAGTTGGAACGTGGGGAATTTCTTACTAGGTACCAGGGAAATATTTTCATTTAACAGTGGTCAGTCATGTAGACCAGGAGCCTCGAGGATCTGTAGGATTTCTTGGAGATACTTAAACCCAGCTGGACACTAGCCTGAGCAACCTGATCAGAGTGTTTTCACATCAGCCTTGGGTGAAAAGAGGCTGAATGGTCTCTGGAGATCCCTTCCAACTTATGTTTTACTATGATTCTCTAGAAATGCTTAAGACAAATTTTATGTTTTGTGGAAAGCAGTCATGGTGGGAATTGTGCTCATTGTGACAAGGATGTAGATTTACTTTAATTCTGTTACAAAATTGATCTACTCTATATTTAACAGTTAATGGAAAATATGTCATGATTCTCTTGAACAGAATGCATCATTTTAACACTTAGATCTCTAGATGGCATTAAATCTTTGACATTAAGCTCTGCTAAACTCTTTCAGAATGCTGACCATCTAGAAACTAGTGTCTGTATGGAATATATTTTTTCAAATACCCTGTGTGATTTTTTTAGTAAGACTTTACTACATACATTATAAACAGAATATCAAAAAAATTTAAAAATTAGGGAAAAAAAAGACTATATGCCAGTCTAGTCTTCAACGTTTTACTAAAAAAAAAAATAAAAAAATAAAAAATTTACAAGCAGCAGCCATAGCAAGGAACTAGGGTGATAAAAGAGTATAAAATACAGAGCTGTAATCAATAGTGTTAAACTAAGCTATACAAGAAAAGTTAAAATAAATCTAAACCAATGCCAAGCATGTCCTAAGCCTTCTGGGGCAGAAAAAAACAACGAGTGTATTTTTCATGAGAACAAAATTTATTACAGAGCCTTTGTTTTAGGTATATAAGCACAATCCTCTAAGATCAGAATTAATCTTGATGTAGTTCAGCTGAAGGCCCTAAAGCTGCATCAAGAAACAACGAGTACATTCCTTTAAGAACATCATCCAGTCCTTGCTTTTCTAATTTGTTCATTCTGTTAAAAAAAGAAACAATTCTGACTCCTGAGCCTCCTCTAGTGTTCTAAAAATAAAAGAAAGTAATGTATACTCAAATCAAAGTAGAGCAAAGTACAGAATTGTTGATTAATCTTGCCAAGGAGGTATTCTTTAGCCTCTACCTTTTTTTTTCTTCTATTTAACTTTCATCGTGCAAAATGAAAATTTTCCAGTTGGGTTCATATCCCTATGCTTCTCTATGGATTTAACTGATAAAAAATGTAGTAGGTCAGTACTTTTTTTTCACAATTGCTAGCAATAGTGTTTGAATATACAAGAAGCAAACAAGCAGATCTCCCTGCATATTTCTCTCTTGGCAGTTAGCTAGTTACATTAATCTTGTTCATGCTCTGTCATCAAAATTAAAGAAACCATTTGTTAAGATAGTTAATACTTTTACCTGAGCCCTGAATAATCTATCTGATTCTGCTAAGTACCTTAAAAGCATACCACACTCCAATATTTCTTTATTTCTTTCATATTTCATTATAGACTTCATCAGTATTTTGAATATTTCTTTTCCAGTAAGTTATGTGTGCAGTTGCAACAGTATTGAATCAATACATCTTTTTATCACCATACACTTTTAGTGCCTTTTTTCTTTTTATTGTATTATTTCAATAGAAAAACAGGCAGATATTTTTGGGTCTATATTGAGCTATAGGCGTATGTATATATATGTAATTCATAAGGAATTGACACTTATATTCCTTGCATGCTCACTTTTAGTCTTCATAATGAAAGACAGAAAATATGAGGGACTATATTTTTCAGAAAATAAGGAATATTCATAGATTGCCATATGTCCTATATGGTTCTGATAATGTCATTTGAATGAGGACTTATTTAAAAGTAATCAGAATTATTAAAACTACTTTTTTTCATTCTTCAATTTCCATTTTCTACACTACAATAGATATCAGCTTAGACTCTTATATAACATTTAAATATAACATTTTACTCATCTAGACACAAAGGAAGGAAATATAATTCTGCCTTAATTTGCATTTGGAAGAAATTAACCCCCTCCCCAAATCCCAAATCCAACTAAGAAATAACATAATTATAGAACTATTCTCCTTGGTGTACAGTGGGGAAATCAATATGAATACTACTGAAGTCTTTTCGGCCAAACTAAAGTTGCAGTAATACCATGTAACCTGTAATTAGACAATCATAGTTTCATGTTTCTCATGGCAAAGCTGCAATTTATCAAAGCAAGAATTTGGAGGAGTTTAAGTTCTTTTTCTTCTCTTATGAAACTAAATGTTTACTTTTAATCTACTTCCATGTAAAAAATTATTCCCTAAAGTCACAGTTAGCAAGAAATAACAAGTGTAGCTTCTTTTTTTTTCCCAGGGAAAAGGGAGGAAGAAGCATTATCAAGTGCTATTTTGATATGAAAATGCATTTGAACTGAAAATAGTTCATGGCTAATGAAATGTGTACTCAAGGTCAGAGTAAGGCTGTCTTTAGAGTTTTAACTATGATGAATTTACACTTTTTCTCCTCCCATAAGTCAAAAACAGTCTTACATTATGTTAAAGTAGCAGTGGGGTTAGCTTTAAAATACTGTTCCGTCTGAATTTTAGGCCAGATGGCCAAAAGGATACTATGATAACCTTGGCAAAGAATTTCCTACTCTTCATGCTTTCTGAGCTGATTCATTGTCTCCACCTTAAATGACAGGTTAAAAAAAAAAAAATAGAGACTATATTTTTATGCAACACTGTCATAGTAGAAAGAAGGTTCAGGTTTCCAGCCTTAAATCCTGATATATCTGGGGATGCATGAGGCTTAACACTTCAGGAAAGGTTCTCAGACCCACGAGAGAGCCATGATACCTTGCACGTCCCCCAGAGAGAAGATGGGGTGACTAGGAAATGTCAAGCAGTTTCAGAGTCATAGTCTGTCTCATTTATAAATTTAAAATTGGGTGTTCTCTTTGAATGTCTAATGCCTTCCAAAATCTGCTGGAATTCTTAAGTATACTTTATAAATTTTTAAGCACTGTGTAAAAGTTCCCATGGCATCTGGAAAATAAAGAACCAGTGTTTGTTTAAGATATTAAGCTAGCAATTTCCCATCAGAACAAATTCATCAAACTTTATATGAGACAATGAAATAAGTCTTCTGTGATAGCACTCAGCAAATTCAGATATGAAGTAGATTTTTAGTGTAAGTGTGGCTATTGATTAAAATCAGATGTTCACATTTCTGTTTCTTGTTTACCTCACAAATGGCTTGCAAAAATATTACCATGTTTCCTTTCCAGGATAAATTTTACTGTTTTTCACATTGTGTAATATAATGCCATTCATTTCAGTGAGTGATATTTGGCTTATTTTTAATGTTTTGTTGCAGAATTAAATATTTTATAGTAGAATAAGAAACAGGATAAATTAGTTGCTAACTGCATATTTCAAGCATAAAATTTTGGGAAGTTTGGAGACCTAATAGTAATATTCAGTTTAAGAAATTTGTCTAATTGAATGTGGATCCAAACAGATGCATTGGTCAAGGTATGCAAATCAAGAGAAATGGATCTGAGCAAATTATTCCGCCTGTTCTGTTGTTTCCTCATTATAAAATTAACAGAGTAATGACCTAATACATGTGGCAGACACATTTCTTGATGTACCTGAGAACTGAAAATGAAAAAATACCCCACAGCTCTTATCAGAGTCAATGATAAGGAAAAAGATTGGTTGACCTATTACATCTTGGTAGATAATGGTAAATTCTGTAACTGCTGTGAACTCTCCTCTGCAAACCTATGACCACCCACATTGCTCGTACTTTGTAACAGTGGAAAGCAGAGCAAAGCCAGTCCATCTGTTTCCACAGCTATTTCTCTCGCATATTACAGTGAACACAAATCCCTAAAGTCAAGTTTTTCTGAGAACTTTCAATGTCTTCATTCCATTTCTCCACTCCTTGATTTTCCTTTGTTACTTGCTTGGAAATTGCATATTTTCTGAGGTTGTTTTCCTAGAATGTCTGTGTTTAGGAGAGCAAAAGTAGGAACAATATACACTTGGAGCAATGAAGTCCGTCTTTATTGCTGGGAAAGTAAAAGTGAGGAAAGACATGAACGTGAATTGCTCTGATAATACATTTATGGCACCTACTGTCTAGTCTGCAGTATGGTGATCTGTCTCACTAAAAGAACACGGGGAAATATAGTCAGAGGGATACTGGATTGGAGGGAAGGGGTAAGGAATAATCTACTGCTGGCAAAATATTTTCAGGTAAATATCAACAGAAAAGTTAAAATAGAATAGACTGTCTCAATGGAAAAGGACGTGCAAAGATCGTCTGGTCCTTTGCATATTGCAGCAACTACAACCATTGCACTCAAAGTGAGACCAAGCCATTTTTTAGAGAGTATGTAGGAAAAGAGGGCGCATTTTCATTTATTCAGGTCTCAGAAGAAAATGCATTTGGTTTTCAGTTGCCTAAATTATATCTCATAGCTGCTTACATCCTGGGTGGACAATCAGTAGTAGACACTCACTACAACATCTGCTTTGTTTTCCATCCTCCTAATCCTCACCCAGAGGATCCCAACCATTTCACCACTAACCATAAGGGCAGTGTAATCAAACCTCTCCCTTAAGTATAGTGTGACACCTCCACTTTGTCTGCTCTGCCTATCCCTCCTGAAGAGCCCATGGCCCTCCATCCCACCTCTCCAGTCCTGGCATTCATTCCACCAAGTCTCCCTTAGGCCTAGTGTGTTGTATCTCTGGGAGCTTACCAACACTTAGAGTTCATCCTGTTTTTTCCCATGCTGCCTGCATCAGTGTACAGGCACTTCAGATAAGCTTCTCAGACCTCAGTGCTCCTGAGGGCATTGTAAATGCTCCCACTAGCATTGACACACCCAGGCATAGTGCTGCCAACCCTTGGCTTACCTACTGCAACCCTGTTGGAATCCCCTTCCCCATCGTGTCTAGTTTAAAGCCCACTTTAGGGATCAGTCCTGACAGCTTATGCCCAAAGATCCATTTTCTTCACCAGGACACGTGGTAACTGTCAAACCTCAGTATAACTTATCCTATCAGGTCTCTTCAATGGTTTAAAGCCCCAAGGTTTTGGTGGAGATAAATTTCATATTATCCACTATAGTAATGGGTGCTGATGACTTTAGCTTCCTCATACAAAGGTAGGACCTCAGCAGATAGGAATGCTATAGCCGGACAAGACAGGTAATGATGCTTTTCATTTCAGGTGATATACTGATCTGAGGCAGTGGAGAATATGTTAGCCTTTTGCATTTGACAAAGTAAGGAAGTTATGTTACATTATCTAACTACATTTTATGTAGCCATGAAATCCTGTCACCTGCAGAGACAGAGAGGTTATTTGCACTGTCTTAAAATGCTATCTCAGTTTCGGGCTTTTCATGGTGGAGATGACAGATTATTAAAAAATTAGATTTTACCAATTTTTTTGTATGTGAATTGAAAGAAGGGAGCCATCCTCACATTGCCCAGTTACAGGAAAGGTCAGCTGAAGTTTGTGTCTGGTGTTTGAGTAGTGCTTGGCATTCTTTTCTTGCCCTCTCTCTGCTCCATAAATCATAGCACACAGAAAGGTCAGGAGCAGAGAGGAGGTAAGATACCAGCTAAATAAGAAGCAAAAGATTCCTCTCCTTCTGGAAATCATCAGAGCAGAAAGGGAATTTCTAGAATCCTTTTGAGATAGGAAAGTAGACCTGAAAATAGTTAAAATATTTGGACTACACACTGCCCAATTCCATTGCTTGGAATCAGCTCATATCCTTGAATAAATAAAGGAATTATCTTTGTGTAAAGCTGTCCAAAGCCAGAGAATAGTTACAGCTGACATTTTTTCCTTTAATATTCTTGTACTTAGATTGTGTGTTTTTCCCTTCCCTCCACCCTTTTCCTTGAATTTTTGCTTGTGTTCTTGAATATGGGAAAGGACAGAGGAGAATTGAATAAAGGACAGTTGTTGCCTTGTTCTTCAGTGGACACAATAATTTTTAATCAGGTATTTTTAGATTTGTACTTTCTTCAAAAGGATTGAGCTAAAATTAACCTCTAAATTTTATATCACATAAGAACAGGATGCCTTCAGGAAAAAATAATGACAAAGAAAAAGAGATTTTCCAAAGTTTGTCTCCTTGCTAATTTTGGTTAGCTATTTCAAATTAGTGACAATTTTGCTACATAATGCTTTTGAACAGTTTGAAGCAGAAGCTGATATAAAACTCAGGATGATTTCATTGAAGCTGGGAGCCTGAAACATTTTGCTCATACAAACTGAGCAGGTCCTGTAGATGTTTTTAGTGTTGTGAGGAATCTGGCTGATTTCCTGGCCTTTTGCAGGCATTTCTACTGTTCTGTGAATAATATCAAAGTGGTCAAACAAGAACAACCTTAAGGAAATTATTATGTCTGTGCTTATTTGAATAAAGAAATGAAATACCATATATCCACTGCCTTTTCACAGTGACTTTTATGGGCAATCTAACTCATATGTATCCAACAAATACCAGTGTAACTTTTCTAGATATTCGTAAGCTCAAGCTCAGGGATTTGCAAATATTGATCATTCCATTTGTGGTTTTATACCATTTTGTGATGAAGTATCCTTAGTCCTGCTCAAAGAATTTATGTGGTGAAGGAAGGAAAACATTTTTAGTATGGATAGACTGTGTCTGATAGTAAGGTTGGAAATACTAAAAGATACTTCTCTGTTCTATGACAGTGCTCCATCCTATTATTTTGGAAAAGATATGAAATATTTTTAAGGTGTGAACCTGGTGAGAAGCCCCACAATGACTTCCTTTTGTTTGCAAATATGGCAGAAGTCTGTTTTTTCATCAGCATAAGTTATAATAATGATAAAATAATATGAATAGTTATTAAATCCATTTTTGTTTAACTTCAACAAAATACTTTTTTTCACTTCAGTATACAAATAGCCTTTAAGAGTCCAAATTTGGAATCTGTCACATTGAGTGCTGAGCAAATGTGCAACGTGAACAAATGTGTAGAAGGGAATACTTAAAATAGAGAAAAACAAATGTTTCCAACAGAAAATTTTAAGACCTTCTTTCCAGAACAAGACCTGTAGGGGTGTTCACACAGAACTTCCCAATTGTGAATGTTCTTTTAGAGACCATGGATGCAAATTAAGTACTTTGAGTGTGTGCATACATAGATTGGTAAAATATGTTAAGATATATTCTAGATAAGTTAAGAATAAGCACTGATGAACAGAGATTGTTTCAGAAGATTTAATTGACTTTGTAATTTATCCTCCTCACCTTTCTCCTTAAAAGAATTTTGTGAAAGAACAAAGCGCTGTAAATAAAAAAGGTTTCATCAGGATATAAGACAGAATAATTAAATTCTTACACTGCAAAAAATCAAAACATGTAGGTAAGGGAGAGCAGAAAATTTGAAAAAGAAAACTTGTAAGCCACTCTTTTCCTTAGTGCTTTCTTTTTCCAAGTCTGGTTCTTACTTTCAGACTCAATACACAAAAATTCCCAGATTACAACAAACCTTTCCAGTGCTATCTACCTGCAGAAAAAAAGCTCTTTTCATCCTGTCCAAGTTGCAGCTCCAATCCCTTTGCCAAGATCCTTGTCTATAGGTACCAGATGAGATTTTCTTCCCGCTCAATATGTCTCAAATCTGGAAAGTCTTCTTCCAGAGGGGCATTTGTCTTCCCTCTCTTCCTCAGCAGCATCACTGCTTCCATCCTGGGGCATCTATCAACACTCTGTTGACAACAGTCTGAGAATAAAGAAATAAATCTGCTAACAGGTTGCAGATTTCGTTGTAGACAGCAGCATATTGAGAAAAGTATTTCCTTAATTTCTCCTGGAACATAAACTCAGAAATGATGTAATGAGAACAGTTTACCTTTTCTTCGTCAGGCAACCTTTCTTAAAGGCATGTGAAACCCAAACACCAATAAGTTGAGTGAGCAGTCTTATTTAACAGGCTGAGAAAATGTTAACTACCAATTCTGCAGAACATGCTTAGAATGTCATGACAAAAACAGTTTTGACACTGCTGTTTATGCTATGTGTCAGGTGAGGAAGAATTCTCCTTCTGTATCAACATTCAGATGAGGGAACAAATCTACTATACTTCCTTTCAGACATCCCCTTCTTCCTCTTAAGCAAGAAAGTTGCACAGGCACTAAAGTTGTCTAAATGCTGAAATTATTTAGCTACCAAGATATACTGCAGAATATAAAGCAGTGCAAAAATTCTGGAGAAGAGTAGATGCCAATGCTGTGGGGCATGTATAGGAGTTATCAGATACTCAGCTAAATGATTTAGGTTATATTAAACAGCCATTCAAAAAAAAAAAAAAAAAAAAGAAAGAAAGAAACAAAGAAAGGCGACTTATAAAATTCTAAAATAATAGTCCCTGTATTCTGCCTGGAAAAATTAGAAGCTAAGCATAACGTATAGAAGGAAGAGTTACAGTTCCTATGTTCAACATTGTTTTTAATTTTTCTCCTCTTATATCTATAAAATATGAAACAAAAAATAAACCTAATTCTTTCTGTTAGCTAAGTGTGTGTGTCTCAATATACTGGGGGAAAGGAGGATGCAAAAATTAGGCAACTGATTTTAACCTTCTAAGCTACGCAAAGATCATTTATGCAAAGCCTTTGCCCAAAATGAATTTTCAAGGCTGACTATCTAAAGATTAGCAATAGTTTAAAAAAGAAAGATCTGGCATAACCTTTGCTGTACAGAGCCCATGAATGACAATATGAATAAAGACAGGGAAAATGGAGAGTATTCAAAGATGTTTTAAACCAAAACAGAGAAAAAAACAACTTTAAAGGATGGGAAGTGCATTTTGGTGGTTATTACTTACGGTTTGCTCTTTTTGAGGGGTTTTTGGTTTTTTTGAACAGCGCAGTCTCTTACTCTTCCTGTGCTGTTGATGACAGAACACAAAACCAGCTCAGATGCGTGGCACAGCTCACAGCAGCCTGACTTTGAAACTCTAAGCTTCAAAAGGGCTAAGACTGAATCAATCAATCTCCCTCTGGTTTCTTTGCACACTCAGTTGTCTTACACCATATAAAGATCCAGTGTGGAAGAAAATGTTATCTTTTTCATTTTATTATCTCAATTGTTCCAGGTGGAACAGGTAAAGTGTTACAAACTGGCAACCTCCTACACTTTTGCATATTGAAAGGACACTTGTGTTAATGTACACGTGCTTGCGCAGACCAGATTTCCTTTCTGTGGTTGTGTCATATCAGGGCTCCTCCAAAATCAACTTTGTGAATTGAGTGGATAATTAAGGAAAAACAGTGGCATTGTTTATACAGATCAGTGGTATTTTCTTACATATTTTACAGGAGAATTCAACTGACTTCACATTCAGAGTAATTTGAAAATCATTGAGGCTCATAGTAGGTTCCATTCAAATACAATAAAATTGCAGTAAAGAAATTTGGGAAACAATTTTTTTGTATGATCTTTTTTATTTATTTACTTAAAATATATATATTCTTGAAACTGTAAGAAACATTGTTTAGTTTAGCTTTGAGTTTTGTATTTTAAAATAGAAAAGATAAATGAATGACTGTCGTATCCATGCTGCTTCTGTTTGATCTCCTACTTCAACGCCCTGTAGCAAAAAAAACAAAAAAAAAAAAGAAAGAAAAAAAATCCCAAACCTATAGTGTTCCCATGGGCAACAAAAGCTTGAAAAGAAGCATCAACATGTTGGTAATGAAAAAATTTCAAAGGACCATATTTCAAGCTGTGGGAGTGCAAGGAACATCATTTCTTATATAAAATGCACGTCATCTCTTGTGAATGGCAGCTCAGGAGACTGCATATGCTCCTCTCCTACTTCACAGGAATTATCTAGCAGATATAAATGAAGGCAGTTTTGATAACTAACTTAATAAAATTCCAAAGAGTAAGGGTGGGCAGCTCAAGCTGACATTTTAAGATTTCATGAGGGAGGGTGATGGGTGAAAAAAGGAAGAATGTCAGTTTTGCTGCACACAGAAACTTAATTTCTTTAGTTTGGATGAATTCCAAGCAGAGTTACAGCATTTTTACAATCCTTCTATTTCTTATACAAAGCAAACAGTTTTCTTCTGTTTACTTAAGCACACTGAGGTGAAAAAAAATCCAGAGGCTTACAAGACCACAGCTGTCTGCTCTTCAAATACTGGTTCAACACTTTGATGAAGGGTAGTGTTGTTTGCTTTCTGTGCACTGCAGGTTAAAATGAAGCAGGTTGTTCACAGGACATAATTTCTCTAGGGATAGTGCTTCTTGGTTGGATTAAAAGATAAATAAAAATTCATAGTTCATTTAATTTATTTTTCCCATATCCCAAATACTTTGATATTTAGTCTAAATCAGGGCTTGAGTCCAGAGACCTTTAAATCAGGCAATATGATTCTTCAAAATCATAAGTAATTAAGAGTAAATTTATGGCAGATTAAGGTCTCTTTTAATTTCCCTTCTTCATATATTTTAAGGCCTGGTGCTCTGAATCACTACTTTCATCACTTTTCATCATCCAAGTGTGTAGTCCTGACACAGATGGCCTTGATTCATGCCACCCTTTCCAGTGTTTTCATAAAGATTACTTGACCAATTAAGAGCTGATTGAATAGGGCTTGTTATATCATCTTGTGTCACTCACCTTCCTGTTTCTTCCTTCTGCTCTATTTTCCCTATCCACAGGAAATTCTGTCTCAGCATAGGAAGGTTCTCAGCAGAGTTCTCTGCAGCCCTGTTTATTCACCTCTGCAGCTTAGGCTGTGATGAGGCGTAAGGGAGAGCTCTTTGGTATGAGGGTTTGGGGTGCAGGTTGCCCAGCAAAGTGATGGATGCCCTGTTTTTGGAAGTGTTCAGGGACAGGCTGGATGGGACTCTGAGAAACCTGATCTACTGAAAGGTGACCCTGCTCACAGGGGCAGGGGTGGGAGGGGGGAACTGTTGGAACCAGAGATTTTAAGGTCCCTTCCAACCAAAACCATTTTGATTCTGTGTTTCTATTTGATTTGTACAGCTCAGGATCTGAGAAAGAGTGGTCTTAAATGAGACTGGCTTTTTGCCTGGTCATTTGCCTAGAATATTGTACTTAACCCCTGAAAAAATTAGGTGAAGAGATCAGCCTTTCCAAAATGGACATATGTACATAAAATCTTATATATGCCCAGGTGAACAAATTACAGCTTGAGGAATGGATGTAACTGCGTAGCTCCAGCAAACCTTATTGACTTGTCACCCAACAAACAGACCTAATTTTTTGTGATTCTCTGGGGTTCTCTGGGAAAACATTAACACCAACAGGGCTGTGCATAGCCCATACTTATCCTCTCCTCAACTGAGCTGCTTTGGACACTTTGAATCTCAAAGCTTTGTGTTTATAGATATTTTTGGTGTAAGGGTAGAGGTGACGGTAAATTTTATAATAGTGGAGTTTGCAAGCACTATCATTATGTAGTTTTTTGTATAACACATATACCTTATATCTTTAGTTTTAAGAGATTACAGTATCAAAGATATATACCTAAATATATACTAACCTACATGGATATTGGCATATATATTGATGGTAATTCAAGGAAGGTGCTTATTATGCAAAAAATCCCACAAGTAAGAATTTATGTAACAAACACTGCTCTTAGTTCTTTGTATGATTCATTAACAATTAATTTTTTGTTGGGGAATGTTGATTCTGAAACAGTAATCTGGGTACCTAGGGAGATAATAAAAATTTGTGTTGGTTGTAGGAATTGTACTTTCAGAGAATATGGACATTTAAGTTCAGCAGCTATGCTTTTCTTCGCACTAAAGGAAGAGAAAAATTAAATCAAAAGTATAGATTCAGCAGTATCCTCTGGAAGTTTGTTAGTGATATCCTCAGAACACATTACTGATGTCCCTTTTTTATAGACTGGCAGGTGTGAAGGACATATTGTGGAGCTTACTTGTAGAACAGTATTTACTCCTAAAACTGCTGGGTAGACTGGATTGATGTGAGGAGAAAGACTTACAGTGCTTTTCTAATATCATTATCTCTTCTGATTAGGTTATAATGCAAATATTATTGAAGACTCACAGCTTATCTGTAGTATTGACATTCCCAACACTGACATTCTCAGGTCAATATACTAAAATTATAATACACTTCCTGTGAGTTAAGAATAAAATTATCCTGCTTTCTGTACATAAAACTTAAAAAGAAAAAAAAAGGATATGAAAACTAATTCTTCAAAAAAGCTCTACTTGAAAGTAAGTCCTTGGATAACAGGTTTCTTCACACACCTTCAAAAAATTTGAGATACCAAGTTCCTTGTACTAGAGGAAGAAGTGTATGGATATCCATGAGACTTTTGGAAGAGAGGAGGAATGTAAGAGGAAAATAAATTTTATTTGGTGTGGGAAAGTTTGGGATATTTCTCTATAGATGTTTTTAAACATATATAAGGTATATTGTTCTGAATTAGTTCTATTTAGTATATGATGTGGCTGACTCTGTAGATGAGGAAAGCACTGACCATTGTTTACCTTCTGTTAGGGGCATCTGGTCTGTATCTTTTGGCACTAGGTCCCACAGCCAGGGAAGCAAATTGCACTCATGGGGTGCAGTTGGTACAGCGTTATTGCCCTACAGCTGCCACACCAATCAGGTTCATCAATGGGGTCTGCAACCTCCTCCTTCACCCCTCCTTCCCAGAGTTTTGGCTTCCAGTGCTCAAGGCCAACTCTAATTTAATGCAGCCGTGGAATCTTGGATCAGATTTCTGGGGAAGATGTGGGTGTCAGAGTTTTGAAAGAAGCAAGGTTCTGGCCTCTCTTTGTTTCTAGCAGTGTTGAAGGTGTCTTGTCCAAGCTACACTTTACACTGTTGATGGATCTGTGCCTGACCATGTACCCTGTTCATTCTGAGCCTGACCCATAGACTTGACTTACCAGCTTGACCTCAGATCTCCCTTGTCACCATGGACATGTCCAGTGTTCTGAACACTTTCCTGATTACCATCCTCTGTTCTGCTTTGCTATTCTTGTTCAGGTATTGTGGGACTGTCATTGTTAGAAAGGGCACAGCCCTGCCAGTTTTGTTGTCTCAACTCCCAGTTCTCCTTCCCATCTGGAGAATAATCCTTCCTGCTTCTCCTTAACAGCATAACCAGTCAAATTATTTGCCTTTCAATGTTCCCTTGTTTCTCCTTTTCTTCAAAAACAAGCTGTCCTTTTTACTCTTTCTTTTCTCAATAGGTTTGCAGATTTTTACCCTTATATAGTCATAGAGTCTTAGTCTTTGGTGTTAGACATTGACCCCACTAAACCTGAGCTTTCCTGTCTTTTGACATTTCCACCCAGAGGCAGTCCTAGAATCAGAGAATGGTTTGGGTTGGAAGAGACTTTAAATATCTTGTAGTTCCAACCATGCTGCTGCAGTCAGGGCTACCCTTGGCCACATCAGATTGTTCATACTCTCATCCACATTTCTATTACACTTATTGGACTGGGACTAGAGTTGGCCCTCTGCCTGTATACTTAAACAAACGTTTTCAACATAGCTTCCAACATGTTTTAGAGTCAGGTTTGTGAGATATAAAATGGGTTGAAAACTTACTGTATCTCTGTGCTCAAACTGTGATGAGCAACCATAGAAAATTCTACTATCATCTGGTTACTTAGTGATGTTCTTTCCAAAGGATAGTGAGGCTGATTCTGTGTAACATTTTTTTTTTGTTGTTGTTAATAAATGGATGATGCAATAAATTACACTCCACATTTCCAGAAAACACCAAACTGGCTAATCATCAAAGGGCAGAGATGAAATGAGGATGTAAGTAAGGTGGGAAAAATGGGCTGATGGGAACCTCATGAATTTCAAATGAAATGGTCAAGATCTCCACTTGGGGAGAAATAACCCCATGGACCAGCAGAGATTAGGCTTCATTCTGATTATTCTAACAACATGCAATTTTTAGCAAAATATTGATTATAATAATATGTGCATAGATAAGCATCTGTGGTGTTCCATTGCAACGTAGAACATCTAAATCATTATGTTATTATAACTTGAGCCAACAAATATTTATGCACTTTTGTAATTTTTAGTCTTCCAGTTTACAACTTTAATAGTAACAACCTTAAAAAAAATGTGGTTTTTTTTTGGTTTTTTTTTTCCAGTTTGAAGTTAGTAGCTTCTTAATTGCTCAGTACTTTCAACAGGATAATACTTAAGCAGAATTATGGCAGTGCATATATTGGATTATGTGTAGTTCAATACCATTGCTTAACAGATGCCTGATTTAATTATAGGCACCTCGTATACATTTTCATTGGAGTCATGAACCTACTTCTATGGTCTCAGCATTTCTAAGCAACCTTGCAGCCAACTAATGCAGTAGAACCACTTTTCTTCTACACCCTCCTTTCCTTCCCCCTTCCACCCCCAAAAAGCAGTAACTCAATAACATGCCTTTCCCTGTCAACTAGCTGTATGCCCATCTTTGTAACCACATTTCAAAATGTTTTTATTGTATGGTTAAAGGAAGGTCACGTTTGATTAAAACACTGGTTGCATTTCACTATTGGATGAGTTGTTGCTAATATATTCACTTTTAGCTAAGTCACTACAGAGAGGAGGCTATTAGTGAGAACATAATAATTTTTTCTTTTATAAGAAAAGACTTTTAAGACTTTTTTTAAGTCTTCAAGATGATGTACATCCAGAAGGAGTGGACTTATTTTTCAGTGTTGTTCTGTGTTCAGAGCACTAAGGCATGAATGGAGGAACTGAGGAACTATGCTTTCTGTACTACCTTGAAAAAGAGATGTCAGTGTCTCAGGTTCTCCATTTGTGACGTGAATACTGTATACTTGCCTTTCTCCAAAATGGGCTCAGATATTAATGTAAAAATGTAACATGTTCTTTAAAATAAAATTTAAGCTAATTGGTAGCTTAGAACACTTAAGTATCCATTATTCTGAGTTATATTTCAGTAGCTATTCTCCTACTTCAGACCAGGCTATATTCGATATTCCAAAACGCTTCAGGAGAAGGAGAACAGGGGAAAGTGTTACTGTAGGCATCAAGTTTAAGCATGAGAAAACTACTAAGAGAGTTTCAGCAGCAGAGAAAAAGGAACTACTCATTACTCAGGAAAAAAACCACAATGATACTGCAAAGATGTTGGAGGCTGAGAGCAGGAAAGCAAATCCTTTAGAGCCCATTTTATTCAGTTCTGCTGTATAAGCAGTTTGAGAGCCTCAGCAGTGTGTAAATCAGAGTATTTTACTGAAAGAGTAGAAAGAAAAAAATAAAGCAGAATAAGTATCAGGAAGCATAGTATTTTATAGTATAAACTAGTATTTATTACATAATATTATTTGGAACCAAGAATTATGAATCCCAGAATTTGGGTGGCATGAGAATATGGCTGGTTCTTTTCCCTCCCTTCCTGTGTCCTCTTATTTAATCCTTTTTGTACCCACAGAACCATAGAATTGTAGATTATCCTGAGTTGGAAGGGACCCACAAGGATCATCATGCAGCCTGCACAGAATAAGCATGTTAATTGGAAAAGGTGGCTGCATGAGATAATAAAAGGCTAAAGTGCAGTATGGTGCCTTGTGTGAGGATTTCAAAGGCGCTGTTACTATCTAAAGTGAATATGGACTGTGGTGCACAGGTGCTGGAAAATAAAATGCTAATGCTGCAGTCTGCAATTCTACACTGCCAGCCTGATTTTTGGTGGTGTTGGATTCTCAGAAGGCATCACCACTTCAACCACTTTCAGCTAGAGTGAATAGAAACTACATATAGCTGAAAAAACAAATGACACAAAAGCATGCAATTTAAAAATGAGACAGAGATTCAAGTAAAGGTGTTTACTTTGTCATATCTGCCAAAAACTCTTTGTGAGTCAGGCAAGTTAACACAGATTCCCTGTTAAAAAAACCTCAAAAAACAAAACCACACAAATACTTTCCCCTGCTGTTTCTCTTCCACTATATGTCCACATGAATGTGGGCAATTCCAGTCCAAGACTATCTTATGTGGTCATCTAAGGTGCTATAAATGAGATCTTCCATTTTTTTTAAAACACCTCTGCACATCAATCAAGAAAATCCACAACTCATTATTCACTTCACCAGCACTTAATAATACAGCAGTGATGATAAGCGCTGTATACTTTGAAATTTTTAGGGAAGCTGCACCAAAATGAAGAATTATTGGAAATCAGACAAAGACATGCATTCACCCAGAAGCATCAGGTAAAAGAGAGAGTAAAAGTTTGGAGAGGAGAGAAGTGAAATCTCACTTATACCCTATCCCTAAATTTCCAATGGACATAAGGATTTAGTCCTTCTTTACTTCAGTGCTCAAAGGTTGCAGGAATGTGTTTACATGTTCACTTAGACCACTGGATTAAGACAAAAATATTATAAAAATGGTATCTTGTGCCTGGTACCAAGCAACAAAGAATTTGCTTAATTGAATTTGTAGGTCAGACCCTTCCTCCACTCGAGTCAATTCCCCATTGATCACACTGAAGTGGGGAAGGGAGTGGTGGGAAACTTTCACATTTAGAGTTATGTGGAGACGTTTTCCCTCAGATTAAACTGGGACTCACAAGTGGCTATTTATATGCATGAGACCAACACAAAGTGCATATTCTGCCTCAGGATTAAAGCATTTAGTTTTTCAAGAGGGAATAGTTCATTGATCAATGCTTTATGCCCACATTTCTCATGTTGATAGAGCTTTGCCCATGAACTCTCATTAGATGTCCTGATTCCAGCCTAAAACTTCAATTTGATTTCAACACTAGCAGTAAGATGTCATGAAGGAAACAGATTGCTCCATATATTCATCTAAATACAGGTCAAAACTAGGTGTATATCAACAGCATTTCATCATCAATAACGTGCCACCAAGATGAATTGATGCTGAAAGCTGCAATTTCTAATCACTAATAATAATGTTTGCAATTAATTATATGTACAGTTAAGTGTACCTCAGTTTATTTGCTAAGGCAATTTTGGTAAACCAAGTAATTTTACTGCTGAATACAAACACTGGAAAAGTTGTGTCTGTTAACATGACTAGTTTCACTTGTCTAATATATGGTCTCACAGTTAACCAGTCTGATAATTTAATTTCATGCTACAACTGTTTTTTGCTGAATATTTGCTATAAAGAAGATTAAAAGTTTGATATTAGAACATTTCCCCCAAATATATTTCACTTTCTGGATCATCTTCTGCCATAGCAGCACAAACTGGCATTTTACAGTATTTTTTTTCACCAAAAAAAAAACCAAAAAAACAAACAAGCAAAAAGAAACTGGAACTCATTGGTTGCAGGGTTGAACAGCTAAAATGTTTTTTATCAAACACTCAGTGATTTAATAGCAATTGTGTGGCTAAATTCTTACATTGGTCTGAATTCACTCATTTCATTATATGCCCTTATAACAAGTTCCTGCCAAATATGATGTGAATAAGTTCTAGAGCTATGGTTCAGGAACTAATTCACACTCATTACTTTGATGAGTTACAGTACATGCCATTTCACCCTTCAGAAGATGTGCATTTAGGTTAGTTTCAGACTACATTCTAGTCTAAATCCCAAATCTATCACTAATAAACACTAAAATATGCTTAATGTACTTAATATATATGCTTCTGCGGTTATGCCATATTCCAAAAGCATTGATACCAGAGTAATTCTGCTGTGTGCTGCAGCTGACCCATGAGCTGCTTCTGAGTTCTGTACCTGAGAGCCATGGCATTTCACAGACACCAGCTCTGAAATCCCTCTGACTTAAGTTATTAATCTTGATTTGTTTTAATATAAAGCAAAATGTTAGAAATAAGCTAACTTTGAACTATTTTGTAGAAGGTTAAATAGTGTAAATAGATCTGTATTTTTAGGACAACAGCACTACATCATCAGAAACCATTCTGACAAATAAAAAGCTATTAGTCTACCAAAACTGTAATGAGATCATGATTAATAAACACCTCTGAAAGGTCTGCATCAAAGTCAAGGCTCTTCTGTGATAAATGTAAACACGCAGACCTTACTTTGCCAAAAGCTGTGTGTTCCAGTTATCCAGCTCTACTGATTGATTTGTTCATTAGACTAATAAATAATTTATCACCTTGAAGAGGACAATTCGTTATACAGATAGCATGAACAAGTAATTTTAAGCAGCCAGATCTTTAGAAGAATTAGCAGTCTTACCAGTGTCATGAAGTCTGATGCCATGAAGGTGCAGAACCCAGACCAGCATAAAAACAATGAAATTGTTATAAAAGCAAGTAAATTCAGATAGCTTCTAAGCAATTGCCCATGGGAATTCACAGTGCAGCTCTATCAAAAAATCTCATGTGTCACATTATCTTTAGATCCTTTTAACTAACTTGCCCTAGAAATTATGGTAAGCTACAAGCTTTCTTAACAATAGGCACAGAAATAAATTACAGTTTGTAATATACCCCATTTTCTAAATTAGGGAGAAAGTCTGTAAGATTTACAGTATTGATTATTTTATTCTATGATTTTCTTTCTTAAGTGCCTATATGATTTTTCTTAGCAACAAGTGATAGAAAAAATCATATACAAATCAGGCGGAGTGGGCCTTTTCTCCAAGTGTAGGAACTATCATTGCAAAAACTAAATTGTAACTCATTCTCTAAAATTTTTTATCCATTTAAAGTAAAAAAAAAAAAAGGTGCAGATAAGGACAGTTGTATCATGGGGATTAGGCGATAAATTAGACACAATTATTCATCACACTTTCTCCTGATAGGAACACAAGGGATTATTATTTTTATTATTGTTATTATATCAGTTTTGTAGCTTTTTTTTGTAAACCTTTAAATGGATATAATATTCTCATTGTTGAAGATGGAAAAAAGCCTACAAATAAGTGTCTTTGTACTTAAATGTATGTGTCTAAGAAAAAAGATTGTTCAATTTCATTCATAAAATTGATAGCCCCACAGCCCAAAGCCATTTAGGCAGGTTTTTTCCTTCAAACATGCACAAGAGCAGAGATATTTTATTTTCCTTTTTTTGTACACTATTTAATTTTATTTCCTCCAGCAATAAAAATGTACCAAAGCTTGGGTGCTCCACTGCAAGAGAGGAAACTGCAGGCATTTAGAGAATTACCTGCTGTTCCATCCACAGTGAAAGTCCTTGTTTTCTTGGGAATTAGTATCTACAATAGCAAGCATATCACCGGTCTTAGAACACCAGCCTGGTCCCAGAAGTCGAGTTCAGAATAACAAACCAGACACATTTTCTGTCACCACTTGCACACTACATTCCTGAATCTAGCAGATATTTCCTCGAAGCAATGTCTCTGTACAGCACTATATTGTGTTTCACATTGCAACACCTGTGACTGTAAGACTGTGATGATCAAAGATTTTGTTCTTTGAGCCCCCTGATTTTTTTCTTTTTTGTTTTTTTTCCCCCTCCTGAATCATGGATCTGGCTTGGGGAAGCAAGGGGTGGTGAATATTGCTCTTTCAGCTTTTTCTGTCATTACCCTAGAATTTGACCTGCAGGTTCAAGTGCAGTGTTTTCCTTTCCCTTACTATATTTGAAGCTTATGAGGTTGTTGTTACATACTTAGAAGAATGGCAGGATGACTCAAAACTGGGATACTTCATACAAATACTTCATATTGCCATATATATGACTTCTACCTTAATTCAGGGAGACTCACAAAGGCAATGCCTTGAAAGAAGATGCTGTATCAGTATGATTTGTACAGCATACAGAATAATAATGTCAGGAGAAAGCTAGAGAAGCCAGGTAGTAGCACAGAAGCTGATGGTCTCCTTCAGATCCGATGGAAATTTTAGGGAACAAAATCCTTGCCTTTTGGTACAGGATGAGGTAACTTGTATCTGGTGGAATTATTCCAGAAACTTTATAATACAGGGAACCATTGTTATCCAAAACCAAAGCTAAGACACTTCCTCCTCTCATGTATCCTAAAAAATGTGGCCTCCTGGGATGATGAGTCCTATTTGCTTCTATGAGCCTTCATTGGCTCTATGTGTGTCACTAGGTAGATATGGTGCACTAGGCAGGATAAGAAAAACATATTTAATATTGATATTGAAAAAACCCCAAACACCTATTGTATGACAATATGTTGAATTTCCTCCAACGTGCTTTAATTAACTAAATATAAAAGTTAACATTTTTCCCATTATGAAAAAACATTCAATGAAACTGTGTTTGCTGGGTGGATGTCTTTCATAATATTTTATTTCCATATACTCCTCCTTAGTTATTAGAGAGACAGAGAGAGAAAAAGAGAGAGAAAGAGAGAGAACTTTATATCCAAGGGATGTGACCGTGGAATGAGCAGAACAAATTAAACTTAGGGCAAAGATTTCCTGTAAATAAGCCACAGTGCAAGCAGTACCCAACAAGAAATGGGATAGGAGCTGATAAGAAGAAAGCTTGCTTTATTGATTTTTTTCCTTTGCCCCAATTAGGTTAGGTAGATTCCATTCATCTGCTGACTTAAATAGATATGAATGTCAACTCTCTAAGGTATTCCTAAGACGTTTTCAGTAAAAATGTTTCCATATCACTGCACTAAGAGGGTTTGGAGGTAGCTGACAGCTGAGGGTATATAAATTAAATGGAATATTATTGATGTATTTGAAAAAAAAAAAAAAAAAAAGCCAAACAAAACAAAAAAACAAGCCAATACATTTTTTCATCAAACTTTAGCTTTCCAAAATAGTTCAATGGTGCAAAACAAACATTGTTTCATATTTTATAGCTCAAAATTTATGACAACATGACTCTTTGTAACTCCACGGAGTAAAATTATTTGCCTTTAAAGTGATTCATATACTGTGTTCAAAATATCTTATCCACACAACAAGTGTCTCAAAACTTGTCTCTTCATGATTAGGGGTTTTTTAATGAACTTGTGAACTTGTCCCGGAACACAAATGGGCAGCTATACGTGCCAAAATTATTATCTCTGGACATAGGAGAACCTGATAAATGAGGCCCTGACCCTAAAAGGGATGGTTGAGAAGCTTGAAGCATTTGTGCTTTTTGGAAAGTTTTTACAGAATGAGAGTTTAATTTTCTCCTGTGGTAAGGAAGCTCAATCAGAGTCAGGTTTCTTGGTGAAAACAGCAGAATCTGGTGCCTGGAGAAGTGTCCCAGTATCAAATGGCTTTGCAGTGAGAAAGGGTAAGTGACTGTCTCTGCACGCAGGAGGATGGGCGCTTCAGGTGCCTCTGAGCAGCTGAAAGAGGAAAAATGCCTCTCCCAGCCCAGCCAAACTGTGTGTGAAGGCAGCTCTGAGAGCTCTGGGGCTGGCTTGGTTGTCACAGAGAGAAGATGGGGAGGCAGCTCAGTGAAATCCCACCGCAGTCTGGAAGATGGAGGTTTCGTGGCCAGCTGTGATTGCTTCGTGCAATAAGGCAGACAGTGGAGGTGGGAGAGGTTTCTCCTGAGCCATGCCATGATATTCAAAATATAACTAAATTAGGGAAGAAGAGAAAGGTCTGAACACTGTCCTTGGTTGGGACTGAAATGAAAATCCCACAGTGAAAGGCATTATGAGCCCATGAAAAATGGAGGGGCAGCATTTCAAAAGTGTGGTCGTGGGAACTTTGTTACCAGGGCTTAGGAGCAACTTCACTAGATTAAATTAACCCCTTGCATTCCACACAGGAAAAGGTAGACTTGGTCAGAACTGTTCATTATCTGATGTATTTCTCTGGAGAAAAGATAGGATAAGAAGAATCCATTTAGAGAATACCAATCCTGACTTCCTAATCTATCAGCTTCCTCTGTTTTTCATAACGGCATTGCTTCCTCTGATGGACCCCTCATCTCTGCCCTGTTTAGGCTGTAGGGGTGGCTGAAATGCCGTCTGTAACATGCACTGTCACTTGCTTTTATGTGTGATGAATATTGAACCCAAAGAAGGCCTCTTCAGTTCTACTCTGTAATATCTTTTAATAACCTACTAATAACAGCAATGTGATAGCAATAGACACAGCATTTACACTTTCACAGACAGACCAGCTAACTACAGCAACCTGATGGCCATTATAAACCATTCCAGTCTGCAACAGACAGCTCTCTGAAATGTTGTCATTTCACTGACACTGGTTGTGTAACTAATGTAACAAAATACTTGCATGTTTACTTCATTTCCCCTTACACAGGCCAATGAGTTTTTAGCATCAAGAATAAAGGGGATTTTCTCCTTTAGTTTGGGTCAGGCTTTGGGTCTTGAAAAAGGCTGTGCATTAATTCTGCATGCTTGCTAAATTAATTTTGAAAGCGAGGATATAGTATTATTACAGCAAGTTTGCTGGTAAAATGTGATAAGGAGAATGCTGCTCTTACAGCTTTTTGCCAAGGACTCTGGACAGTAAGAACATGCCAGATGTGCTGTTGAAGAGGCTTAGCAGAAAAAAAATAAAGGTTTTGTGTTTAGAAATATTTGTTTTAACTCAGTGGTTTACACAGCTTGTGGGAATGAAAGCACAAAGCTTACATTTCTTGATGTTCTTCCATCTCTCAAACATGCTCAGAGCTCCTTCTCTGTTCTCTTCTTAGAAGGCAGTAATAATAGACACCAAAGAGTATCTATTATAATGAGAAAACAATACATTTCATTTAACATATTTAGTTTTTTAAGTGGCTTTTTTTTCTTTGCTGTATTGCAATCATGCCTATGAGAAATGGATTGCACTGCAATTATGTTTAGATTTACCAACCAATTCCATTGAATGGGAGACCGTGGAGGTCACTGCACTGCAACTTCTGGGTATTGCAGATATTTTAAACATCTGGCACTGCATTATTAAACTGTCACACAGAACTAGAGAGCTTTGAATACCTATTATCATTCATGCAGGTTACGACTGATGAGATGAGATGTGAGTGGGTTTAGAGTGATGCTTCTCTTTTCTCTCTCCATTTTTCTCCTGAAAGAATACAGCACATAAACATTGTGTACTTTTCCTGTCAATAAAAATTTGAAATTAGACAAGCTTAGAACATAAGATGTTTGATCCCTTACTATAAATTGTACACCATGAGTTATTTGCTGGGTTTTTCTAAGCTGATTCAATAAATAAATACTAAAAATGCATAAAGCATTTGGATTAAAACCAGCTTTTCTTTCCTTTCTTGATTGCACAGATTTTCATACCCTCAAAAGATTCCTTTCTTATAGGGAGCATAGAAGCTTTTATATGTGTGTGTATATGTATATATATTATTCTTCTTTGTATGGTTTCTTAATTTAATATATAATTTCTTATTTTTCTATTACATATATTAATTTCTATTCCTTTATATTGGCTCCTCCAGGATTATATTTTCATCTT
>JAOTQP010001286.1:70226369-70322178 GCA_026413545.1 Cichladusa arquata | reverse complement strand
ATTTAAATAAATTTTCATGGACTCTACAATGTTTAGTTACTGTTGACCTAAAAACTGTTGCCAGCTTCAGGATTTTTGACTCTTTTTCAGAGAAGTTCTTAAATATATATGTAATTTCTATACCAGATTTTAAATTCCAGGCCTACTAATATAGCTCAGAGTACCTGCAAATAGTCCCTTAAGTTGGGACTTTTAAGAGCAGCTAGAGAGAACAAAACCTTGAGAAGTGTTTATGGCAAATGTGAAGATCATAGATTTCTATTCCTAAGAGAAATAAATGGATGAAAATTGAATACTGAATACTAACACAATTTAATTAACACAGTTTTCATTTATCTTAGTCATGTTCTTCCATTAGAGATGTATTAGAGCCAATTGTAATTCTGAAATGAATTTTTACTTACTCTAGTTCTGGGAAAAAACTCATCTTTAGCCACAGGTTCCAGCCTTTATTTCAGGGTTCAGCTTTTCATGGAAGGATATGTACAGTTTGGAGATAGTGGACATTTTATGACATTCTGCATGGGACAGTTGACCTGAGAATTTCTGGTGGAAGATTACCTCCCCAGAAATAAGGGGTGGTAATGTACACATGGAAGATCAAAGAAAACAAAAGAAATTGAGAAGTGAGAGATAAAAATGATGGAAAAAATCTCATCATAGAACCATAAAATGGTTTGGGTTGAAATGGACCTTAAAGACCATCTAGATCCAACCCCACTGCCATGAACCTTCCATTAGACCAAATTACTCAGGGCTCCATCCAACCTGGCCCTGTGTATCTATATTCAAAGAAAAGCACATCCATCAATTTTTCTGTGTTTTGCGGTTTATTTAATTTGTTTTGTTTTGTTTTTTTAAAAATGTGTTTGCTGACACTTCTAGTTAGTCTTAACTCTTGCTGTAAGTCCAAACAGATACCACTGAAGGCATGAACAGTGTTCAGTATAAAATACTGAATTTTTACGTCCTATATTCATGCTTTGAAATTTTTCTAAATATTTATTTTAATCAACATGAAATATGTCATAAAAATGTCTGTAAGGTTTTTTTTTGAGGGCTAAGGAGAAGTGAAAGAAAAGAAAGTAAACAAAACCCCTTGTCTAGCCCACACCACTTTCTTCTATTCAATAGAGAGCACAACACAAAAATGCCCAACCTTTTCTACAGTGGAAAAAAACCAAACCCGATAAAATAAAATAAAATAAAATAAAATAAAATAAAATAAAATAAAATAAAATAAAATAAAATAAAATAAAAACAAACACAAAAACCAAAAACAAAAAAAAACAACAACAAAAAAAAAACAAAAAACAAAAAAACAAAATAAAAAGAAATGAAAAAAAAATAAAAAACAAGACAAACAAGCAAACAAAGAAAAAAAAACAACCCAAACATAACCTGGGTTAGGCTATCTACAAGTTACAGATATTACAGAACTACCTCCCAGACCATAGTGTGGCTTCAAGCAAATTATTCCCAAATCCAGAAGATATTAGAGAACAAGAATATTTGAAAAATAGTTCATTTTGTTACATCTGCAACAAATTATCTGCTATTGGGTCTTATTGACAGCTCAATAAAATCACTGGCACAGGGCTTGGAGTCAACACTGATCTCTCCATCTAGTTTTCATATTATACTGTATCGAGAGATGGAAGACTGCTTACTGAATGCAGCATAGGAATTCTAGGCTAGGAAAAGATCTTTTATTTCATTTATGCAAGATTTAAAAGTATATTTTCTGTTAAAATATCTGTGATGAGATTTCAAAAGCGAGCACTCACAAGCTCACTTATTTCTTACAGACTAAATGGGATCATGAAAAGAATAAACATGGTCAGAAATGAACAGTCCATCCCCTACATGAATGTGCAATGTGATCAGAGAGTGAAGGAGCAGACAGGGCAAGACAGAAGGGTAAAGCATCCTGGTAAAGAAAAGAAACACATCATTAGGCATAGGTCATGCTGCAGACTTCTTGATTCACAAAGCGGGGAGAAGTTGTCAGATAGAATGTGCCTCTTGAGTGCTATTAGCAAACAAAGTCTGTTATGTTGCAGTATTAAGCCCCTTTGAGGTGGTGTGTGGGTGCTCCTGGGGTTTTAAACTGTAAATTACAGGGGCATACTAAACTGGTGTGTGTCTACACAGGTAGTTTCACTTAATTTAACTGTCAATCTAAATCATTTTAACATCATCCCTGAAGTTAAACCGTTCATTCTTGGCAGCCTGCCTTTAAGACCTAGTTTTGCAATGAGTCCCTGATGGATCCTGGTTGAAGCTAATGGGGCTGTATGTGGTTGTAGAATAGCAATTGCATAAAATTCATTAAAGGGCTGGGACTTATTTGGGTAAGCCCAGCTCTGACACCTATGCTTATTGGGAGTTCTTTACACAATAATTGTTCCTCTTGACTTCAGTGGGACTATTTATGGGTTAAAGTACAGCTCAGCAAGAATTTGGTTGCATTCAGGTGCAGATGTTTTTTACCTTGCTAATGTTTCTCATCCCAATTGAAATCAAGGTGACTATTAATGACTGTGGGTTACTGGAATGGTGAAGAGTCTGCTGGAGGGGGATATCCTTTTGCCATGGGAATATCAGAAATTTGCTTCTAGAGTCTCAGAAAGTCAACCATAGAAAAAAAAAAACTTAGAGAGAGGATATTATTTTTTTTAATGCTCCATCACATACTTTGGCAACATTCCTAGAAAAATTTGGAATAATTCCTTAGGATCTTCATTTCTGGGCTGGAAAAAACAATTATTACTCTGCAGATGAAAAAGTCCAAAAAAAGCAGCTCCTCTCCTAGTCATCTACACCTGCATTTTGGAGAGGAAGGTGCCACTGGTCAGAAGTACACACACTTTGTAACATGCCATACAAATTTCATAAAGTTTTGATCTGGACACAAAGGTTTATGCTTCCCTGTCCAGTTGCAAAGCAATAGAGCTGAACTGATTATTGCCAATACCCAGCCTATCCATTTTAAGAGGCTAACAGATTACACACAGCAGCACAATGAAATAAGTAGAATTACTTCTATAAGTGCACTCTCTCATAAAACCTGCAAAACTCAATCTTGCCATGATTTCTTCACTATCCCTGCTGCACCAGTGTTAACTGGTGAGTCAGGTCTGTCTCTAAGATGTACTAAAATATTCCAGGGTAGGAAGAGAAGAATGCTGTCCACTGTGACAATGAGTGCTCTGGTGTTTTGTTGTCACCCAGATTTCAGCTCAGCTGCCTTTTCAGTTGGTAAATCATATTATAGAAATTAAAAAAATATATAAGATGAATACAAATAGCTATGAGAACATGCACTCGCAGTATATTTGTATTATAGACCATTAGACATGGATACATTAAGTCTCTCACCTTTAAATTTTGCATTTCAGCTCTTCTTAGAAGGCAGAATTTCGTTAACTGAGATATATTGTGCTCTCATTCCTATTGGAAAGAAAAAACAGGAAAATCACATTGACTTCAGTGGAATTATTCTAGATTTGCCTTAAATAAGATAATTCTTTCCACACTCTACAAAGCAACCTGGATATAAGTGGACCATCTTCATGACAGATGATCTAATCCTGGTATCTGTGGAGGGTGTACAAAGAAAGTTGATCCAGGGGATGAATAGCTCCAGAACTACAGATTTTCTGTCTTTGAAAAAGAGGAAGTAAATCCATGTACTTTAATCTCATTGAACTTTGTTCTTTGATTTTCCACCAGTTCATAAAGGTACTGGAAAGCATGAGAATGTCTGTTCTGCATAAAGCTGGAAAACTCTGTCTCTCACAAATACTTTTACTTATCATCACACAAAGCCTGCTTAATAACACATATGGCTGTAAGAATCCAAATCTTCAGGATTCCATAAGCTTTTATGTATATTAAACAAATCTTTCTGTCAAAAGAAGATATGTTTTCATAACACAATGAAAGATTTAAAGTATCTGAGCCCCAAAGAGAAGCCATTTAACGCTTTAGAAAACTTACCCCTTCATCACGCCACGAAATTTAATCACAGCATCCATATTCAACATGAATCATGAGGTTAGTTGATAATACAAAGGCAAAGGAAAGACAAAGGGGTGATCTTTGAATCCTGAATGCATTTACACTAGAAAATAAGATGATATTTCACAAACACCTTCAGCTAACAAAACACACATAGAGGAATTAATAAACTGAAACAGTATCAGACCTGAAGTAGGAGTATCAACACAAATTCATCATGGGAATTAATTTTGTTGTATGAAGAAACAGAAGGATGAAACATCAAACTGAATCACCCTCTCCTTTTCCTGTAAGAGCAGGGGAAATTGGCAATGCATTTTGTTTTGTGATTCAAGGCACCTCTGTTCTTTGCCTTACCTCGCTGCAGATTTTCAGAAAAATCAATGATTTTGTCACTGGGCTTCAGTTCTGCATCTGTAAAATGATAATAATTGCCTATTTCTTGTCTAATTGAGCTACACAGGTGTAAAAGGAAGGACAGTAAAGTTCTTATCTCCCTCGGAACTTTTTATTATTCCTGTTATAAAAATATGAAGAAACATTGTCATGTCCACATTTTATCTGTGGAGAGGAAAAGAATTTCCAAACAGCTGAGCTGACATGGTTTGTCCTGTTCTGATTGCCTATATTTGCTAGACCATGCACTTTACTATTGGCTCTGTTCAAACCTTCTGGTGTCTTTTTTGCCCATTTGGACACATAACCTCCTCTTCTGTGTTTGATGTTAGTATTTTAACTTGATTCCATGTTAAGCCTGTTTATTCATCTTACATATCAAATGAAAAAAGCCAAAAACTTTAGCAGATGGAAGGTTTTCCTGTGTATTTTCTGACTTTCCAGGATGCTGATTTCTGAAAGCCAGGAAATAAAGGATATCTGTCTTTCCTGGGGCAGTCCATAGCCAATGGGAATTATTTGCAAATGCTTCAGAGGTAAACACCTTGTTAGATACAGCTGTACTGAACTAGTACAGCTGTACTGATCCAGGGATTAGCTGGAACAGATTGACAGAGCTGTGCTTATGATAAAAGAAAAAATAAAATCTGGGAGGACTGCAGGAGGGAAGGTGAAGGGAAAAGTGAAAGAAAGGAGAATGTACACTCTCTGAAATACCTGGTAGCCCTTATTTCATGCTCTCTTGTGTAGGTTGTGGCAGTAAAAAGGTAAGAAAGTTTTCCCATGTCCAGAATTGTCTGAAGTTGTTTAGCCATAATTCACAGGATGACAAACATCTTGAGTCTGTATTTCCTTTTTTTCAAAGCTATTAATTTAGGTTACTTTCTGGAAACTCTTGAGTCTAATCGTACAAGACATGCCCTCCAAATCTTGTCACATATCCAGGGCTATGAAAGGACACTCAGATCCCACTAATGGAACAGTTACCTTGCCTTTGCCATACGCTGGATCACAAACTTGAAACAGCTTATAGCCTTTCTTAGACATATATCCATCACATGGATGCTGGCATTCACAAGGTAGCATGCATAACTCCATACACACACCGGCAGAAGGGTGAATACAGGGTAAAATCTACTTTTCTACCTTTAATCTAAAGGTGTCCTCACTCCATTCTGAGTCCTCTCAACACTTTTTCTTTCCTGCGCTGCTCACTTCCTTCTCAGCCAGCTCATGCACAGGCAATTTATTTTCTTTATAAAATTTACTGGTTCTCTTCACTTCTGAATTTTACCCAGCTTTCGTCAGGTGATATTTTATTCTTCCTGTAGGCAGTAGCACAATGCACTTTTCTCTTCAGTGAATGCAGGGATGCCATGACTTCTGTGTGCCACTGACTAGAGATAAGTACAGCTTCCTCCAAACCATCCTGGTGATATAAAACAAAGCATAGAAGTCCCTTCAATCTGCCTTTTCAGAGTGCAATTAGTCTGACAGGTAAGGTTAAAGGCTTGTGGTGTAACAAGCTTAATCAACAGTAAGAATCTGTCAGCATTCAGTAAATTCAGTTTTCAACTGCAGGGAAGACTCATTCATATGTACATCTCCTGAAGTTAAAGTGAAAAAGATATCTACTTAAATTAGAATATGTGCAGTCTGTAACTGCCTAGGGGATATAGGACTTATGTATTGTTTCAGGTTATAAGGTTTCTGACTGTATTAATTGGTGCTTATAGAAATTGTTTTTTAGTATTTATATTTTGGGGTTTTTTTTAATTATTTTTTCAGTACGTGCACCTTAACTCTCTTGTCTGTGCAATTAAAAGACTTCTCATACTGTAAGTCAGTTTAAGTAAGTGTTACATATTTTGTATCTATTTTCCTCACTCTGATTTTCTCTTCTAATGAGACCTGGTTAGAGATCTCAAGAAAGAAGAGGGGGAGTAGGAGTATAAAAGAGGGAGAGAGAATGCTGATCCCTAACAGTATAATTACAATGTCTTCTTGTAGGAGGAACCTGTCTTCCCTTTGATTTCACGGATGGTTGGGAATTTCCATTTGAGGTTATGGGAACAAATGTGCTAGCTTGTCCAAAAATGTCTATTTCTCATGACAAGGCCTTTGTCCTAGAATGTGCTAAAAGGACTTTAAAAAAAAAAAAAAAAAAAAATCCCAAGATTCTATTTTTGCTGCCGTTTTAAGCCATTAAAGATGAACTATCTTGCACCTTTTATGCAGTATAGCTATTATTTATACATGAAAGAAAATTGTACAGGGCTTGCATGGAGAGGGGGAACTTTAACTTTCTCTCCTCTTGTGCTTTACATCAGCTCTGTCAGCCTTTTCTCTAAAGTTCTTTTCTCGTGTTGTGAAATCTTATGCCCTGACCCAGAGACCACTGAAGTAGATAAAATTCATGCTCCCAATACTTTGTTTTGTACCTAAGGATGTATGTTAGTTAGGATCATTCTGTCATTTCTCTGTGCACTACAGAGTAGAAATGTACCAACTCTTTCTTTCTCTAATGGAGGCAACAGTGTATTTATAAAAATTTCCCTCTCTTTCCTGTACATAATTAATTGCTTCTACTTAGAGTGTAGGTGGCTTAAATTGATATTTGAGAGCAAGTTTATTAGAACTCCCAGAGATGTTTAAATAACAGTAAGATCATTTCTAGAGGGAAGCTGCTTTGTAAAAATTTAATACTAGAAAACAGACAACATAGTCCTCTTTTTCTTCCTCTTTTAGACTTCCTTTCCAAAGGTTTGTAAATTGCAATCAAGCCAAACAAAAGAAAGACCAAGGGTCTTTCTAGAAATGACTAGAGACTCCAATTAGCATTGACACTAGATGGTTTCTTGTATGCAAAAATTTTCAACACTAGTTTTTGAGCAGTTATATACTGGCATTTACAAGCTCCCCTTTCTTGTAGATGAAAGGAGAGTGGAAGCTGATTGCAGAGTGTAAAACATGTCCTGTTTTGTTCAAACCTCCTGGGTAGTGTCACATTGGGACATTTTCATAGAATATACAGATATCACTGTACAGAGATTCCCATTTTGTAGCTGTCTTCCTAGTTTTTGTTTCCTTTGTTTCCAAAGGGTCCGTTTGGTTTAACTTCCAGTATGATTTTTGTTACTGTCTGCAAGAAAAATGTTCAGCACTGAGAAGCTACTGGATCTGCAGCTGAACATCTTCACACAAAAATACCTAAAGTGATCCTCTGCTGAGTCACACAGAGCAATCATTCAGTCCATCAAGTGCTTGCACATTCCTCTTCATCCATACAAACAGCAACATTTGCTGTAGGCAGCACCGTTAATGCCTTATTGCAGTCACTGCTGTAATTTCTTCAGTTCCATATAAAAATCAAAAGATTTGTTAGAACACTGCAAGTAAAGACTCTTGTAGCTTCCAAGTGCTCAGCCTCTTTCTAGACATCAAAATGTTTGCAGGCAGAATAATTTCAAACAAAAAAGTCCTTACATTACATTTAAGACCAAAGTCAAATGCAAAATGAATGAACCAACCAAAACAACAACAAAAAACCCTGACGCAAAAACAAACCCCAAGAAAACAAACAGAACTCAAAAACCTAAATAAAAAAAGGCCAAACAAACCAAATAATTATTAAAAAATCCACCCAGAAACCAAAAACTAAAAACCAAAATAATACAGCCATCTCTTTAGTTAGGCATTACATGTTCATATAAGGTCCAAAACAGGCAAAAATTGATTACAAACACTCTTGAGAGTGTCAAAAGTTTGAAGAGAAAATGCAGAGAAATTTAGACTTGTCCAAAATCATATAGCAGACTAGTAGCAGAACCAGCAGCAGCATCTTGCTCCATGCCTCTAACCCGTCTGACTTCTAGACCAGGAGAGCCAACTATAGATTGAGAGTTAGAGTTAAAAATATGTAACAAATCAGGGAATCATAAATTTCCTGAGTAAAAAGACTAGCAGTAGGTCCAGTGTTCTCCTATTCTCTTTGTTGTTAATTCTTCCATGATAACATGACTGGAAGTTGTCCATTTGGAAATAATGGGAGCACAGTTTTTGTTTGTGGTTTTTTTGTTCTGTTTTGTTTTGTTTTGTTTTGTTTTGATATCAGAACCACTGTACAAAAAGTCATAGCAAATCTGAGACTGAATCAGGAAAACAGTGTCACACACCTCTGCCTTAACAATACTTATTGTTTTAATCCCTAATTACTTATATTGATTAACTGGATGTGTAGTGTTTTGATTAGTTTACCTGCATTTTTTTCAATAATTCCACAGAAGCAAGATTTCCAATATTGTCGGATTACAGTATTTCAACTGTGACCAGAAAGGATTAGGGCTATTTCCTTTCAGATTTATCTTCAGTTGGGCTTTAACCTGAAGCTATGAGAACACTGACAAATGTGGTAACAGATTCTGATGTGCAAATAACAGAAGGAACAGAGTTTAAGCAAAGTATGTATTTCCCAGCAATCTCCCTCTTCACAAACTGATGATGGGTACATAGCCATAGTATGGTCCCCTGAAGAGTTAACTGTTTTATAAGCACTTTTTCCCCCAGTTTCTTGTTATGATATAAGCAATTTCATCTTTCTCTTACCCATAGATTCTATTGTGGTGTTCATGTATAGGTAACATACATGGCTTTATGCATATTTCTCTCAAGTGAAAATTACTTCTGCCCCGGATGCCTAATGTATAATTCAGAGTCATCAAACGGTTTTCATTTGCTCTTTAAAAAGAAAAATACGAAACCAACAAGAAAGATGCTTCTGCTTATGATACTTCACGCTGTCTGATAGGCTGCACTGGATTTTTATCATTATTCCCCTTTCTATGTCTTTCTGTTGCTGTGTTATCTCAATAGTCCTGAGCAAAGGAGGAAGATTCTCAACTGTTTTGTAGAGAAAGAACTGGTCTGCCTGTGTCTCATATGTGTGTGCCAGACGTATAGGTCCTATCCATCCCCAGCTCAGTCCATAGCCAATATTCATGTAATTAGCCTCAACACTTTTCAGCCAGTCTGAAGTGAATGAGGTTGCCAGGGTGCAGAATGAAATTACAGAGTCTTCTTCAGCTCTGAGCAGGAAGAATAGGGCACACAGAATTTAGCATGTATAAATCAGCAAGAATGATGCACCTGAAATGTGGTTTGAAAAGGGCAGCAGCCTCTTAAAAAGCTTGGGAAGCTAACTTTTACCTTTGAAGAGAGGTTTGGAAGTTGAAATTCAGCTTGTGGTATTATTAGGATGATTATTGTACCCATTATCTCTCTTTTTTTCCCTCCCATGTATATAAAAGGCTCAATAACTCACCAGCAATGTGGCCACTGTTGAGAATATTCCCCAAAGCCGAAGAAATGTACACATTCTTTACAATTAGGAGATTTTGGTTGCTCTTGAAGAGCCATTTTTTCATATTACATGTCCACAGATTTTACTTGAATTGTCATATACCTTGAAAAATGATCCTGTTTATAAAATTGTAAAATAAACCTGTAGTACTATTTAAATTTCAACTGCAACACTGCACTACACTGATTTTTTCCTCTTGTGAAAGCAGATGGCTCCCACAAAACTAATAGGAATTATTTCTATGCAGTATCTTAGCAATCACTTAATGAAAATATAATCGCACACTATACTACAAGGCAAATATTTAATGAGTTAGATATGAAATAGCATGCAGTATTTTGAAATATATAAATCTAGAGGTGTTGGCAGCCAGAAGCTGCTTGACTTGTTAAGTCCATGTAAAATGTATAATTCAACTGAAATCGGCATTACGCATTTATTTTTAAAGAAATTTATTTTTAAAGAAATTTATTTTCAAAGAAATTTATTTTCGTTTTAAAAAAACCCAAAAATCTACTTATATGAAGTTCTTTGACATCTATTTATTGACCTCAAACTGTACTAGACTTTTTCATTTAGTTTTAAAAATACAAGTACAGACCCTAAAAATCTGCTAAATATGATAACTTTTAGGGAGGAACTGTTTTGTTTTGTTTTGTTTTTTTCATTTAGGTCACACACTTCAGATAATTTTTCTTCTTATTTCTTATTTCAGCTACCATCAGTTCAATTTTAATTTGTCTACCTATCTAATCATTACTGCTAGAAATAACTTCTTTAGGTTTATAGATAGCTGATAGGGTCTCAGTAGCCCTGATGGACTCTGAAGTATGTTATGAAGTATGAAGTATGTTACTTTTACATTGGAAATTAATATATAAGAATGGCCTGTGAAGCCTGAATATTTCTCCCTGAATATAGAATTGGAATTTAAAAAGGAAGATAGTTCAACGAAATAGAATTGGTAAATTTATTAACATGAAAAGAATGTTGGACAAATTCACATCTTAAAGGCAATCAAGTTATTGCATTTATTTTAGCTAATATTAATTCTATTATTTCCATACTGCTTTTCCCAGAAGGCTATAGATTTTCCCAGAAGGCTATAGATAAAGAAGTTTTAAATCAATAAGGGCACATAAGGTATATGTATGTGCTGCACACAAATTTTCTAGCTATCATCTAGTTGTACATGTTAACATCCCCAAATAAACAACACTGACTGCCTGCATTAGGACACAGCAAATTTATACAGAAACAGGGCATTGCATTATTTGTTACCTAGAGCTACAAGACAGGAGTTCTGAAGACAGAAAAGAGTGTCACAATGGTTGTTAACTTTCCTGTCAAACCCTGGCCCAGGCTTGCATTTAGCAAAGGGCTTAAGGATGAGTTCAACTTTTAAATACTAGTTTGAGCTCCTTCCTTGTGAAAAAACAGTTAATTAAGGCTCTCAGGACCCCAGAAATCTGTGCTATTTAGTCATACACAGAGGGTTAAGTATTTACTTGTATGGTCCTACTAGCCCAGGATCTTAGGGAAGACTGCACAACAAGTCTATAGGTAGTCTGGCCTGTCATTTCAGCTATGGTTCTGTTCATACTTTATTATCATTCAAAGGTATTTTAATTTTTTTTTAATCATCTTTTACATCTTCCATATTTCCTTAATAAGTCTAGAGTTTTCCTATAATTCTTTAAATTAAATTTTACAGTAAATCATGAAGTAACCTACAACATATATCCAACTGCTAGCTTGATTCCTTAGCAAAAGCATCCAATCAGTTAATCCTAGAAGATTAATTTTACTTTCTTCTTAGAATGCAAGATTCATTAATGACTTAGAAACTTTCGGTTAATTAGTTGAATGATGGTCATCCATATCTATCGCCAGTGGCAGACAGGTGGAGTAGTTAAGTCCAGGAAAATAAATTCACTCTCAACACCAAAGTATTAATCAGCTCAGGAAGGCTTGCTGAGGTCACACCACAAGGGTGTGAAATAGAAACATCCTAGAGTTTGTCTAATTGATGATTCGATTTACAGAATGGAATTCACGGCTTTAACCATGGGCAGTAATCTCACTTAAAAATATTATTTCTGTTTTCCTGCAGAATTTACTTGCTTATTTTAGGGTGTAGGAAGCATAGACGTGCGTGCTGATACTTTCACACTGTCTGCTGCCTAGAGAGGTTCACGCTTCAGAAGAATGCACACTGCCTTTGGATGAATGCTCCCCATAGCAGTAAGCACACAAGCAGAGAATGGGGATTTATGCACAGAAATGTCACTAAGAACAGCAGGGAAATCAATAGGGAAACGCTGCAAAACATACCTTTTTGAAAAATTTCTTGCTTATATGCCAATTCTTTATTTATTCTTTCTGTTTATTCCAATTTTTTTTTAAGAGCTGGAGAATCCTCAGTCCAGTATTTGGCAGACCTGACAGCAAATATTGTTAATTAAATTTTTTCTGAGGTATAAAAGCTTGTTTGATTTAAGGATGATCAGAAAGACCTAGATTTAACAACTTTTCAATTCTAAAACAATGTATTGATCTATTCACAGCTCTCCATAGTAGCTTTATTCTTGTGAGCAGAAACTTTTCAATATGGCAATTAAATTACATTTCTTGATATGTGTATGATGATATAGCTACTTTCACAAATACTTCAGTGACCACAAATTTAACATAATCTATAAATTTGGTTTAATCTTTAGCCACAAATTATGCTTACCTGAGAAGGAAAACATGTGGGTGAATTACTTCTTAAAATTAGCAACTCATTCTTGTGAAGCAAAAAAGAAACTGATATCTGTGGAGAATAATTATACCTAGGAGTATACCTTATGTAAGTCTACTCATTTGAACAAACTAAAATGATTGAAACATGAAATCTGTTTTTCTTCTGGCATGCTTACTAGGGTAAGGAAAATACAATAAATTCTTAGGCAAGCTCTAGTCCTTCATGCACTTTACCACGTTCCATTGTGATCCCTATTAGCTATTTTTATTGGAAATTGAAAAAGTAGCATGTTAACATAACAAACAAATAAGATTAGATGTATTTTTTGGTTTTACCATGCACTATTTAAGAGTCCGCCTAAATATTTAAGTGGTCTGGCTATCAAACACATTGTATCAGACAGTGTGAATATTCTAATAAAATCAAGCTTTCCAGTTTGCCAGCTGAAATAAACATTACTTTTTAGACAACAAGGATCCACCAGAATACAAGATTAAATTAAGAAGTAATTTAACCCCTTCAGAACAGGAAGGAGAAATAAAATTACAAATATTTCTCATCATCCCCTCAGGAAATTAATATTTATTATTAAATTTTATGAGCAGTTTTTTGTGGTTAAACTTATTTGAGACTAAATCCACAAAAAATAATACCAAATTGTCTTTTAATTCTGAGCTTTACTAATGATGGATAATCATACATCTTCGTGGATCTGGAAAGTAGGAGCCCAGTAAGGAAAGTATTTATGACTCTAAACCAGAGGCACTTTAGAAAATTTCATAATGTATGTATTTCATTTCACTCAAATACACAGAAATGCATGTAAGAAGTGTGACTTAGTACAATGCTAAATGCTTTTCTCCACTGTGTCATGTAGAAATTATATTTTGACCCTTTCTAATGTCTGTGGTTAATAAAGTTCTTGGATTAACTCTATCACACTTATTATTTGCATTTTATTTATAGAAATAGTTCTGAGTGACATACATCTGAGACGATTTTAGCACAATTTTCTCCATATTTTACGGTTTCACCTTTGAATAGAGCTGGAAGATATGTTTGGGGAAATATTTTTAATTCAAACTTTGTCTGCTTGCAAAGGAGTATTCACCATGATTATACTCCAAGTAATAATTCGGGGGAAATATTTTTTCATTCAGAAAAGTTTACAGGGTTGCTCTGTGCCTTCTGTGATGACTATAGTCAGCACTGGCTGCAAATATACAGTGAGGAAAGTGAGCCCCATGGCAAGCACAGGAACACTAACACCATCAATTCTATCTTGCACATCCCAGTCAAACTTGTCTTTATCTCACACCCTTTATGTCCCACACTGAGCACCAAAAAGGGCTGTCAAGGATAAACCACAGTCTGCAGCCAAGCCCCACACAGCCATCTCTCACTCCCCCACCAGTGGGGTCAGAGAGAGAGTTGGAAGGATAAAAGGTAAAAAAGCCATGAGTTGAGACAAAGACTGTTTTATAGGGAAAGCAAAAGCCACTCAGGCAAGCAAGCAAGCAAAACAATGCTTCCCATGGCTGGGTAAGGGTTTGGCCATTACCAGGATAGCAGGGCCCCATCACATGTAACAGTGACTTGTAAAGGCAAACAGCATCATTCCAAATGTCCCCCCTCCCCCTCCTTCTTCCCTGAACTTTATATACTCAGTATGATGGCTTATGGTCTGGAATATCTCTTTAGTCAGTTTGAGTCACCTGTCCCTGCTCTGTCTCCTGACAACATCCCAAGCACTCCCAGTCTCCACACCAATGTAATACAGAAAAAGCCTTGCCTTTGTGTAAGCCATGCTCTGTTTTCAACAGGATTCCGAAGTATAAACCCACACTAGTCACTTTGAAGAAAATGAACTCTACCCAGTCAAAACCAGCACAAGAATATTCTTAGTCAAAGCCAGCACAAGAGTATTCTTCAAAGTCTCTCCCAAAGCCAAGAAGGCTCTATTAGCTTCAGTGGGCTTTGGTCAAGTTTGGTTTTGAAAGCAAAAAGTTATTCCAAGAGAGCAAAAACCCCACAGTTTCTACTACTGAATTCTAAACCTGTACTTGTTCAAATGTACCTCAGCTATCTGCAGCTTTTTTTTTTTTTTTTTTTTTTTTAATATGACTTGCTGAGAACAGAGTCTTCATTCTGTTACCATGTATTGAATACAGACTGGCAGCATTTGCCTTGCAGATTTATATATTATTACAATCTCTATTTGTCGTAGGTTATCTTTTTGGCCTATAATTCGTCATTTGGAAAATCTGAAATGTTCATCTATTCATGGTCCTAATTACTTTAGCCATCTTGCCAAAATTAAAGCCTATACATATGTATGTTGTTGCAATTGATAAATTCCCTAAAGACAATAGATTTATTCAGTTACTAATGGGTTTCCACTAGACATCTTAGTAATATAATTAGTCTGTCTCATAATCAAATAACTGATTAATCATTGCATTTTTTCCAAAGTTAATAAGTTGTTATAGATTCATTTTTTAAACATCTTTCAAAATAATTGCTTTTTCTATACTATTTCACCAAGCAGCTCCATAAAGATGATGATATTTCTATATATTGTTTACTAAGTTTATCGAAAACAGTTTGCGACAGCTATGCAAGTCAGGCAAATAATTTGTTGATTTCAACCTTATTTCATGTACTTTGAAAGAGTGTTGAATAGATTATTTTTTAAATAATAATTCAATGCACAGCCAGTGGGAGTATTTGACTCCTGTAGAGATTCTAAAGGAATAGTATAGTTACTTCCACTTGTGTCATAAGAAATGAAGTAGTGTGTGTAAGCCTTTTATTATTCTTTTTCTACTTAATCAGAGCAATTAAACATATGCTTTTATCAATTACTTGGGTGGTTTGTTTTTAAAGAATAGATATGTCAATGTTTTGCTGTCTTGAACACCTTAATATACAACTGTGTTTGTTGCATTCCTGGCCTAGGTAACTATCATGTGTAAGATGTAGAATGCATGTAGTATACTTGTGCATACACACTTACACGCTTAGTCTATATAAAATTTAAATTATGTTTTCAAATCTGTTCCAAAAGCAATTAAAGTCAAGCCATAACTCAATTCATTTAGATATGGTTCAGCATTCAGTGGTTGAAATGGCCCGGGATGCTGTGGAGTGTGGTGATGACACCTCACCCAAATGCTTCATTGTTTCTTCCAGAAAAGTACAAAAGTGAGTGGAATACATGCAGAGAATTCTCTTTTTCCTTTTTTTCAGTGGTAACTTATTTTTATTGAAGCAAAAGATTCTTGTCCATAATTATATGTAACTATATTTGATCTCTGATTGTGCATTTGCGTATGTGAAAATGATACACAAAACGAAAAGATGGGTGGAGGGATAAATGAATAGGCTAATTTAAGTGATATTTCACTATAGAGGCTCTTTGTCTGTTCTTTGGAGTAAGAAAAAGGTTCACAATTAATTTACTCTTTTTTACTGAAAAAAAGCAGTAGATTTTGCTAGGATTTAAACTTAATGCTTTATATCTAAAGTCTTAAAGTAGTGCAATCCATGCCTCTATATAGTTTCCACCTTCCATTTGGACTCCCATCTTTCCTATCTTGTTGTCTATGCCCTCCTAAAATGAAGTAATGGCATTCCAAAATGAATAAATGGAATCCTAAAATGAGGTACATGATGGTAATAATGGTTCTTTTGATGTTCCCTTCCCTGTGATATTTGGGGGCCATAAGAAGAGAATTCTTACCCTAGAAGTTTGTTTCAGCAAGTGTAGAATCAAATTCCATTTTCTAGACAAGCTGAAATGACTTGCTAATAATAGAAATTAATTATAAATTAGAAAGACTCCCAAGGCTGATTTTAGACATACTGAATTAACAAAAGAAAAAAGGAAAAGAGGAAAATGAAACAAGACCTTGAAAATCATAATCTGCATTGCTCTGTGTAACTTTAAATACTCGATTGAGGGTATGCACTCATGTCTTCCTTCTGGGTATCTGATAAAATCTTGCTCTAACAAAGCACTTATGATTTCTTTTCCCTCGAATTAAAACATGACTTTTAAAGGAATTACTTGTAGTTAAGGGTAAGCATTTCTTCTGTTTCCTTGAGTTAGTGTGTAATCATACAAACTGTGAATTCTACTCCATTTAGCAATTGTGCTCAACATATTTGAAGTGCCTTGATGCTGATGGAAAAGAACTCCTTAACTTTATGACTTGTTGTTGTATTTTTTTTTTTTTTTTGTGTAACAAAAATAAAGTTACTTATGAAAGACCATGAACATAGAACACACAATTGATGCCTTGCTGTATCATGGCTTGCAAAATTTCATTTTTATTCATCCCAGAGCACAAGCAACATCAATCCAATTCCTATTAAACAGATGTTTCTTTTAAAACAGTGACAGAGAATAGAATGTTTTGATGTCTAAAAATAGCAATTATATTTAAAAATTTCATCAGACAAACACAGATTTTGATGCCATATATTGTAGCATATTTACAGTAAATATTATAGCAGATGAAATTGAATTTAAAATTCCCATTTGGTCATTATTAGATAAGAGATTCTTTCTAGACAAGACTCCACTCAGGGGCCTTTTAAGAAGAGAAAGAGACTTAGAACCAATAGCCTCACATAAAAAAAACCCCAAACAATCAGGTCAAACTGAAGCACAAAACCCAAGAAAATTTGTAGACAGGTACATATTAATATTTTTGTTAAGAAAAAAGGAAAAATAACAGCAAACTTTCATTGCTTTATTATTTTGCCTTTTCACTATTTTGAGTCATTTTTTATTCAATAGTAATGGAATTGAAACAAATAAATTTAATGTATCTTAATATATTACTAATTTAATATTATCAATCCTAATCATTGTTTATAGTAATATTGAAACATCTTAAAAAAGTTTCAAAATTTATTTTCATAAGTTATTTTAATAATTTCATGGCACAAGATTATTGCAGAATTCTAAATATGTTCTAAAAATTTTGAAATATGTGTAATCTAGGCGTAATACACTTTATTAGTAGCAATGTCATATTAGAAAATCAGACTTAAAAATGGAAATTTTCTGTGAAAAATATTGACTGAAAGCTTTTTATTAAAAAAACCTATGAAATGCATGGTGCATAAAACACAGTGTTCGGCTTAAAAATATGTATTCCTGGCCTTTCTTTTACCTTTATTAGAGCAATTCACTTTACCACACTTGGTTCAAGTGGGGTTCAATATACTGTTCAACTCTGTAAAGTGCTTTGCTGTCTACCAAGAATTTTTTTTACTCTGAAATTTTCTGTGCAGTTACAGAATTTCTCTTGTGCTATAATCCACATTCTTCTCATCTGCTCCATTCTGTTGATGAAATTTCTTGATAGAATTCAGTATTATGGTGTGAACAGGAGTTACTATGTTGTTCTGTTTTAATTCAAAATAAATCTTATGAAATATTTACTTCCACAGTGTTTTATAGTCTATAGTTCTGGTTTGGACACATTGTAACATTGTAGCACCATTCATAGCACCATGTAAAATTCCAGTCATTCATACTTGAGAAGCAGCATGAATGCAGAGTATAAGTGCTGAGAAGAAATATCATGCACATACAGAAATAACCAGTTAGATAAAAGATGAATGTTCCAGATTAAAGGAGAGTATATTTCTTTATTCTTTAAACCTGACAAAATAAATTCTGAAAGAAAAATGACTAGTATTTGCAAATGCATCTGGTTTGTGTTCATAAAAGAATAAGAAGAGCCATTTCATAAAATACTGAATTGTCAGAGGAGAAACATTTGTATATTGAACCTGTAGAAAAGTGTAAGAGGAAACTGCAGTAAAGAAAGTAATGTAGCTGGTGTTTAAGAAGGTACAATTTTAGTCTTTAAAGAGATAATACGGTAACCCTCAATGTGAGTGAAAAGATTCAAAAACCTAGGAGGGTACTTCCATTTGTGTACTGCTTGAATTTCAAACTATAAGACTACTGCTGGGTGGAAGATATGCTTTCCAAGTAATTCTAGTAAAAACTGTTTTAAGGTAGAAAGGTTTTGAACTGTTTCCTCTTTAACAGAAGAAAGAATTTTTAAGCAGGTGACTTTGTAAAGAGAAAAGCCTCAAATTTCAAAGCTTCAGTATGTTTTTTCAAATCCCTAAGGTAAAATTTCAGTGAGGAAATATGTAAACAATCAGTATCATTCTAATACTAATTTTGAAATATTTTGCACACTGTTGCAGAAGGACCACAGATGAATGAAGTAATAAATGAGTAACTTAATGCATAAGAAAAAAATGGAATACTTGATTGTGTTTTGTCACATAAAAATAGGTTAAATTCATCAGGCAAGTTATTGCTTGTGAATTATTCACCGTGTTCTACTGGCTGTAATTTTTTTTGCATTTAATTACAAGGGGCTACAGATTACTTAGAGGTCTTGTAATGCATGTGCATGACTGCCAAGACCACTAATGGAAATTGCATACCATTGCTGAGAGAAAAGTATACACTTCAGTAATTACATGTGGTACTCTAAATGCAGATGCAAAAGTAATTATCATAAACTGGTGCTCTGCATATTGGAATGCTGTATTGGCTCAATACATTAGCTTTCCCTTCCGAAGATCATCAGGACTCAGTATATAGTTAGTTCTCTCATGAAATATAATTGAAGGTCTCCAAGTAGCTTCTTTTTGTTCTTGTGCTGTCTGAGTAGTTCCATAGGGAGTGCTATAGGCATTATTGCAAGGCAGAAAAGAGAGATATTGGCCAGCACTTAAGTATTTTGGTAGAATTTTAAAGAAAAATCATATAACACTTGGCTTTAGCTGCTCTTATTTGTCACATTTTCGCTGCCACTAAAGTTTATATAGCAGAGCAAGGTAACGTAAATTAAACCTCTCAAGAGGTTTATTCTCAGTCTTCTCCTGAAATTTTAGTAACAGTGAAGCCTTGAAACTCTGACCTTGTGAAGAGATGAGCAAACAAAAACTACAAAAAGGGAAAATAATGTGTGCCAGAGGTAGGATTGGATATCCAACAGGGCTATGAACTGCAAAACTCAATGATTCCTTGCTGTAAAATAGTCTTAATTTATGACCTTTGATGGTGGCAATGCTCCAAACATGATTGAAACTCAGAAATTTCGACATTTCTCCAAAATATAATGTGAAAGTAAATGTGTTCAAAGGTATTTGGTCCTCCTGTCTAGTTACACACAATTAGTGCATTTTGTGTTGTATATTGGCTAGCACATTTATTGCTGCATGGAGCTAGCTTACCTTTTTCCCCTTTCGTTTTGGTCTTTCTACACTGTCTTGAATCTCAGATTAACTCTTGACTTTTCTCAAACCATCGCATCTTTGAAATAACTTCAGAGAGATATTTCAAACTTACAAAATGTGGTTGGCTCTAATGCCTCACACCATTCCTTTAAATTCATGAGGTAAGAAGTTTGTTTTTCATGTATGGATGTTTCCAGTCTCTGGGCTTTGCCTGAGTCTGTGTAAGCTTATGCTCTTTCTTTTCTCCTCATCTTCCTGCAGCTTTTCCTAAAGGTTCACTTAAGTATTGACTATTTGCCAGTTTCTTTTCCTGTTGATCTGCAGCTTACATATAGCTACCTCATATCTGCTTTCCCAGCTTTCTGTTCTGATTATTTTTATAATGTGATGTATCCTGATAGTTCTAAGTTCAAGACCCTATGTTTCATCAGCCTCCTCTATTCCCATGGATTCTTGATTCACCATCTGATATCTGATGTTGAAATACTGCAGCTATATTTCTGACTTCTGAATTTCAAGTCAGTACAAAAAAAAAAAAAAAAAGGTTAAAGGTTTTCTAATTTGTTGTAGTCCTGTATAAGACTTCTAGAAGTTCCACTCTTCATGAGGTTACATCTTTCCTGACACTTTCACTTCTGCCAAGGTCATCTAATCTTTACTTATTTTCATGTTGCTAAAAAGGCATAAGAAGACACATTGCAGTAACTGGGAAAATAACATCTTTGTCTCTCTCTTCTTATTAAACTGAGTTAGTTTCTCTCTTTATATATCTAATATTTTATCTTAAATGTTTTAGGTTTGCTGTTAATAAAGGTTGAAACGGGTATTCTGTGAGCTGCAGGTTGCTAAAAAGCTACATACATGCCTGAAATTAGATGGAAGTTTTACTGAACTGCATTGAGCTGCAACATACTTCATCTGACCAAAATGCATAGGAGTGTTTATAAGAGGTCTACATAGAATTCCAGAGCCTCATATGGGAAAAGAACTAACAAGAAGGCCCAGAAAGAGGAATCTTGGCATTGAGCAATAGGAAAATGTAAGCAAATACTTATCCTAGTGCATCAGCAATCAAAGTGGTTGATGTGTATATGTGTATTTGTATAAATCATCACTTCGCAGCATCAGGAACTGTTTAAGTATCCTATTCATGTCCAATATTAAAATGAAGGTGTTTTCTGTAGTGGTTATTTATGATTATTTACGATCTGCTCACAAGTAAATTCATTACCATGAAGATTTAACCAAATAAAATGTTAACCTGTTACAAGTGATGAAATACTGCAATTAGCTCTGTCTGAAATATGAAATTAGAGAGAACATTTTGTTTACCTAATAGTTGTTAAACTGGCTGCAAGAAATTGTTGTTTTGCATGGTGCATATGACCAAAAGAAATTCCATCACACTGGTTGAGAGATTAGGTGTGTTGAGGGAATGGATGTACCCTGTGTATGTGTTGTCACGCACCTTTGTGTAGCTAGTGCAAAACCACAAAGCCTACAGATACATTTCTATAAATGCACCAGATATTTTCAACTTCTATCAATATGCATTTTGAATAACCATATAAAATGCATTTAGTTATAAAACATCTTTACGGAAGTGGAAAGATGAAGAAAAAATTATTAAAAGAAGCTTTTTTAAAAAAAAAAAAAAAAGAAGCTATCAAAAGAATTTTCTTGGTGAAAATTGGCAGGCTGAAGAATGTAAAAAGGAAAGGTAAATTTGTATATGCAGCAAATTAACAATGAAAATTCACTGTTATTAACCCTATTAATTAAATATGTTGCATGATCACAAATAACATCTGTTTTAGCTTTAGAAAACAGCAACAGCTAGCATTAGCTCCTGGTTTTATCCACATGAACAGGCTGCTATCTACATAGGCTTTAGTTAATAATTTTGGGCTGAAGAATTTCTTCACAAATATTTCATCTGCTTCCTTGGTTTTCACTGAGAGAATTGATTCTCAATGAAATTACTTTTAAAAAAGTAAAATGTGTTGTCAGTGAAAAAGACAAAATGGACAGTATCTTCTCTTCAGAGCTATGAATATGGAAAACAATAAATGCATTAGCAATGCTGACATGTAAGAAAAAGGTACATGTAAGAATTTAACTTAAGATTAGGGACAGGGTAGACAGAGTTAAGGTGACAGCAAGCATATTCTCTTATGTAAGCATCTTCTGAAGTGACAAACCTATGTAGTTGGAGCACCAAATTCATAAACCCTTCTGCTTAAGGAAAATCTTTGGGTATTGAGGTCGAAAAGAGAATGAAAAAAGTCCATTAAAACTGGAGAGGTTGAAGATGAGGACCCATATTCACATCTTTTGCACATCTGCATATTAGATATATTTTGCAAAAAAAAAAATCTTAAGTCTTTGCTTCTTAAAAAAAGAAAAAATGCATAAAAAAGAAGAAACCATCATTCATTCTGGAGCATATACAATAAAATGCAGAGTTTTCTCTAATTCAAGCTAGAAGCTCTATTTCTCCATTGTCTCCTTCCAATAAATATCACATGGAGAGAAGGCTAATTGGGCCATATTGATGTCCTCTGGAAGTTTAGTGATGTTCACATAAACACTAAAACTCTTAGTCTTGTCTTAGGACTTTTGTTTCTTAGTGTTGTCTTTAGGACAACTGTCCATGCTTTGAGACTGCTTCAAATCAATGTTGTTGGAACAAGATGAAATGTTAAATGATTTACAAAGGAGAATAACAATACTTTTGCTGTTATGTCGAATCTCACTCTGTTTTGGATTTGTTTTTTTTTCCTTTTTCCCCTTTAACCTTTCAGCATAAATGACAATGTCACTTGGAGTTAAAGCAGAGCACTTTGACATAGCTGACATCAAGTTTCCATAATGCTTGATCAGCCTGGAAAGTGTACAAAAACTGGCATGTCTGGGTAAGTGTGTGTATGACTGCTGAGGGATCCTATTCCTGGGATATTTTTTACAGGCTGCTAATGTCAGAGTGTCAACAAGGAAGCTTTTATATTTCTGAATTACACAAAAATAAAATGTGAATTATGCCTTAGGACAGATAATTTGGACAGAATATCCCTCATTGTTGTGTCTTTTTTCTTTAGGCATATTACTAACCGCAAAATTACTTTTTTTTTTAGATTTCAGATAAATTACATAACTTTATTAGAAAAATAATTTAAAAATTCTCCTTGTTTGTTTTGTTTCTTGGTTTGTTTGGTTTTTTTTTTGTTTTGTTTTTGGGTTTTTTTGTTGTTTTTTTTTAACACAGCAAGATATTTCTTTATTTAATACTTTTCCACTGTCTAACTTAATTTAGCTAACAACAGCTGAGAATTCAGTCAATATATTCCAGGTAGGAATGCTGGTTCCATTAACAGACATTATTAATAAATGGGAATATAAAAAGAAGAATGTGAAATTTTGTTGAGGCAATCTCTATACAGCAATATTTCAAATATTGTTTGAAAAACAGCCATGCATACATATGTCTTATAAAATACTCTTTTTTTTTAAAGTATGATTAAATAAATTTTTTGATTTATTTTTTAAATAAATCCTCTTCCATACAGATTAATAAATTGGAATGTGTCTTAGTATGCATGCAAACAACAGTAAATGAGTTTTCATATCTGTCAGATATTTTTTTTCTTGTTGCTTCAGGCTTCCTTTTATATGTTACCCTTTATACCTTAAGCTAAACTGGCTGAGTGTGCCAGCTTTTGTGGGGGTATTGGGGGAGCAGAATATTTATCAGAATAAAATATCAATTTTTCTGAAATTTCCCTTGAAGTGGAAATTATCACCTATATAAATTGTTTGAAACAATCAGATTTTATTTCTTAATGATAGTGTCTTTTTTCAGAATATTATGAGAAATGAACATAACTTTTAGCATACCAAATTATCATCTGAATGAAGCACGCTGCCACAAAAATCAAATCAAAATTAGGCCACTTTAGTTTTTTTTTTTTGAAACATAGGTCAACTTCTAGTACAAATAATGTTTATAAGCATTATCAGCCTCCAGGTATGTGTCTGACTGATTTTCATCTTCTAGAATGTTTGTATGGAGATGTTCATTTTTTTTCTTACTCATTGGCATTCTTCTCACCTAGTTTGAGGTAACCTCCATATGAAAATCTACATCTGATCAAATTGCTTAGTCTCTCTGTAAAGGCAGGGAAGAGAAATACATTCCTCTCCAGTGCAGTTCATCTCACACAACATGTAAAATGAAGTTCACCTTATAAACCTTCCTGTTTGTCTCTACTGACTTGTGTGTAGGTGTTGGTGGGGGGACAGTGGTGGGTTTGGGGATGGGGAGGGTGTGAAGTGCATGTAGAGGCAGCCTCTGTGACCAGAGAGACCAGGGCAGCCAGCCAGCTCCACAAGGATCCCACCACAGGGAACAGCTGAGTCCATCAGCTGTTTTCCCACACCTGGCAGAATGACAATTTTATTTTATTTTGATTTCTTAGTCTTAGTATTTTTTATTAAGATCACTAATCACTTGATACCAGTGGTATTTGTCCTATTATACCAGCATTTTATTTATATTTGTATATCTATTATATTAGTATGTTGCATATTTCTAATATATATAATATATACATTTGTGCATTTTTATTATATACTGAAGGGAATATAAACTAAAAAAAAAAACAAAAACAACAGATTTGTTCCCTTAGTTTCCTTACTTGTGAGTTTATATGCCTCATGAACTAGTTTAGCTAAAAGATTATCTCTATAATTTGAATTGGAATGAACTTTTGCTTTCCTCGTGTTCCTCTACAATACAAATGCAGAGTGATGAAGCTTACACTCCAATTATGTTTTACAATGTTGACCATGAAAACTTCATTGTAATTGTAATGTCAGATAATTTCCAAGAACATGGTTCTGACTCAAAACAATGTGACCAGCTGCAGAAAGGCAGGACTCTGCCAAAGCCTGTCACTTTTCATTTGGTCACTACTTCCAACAGAGCTGTTCCTCATTTTATCTCTGTTTAGGGTTTTCCTTCATGGAATTTGGCTTCTTACAGCGTGAAAGCTCCGTGCAGTATCTGCACGTGTCAGCAGGCCCAGCAGAGGATTGTGCCTTTCCACATTATCTGTTACCAAAACTGCCTGAGTGAAGACGTGATCAAATGTCTTCTTCTGGAGAGGTTAACACAACACTGCATAAAAATGTGAGGTTATGTCCCACAACTGGAGGTTGAGACAACTTCATTTCAGCAGGTTCACATGGCACTTTATAGGTGACTCCAGATCAAATTGGCTGGCAGTGTGCTGACTGGGAAAGGGGCAAGCTCCTCTGTTCCAGGCCTATAGCCCTACTGCCATAAGGGCAGTGATTTCCACCAGAAAGTGGTAAAAAACAGTATTAAATTAAATCTAGCAATTCATTTGCTGAATGAATACATATTGAACTTTGGATTTTTTTTTAATAAATTCAGAAATGAAACATCTATCTCACTTTTCCTTTGACAGTTTTTTCTCTTACTTTTGAATTTCTCTTTGCTGCTCACAGGAGTAAAACCCCAAAGCAGGTTAGTCTGAATTTCTCCAGTTTCATTACAAAAGTTTTGTGCAGATCTAGCTAAAATCTTTGGTTTAGAACTATAATGATTAATGTCCTGAGCCACAGAGAGAGGAGATCTGAGCCAGAAAGCAAAGAGAATAGAAAACTTAGAAACAAATGGGACACACAAAATTGAATACAATTCCTGACCCCAAACCTGCTGAAAGAGTCTTTTCACAGTTTGATATTTCATATTCCTTCTCCCTTTCTTTAAACTTTAGAAATTGATAGTACTTCATTTTCCTGTCAATTGCAAAATCTTCCTTCATCTCATATAATCTCAGATATTAGTGAGGGAAGGAGACTTGGTTTGGGTTTTTTTATTTCTCTATATTGTTTTTCTTATACTCTGTCTTACACTTAAAACAGATTGCATCTCTAATAGAATTCTTAAGTGTGCTAAATTAGAGTTAGGTATGGAACATCTTATTTTTGAATTAAACATCTGGTCTCAGAATGCATACTATCATCATATCTTTTCACATATTAGTGACAGAATGTAAATGGATTTAGAATTGTGTTGGCTGTACTGTTAGAGAAATGCACATAAGTGAATCTTGACTAATGTCTTGCTTGTTTTGCCATCAATATTTACTGAGTTATGAAGTTATCTCAAGAAACAAGCAAAATTCCAGGGTATCAGGTATGATAGCGCTAATACAAGTAAAGCAAAACTCTCTGGTCTAAAAATCTCAGTCATTAGTCAGATTAGACTGCATGCCAAAGAAAAAGATATAATGGCTGTATGTTTTCAGTTTTGAGAAAGAAACTATCTGCATCACATTTGAAATGAAATTAAAAGAAAGAATTATTGAAAGAAGTAACAACCACCATCTGCTCCTGGCATAAGTAATGTGCAGATCTGCAATTAGTTCATAGGTACATACTGAAGCTGGTTGTGAAAAAGTTGTATTTTTCTTTAGGTACTATCAGCTTTGGATTCTGTGGATATTTTCTAAATGGGGGTAGCAGTAGGAAGAACTGATTTATATTTTTTTATATTTTTATTCAATAGGTATTATAATAATAAAATCAATTTAAATAAAATGTAAATAAATTATTTTATTTCAATGACATTTTTTAAAACGTAAGTCAGTTTTACGCAAATATCATTTTTAAATGCTGAAACAGGAAAGTAATTGTAATAAAGGACAATGTAACAAAATGCAATATTTCAGGAAGAGGAGGAATTTTTCCATGATTTTCACATTATCCAGGGTGTATCAGAGTCAGTGAGAGATGACAGAAACCCTCCACATTCCTCTTTAACCTTTTCACTCTTCCTGCCTCAATTGCCAGACGATTTGCTGAGCCGAGCAAAGGTTGGTCTCAGTTCTGCCAATGCACCTCTATTTGATTAGGAGTGTTCAGAAGCTGAATGGCTTGTTTAAGAGAGACTGGGTTCTGCAGCTGGATGCAGACAGTACCTTTCTGGAAGGTCAGAGATTTAGTTTCCTGTGACTGCTCCAAATCAAGCTGAAAGTGTGTCTGATTGGTCTTCTCCTACCTCTGAGGAGCTTGCCCACCCGTTGGGCAACACAGTAAGCAAACATCCAAGGAATAACTTTAAACATCACACAGGAAAGGACTTAGCAAAAGATGCCTCTGTGAAAATAACCTATTGATATTAAAGTTAATAGGATTAAAGAAATACTAATCCTCCTATCTGGCATGATGGGTGACCCATGGATGATGTTTCAAAGCAAGAAGGGATTGTAGGAGAACATTGGTCAGAACAAGGAGCAAGGCTGCAATCCACTCAAGCATTACTGCAGAGGAAAATGAAAATCTGCCCAGAATGAATAGAAAAGGTTACAGAAAACAGAAATCTTCCTGTCCATGGCCAGAAAGGTGTACTTCAGCAATTTCTGTTTTGCAATTTTATTTTTATTTACATTTGCTAAGTAGACCTAAGTTTTGAGAGGTCATGTAAGGGGAGATGAAACTAGCCATAGTAATAAAGTTACATGCATTGCATGTAAATTACCACATAAAGAAAAAGCGCCTGAAGAATAGAAATAAACTCTGCATAGTCTTAGAAAATAGAACTTTATTTTTTTATAATATCTTGTGAAAGAAAATTGGAAATATATTTAGGGATGCATGTAAAATACTTTCTGTGGCATCCAGACTGGGGGGAAAAAGAGCTATAGACAGCAAAATAGAATGAATCTATTGTTTAAGCTACCTATGTGATCAATTACAGTGCAACCTGCTCAGTTAGCTTTTCAATTACCAAGAGGCCTGTTTTCCCTAGCTTGCCATGTTGCTTGAATGATTTATTTCCAATATACCACATTGATTTCCAATAAATTTGTCCTTTGAATAAATTGGAAATGTAAAATAATGGCAGTAGTTTTGCTTTCTTAGGTGTTTTGAGGTTTTATTTGTGAATATTTATACTGTATTTATATATTAAAAAAGGGAAATATCAGAAAGAGGAAGGTGATTGTGAAAGACATTTAAGTAGAGAGATGGAGATATTAAGGAAGAAGGTCAAAGTCTTGTTGATGGGAAGACAGAAGGAAAAGGAAATGTATTAGTGGTGGGATATGGTGATCACACACGTAAGGCAGGGTCTGCCAGGGCTGTGTGAACACAGCCCAGCTGGCCTCTGCCACCTGTCCACACATTTTTCTGCCCGAGTGACTGATGCTGGCAGGACAAGTGCCCACACACTACCCACAGACAGGCACAGCTTCACCATGCAGAGCAAGCCCAGCTGCACCCACAGATCCTGAATCCTGCATGCTCTGGAGAGAGAGCCAGCCAAAATTGAGCATCTTCTGCACTGTGCTGTGCACAGTGAATAAAGCATCTTCAGCAGGTGCTGGGAGCACCAGGGAGTTCCTTCCTGCATCCAGCTTTGTGGTGAAATTACAGACCTGCAATACCCTTGGACTGATGCTTATAGCTCACACCTGATGTGCAAAAGGTAGTTTCTCCTCTAGAATTATTTTTGGAGAGAGCATGTGCAGGTTATATTCCTCCTTTTTTTCCCTCTGTCTTTCTGACATCTACAGTAGTACCTTGGTGCTTGTTTCTCAGCAACAGCACACTAAGAGGATTGTATTTGCCACTTACAGTTTACTCCTTCAAAAAGTAGAGTTCGTTCTGAAGTGGAGCAGAGTTCCTTCTTCTGCTTTACAATTTTTTCTTGCAATCAAATTAAACACTGAAAAATTGTCATTGAGGACCTGAGATATGTCAAAAGATTCCAGTTACCTAATATTTTTTGCTGCACAATAGTGCAACAAATACAATTATTTTGATGAAGTTGGTATGATTTTTACAGAGATGCACTTTGTAGAACATTTTGAAGTAGATAAATTAGTTGAACATTTATTACTAACACAAATTTATTCATAAAGGAAAGGATATTGAACTTATAATTTCTACAGTTTACAAAATATGCAAAGATTTTTATGTTTTGCAGCTCAGAAAAATGAATTCAGCTTTTAATGGTCTCTTTCTCTCCTTCCTTCCTTCCTCCCTTCCTCCCTTCCTTCCTCCGTCCCTTCCTCCATCCCTTCCTCCCTTCCTCCCCCGCACTGTCTACTGTACCCAGAACCCCAATATAGCTGCATTTTGGTTGTACATATTTTTACTCTTTTGCTGATCTATTCTTATGTAAGTATATTGCTGTCTATGTAAACACCAATTCTGTTCTCAGCAGCTGCAGAATGTGCTCTCATTTGAGAAAGGATTACATGTAAAGATCAAATATGTTACACATGTGCTCTCCACAAGGGAGATTTCTGAAACTGCTTGTCTCTAAATCTATAGTGTCCTTATATTTATAGTGATACATAGACCTTGTTTTTCAAAATTTATTTGAAATTCAGAATTCTGTAATTATGCAATTTGCCAATTTGTCTCCATTTATTCAGTTCCTTCACAGAGGCATTATGTCCTGTGGAAATAACAACATGTAATTAGAGAATGCCATGTGGAGTATAGAAAATGTCAAAATTGCATGGATCACTTATCTTTTGTAATTTCCTGCAATTTGGAAACTTCGTTACTTTATTATTTTTAAAATATGCTATGTAGCCCTAGCATGAAAATAAGGATCTCTTAGTGTTACTTCTACCACTGTATTTAGCTGGGAAAAGCCAACATCTGTTTCTAAGCTCTCATTAACTGCATTTGCACTTGTACTCTGTATTTTTGAGTATAGAGAAATGATAGGTGGCCTGTAATTGCAACCTGCTCAGACAAGCAAGTCAAACAGTAAGGTCAAAGCCCTCATTTTCTTTTTGCTCTGCAGACACCCACAGGGTAAACAGCAGAGAGGATTCCTGTCACTTTGTCAGCTTCCTTGCTGCCAGCCAGCCCAACTGTGGCAGCAATGCAGAGACAGAAACTGGTGAATACTTCTTAGGAAACAAGCAGCAAGCTAAACTATTTCACAGCTCATTCACTACTCACTTCTTACTAGAAAATACAATGATGGTGATTTTGAAAGCCATGATATTCACTGTATTTCATATTTATTCTTTTATGTAAGTAGAGGTCTTCTCTCTTGGTGAGCCAGCAGACAAGAGGTGAGTACAAAACATATAAAATGCAAATAACTGTGTCTAAAGTGGTGTCTATTAACCATTGCTCAGCCCGGGTTGAGCTGATGTTTCTGATATTCTGATATTCTTAGTTTGATTCAACCTTCAAACACTGCTTTGGGGAGCCACTGTAGAGGGAGTTTTTAAGGTTTTGGTTTTATGCTAAGCCATTTCCTACTGCCCCTTTTTTTCAGATGCTAATCTTTCCTCTCCTTGTCTCATGTACCACCAGAAATCTACAGCAGGAGGCTTTGCGGAGATGGGAAGGGAGTTCTGTAACTACAGCTTTGACAGCAGATACCAGTTCCTCATGAAACCCTGATGTCAATACTGAGCAGACTGCACTGAGTGACAGAAGGAGGTGCCACATGAAAAAAAGATGCTACTTCATTTCCAGATAAAGCCTCTTTTTCTGCAACCACTTTTGGTATAGTATTGTTCTTTCAGGCATCTGTTTTGTTCTGATCTTTTGCAAGATATTGTTTATTAACTGTCTCTTCTGCACAGTTTCTAATATTTAATATAATGAGCTTTTTCCCAGGGACATTGATTCATGGTTGTCTATGCACTTTATTAATAAATACTTTCTTACAATCAAATATAGGTAAAGAAAAGGCACTTTAAAAAAAAAAAAAAAAAGAAAATACCCAAGCTTCAACTATGACAGGAAGATAAATGATGGAGACAGACTCAACATATTAAATTCCAAAGTGTCAGACTCTTTCAAATATAAGAGAGACCTCCTCAGAATTGAGGATGAAAGCTTTAATCTCATATTTTTCTTCCCATAGAGAGTTAGGTGTGCTGAAAGCTGGAATGGAAGGCAGAGCAGAAGAGCTCTGGGTGTCTGTGGGGCAGGTTTTGGTGGGGCCAGGATATAACATAAAGGCACCTTTTAGGTCAAAGGCAGCTTCTGCCAGACAAAATGAAGCACAATTGTTTTTTAAGCTTTCTAGACTGTCAGTCTTCCATTGAGTTGAATCTGAATATGAGAATTATTTCTTTTCATATTTTTTTTTCCCCAGGGGACATTTTCAGAAATTTTGCAGGCCCAGGTGGATAGTTGGCTCACCATGACATTTCTGCGAAGTGTTTGTGGTTGACTTCTGCGTTGGTTGAAGGAAGGACCTCTGGACTCCAAAGCCAGAGCTTCAAGTTAAAAGTTAGATTCCCATACTTTGTTTTCTTATGCCACATTGAAATCACATTTGTATTGCATGTAAGTATTAAAAAGTCTGCATAATTTCACAGGAAAAATATTATTACACTATTATATGTGGGCTCAGAAATAGATGCTTGTAGTTGACATTGATATTTTTGTGCCCACTGATATTACTATATGGGCCTTTAAATACTGTAGCTAGAGAGATGTTTTTAAATTTCACAAATAAATGTTAGTCATTCAATTCCATAGACTATATTTTAACGCTACATTTAAATGGATTTAAAAGTTACTCATAATTATAAGCCTTCTTAATAAATGCTGAGAGCTGACATAGAAAAATTACATTTTAAGTGAAATAATGAAAATGCTGCACTAAGCACATCTAGATTTAGTGTGGAAGGACAATGATCTATTGGTGATTTGCCCTATAATATCAAAGAACTTCTTGTAGAGAATACCTGACACCACAAAATTAATCAGTGCTTAGTATTCCATAAGAAGTAGAAAGCAGTCTTAAGTCTGTCTAAATTTGCACTGTAGTTGTCTACTCAGCCCCAACAATTATATTTTACATCATCACCATAATTAAAGTGTTTATATTTTTTTGCCTGTCTTTTGTTTTCTTTCTAAACTCCCATGTGAAACCCTACATTTTAATTAAGAAAAGAGGTCAAAGTTCAAACGTTAAGTTGAATAAACATGATGAAATTTCAAAATATAAACTTCAATATTGAATAGAATAATAAGCTTGGCAGTACTGGACTTTCAGAAATTATATTAATATATCTTTTTCTATTTATTTTTATTGAATATTTTTCTAAATTACTTTTAGACATCAGAAATCAGTAAAAAAGGGTTAGGAATCTCAAATTTGGGACAGATGTCAGTGACAGATAAAGTACTACCACTTGCAAAAACTTTCTGTCATATTTGTCTCTTACACCAGCACCAAAATTCTTATATGAAGGTGTGTGCGTATGCTTGTATATGCTACAATTAAGGTATGCATTGACTTGCAAGGGTTTGGATCAAGCCTTACACAGGATTTCTGTAAAGTGCAAGTTTAACGAAGTCATGGTATCTAAAATTAGAAGATTGCTCAAGGAAATGTATTGTAAGAAATTTTGGCTACAATTTTCAACATCACTGGAAAATTAACATATAAATTAATAGCAGAGCTACTGCCAGAAGCGCTTATGACGGCAGCTTGTTGGATTAGGCTGTAACACATAATTAGTAGCTATTACCAAGGATATCTAGATTCAGCAGCACCTGAGAGAAATGGGAACTTGTTTGCCCTCCTCATCTAGTATTCTTTAAAACAAAAGATAACTTCTACATGTAAGGCATTGTTGCATTTAACTTAGACCTGCAGGCGTAGTAAGAATTGATATGTACTGAAGGGAGAAATTATGACTTTACAGTTAAGAACATTTCTACAGAACCAAATCCCAAAACTTATAAAATCATCAATATTTGTAAACCGTTGAGCAAAACAAAGATCTAAAGTCAGATTCTGCATATTGAAAATATCAGAGAAACTCAGGTTCTGCATTTTGGGTAGGATCCACCTGCAAATGACTATGAAAGTATATTTTTCTTTCGTGGGTCATTTATGCTGTCTTGACATGCGAAATGTCATACACACCACCACTGTCAGCATTATAAATACACATTGGAAGACTGACAGCCTCTCCTTAGTACAGCTACTGTGAGATACTGTAGCTACCCTCACTATTCAAGAGTCCTGAGATTTCATTTTCTCCGTATATACATCCATGGAGATGGCTCATATATAACACCAGAGAGGTCAAATCTCTGAAGCAAAGATGGGATGTGGCAGGACATGAGTAAGACAAAATTCTGTTCATAAGAGGCACTAATTACTTCTGTCTCTGCTCCAAAGATTGATTGCTTTTAAACAGTGAAATGGCTCTCAGAGAAAGATGAAGTAGAAGACTCAGTAGCTCAGGTGATTGCCAGGGATTTGTGCTCCTGGTAGAGTGAGATTTCAGTACTCAGCTTGCTTTCTCTAAAGTGGAAACTTAAATTTGAATTTTCCCAGTGAAAAGTTAACCAGGTAGGCCAGGATTTTCTGAACTGGATTGAAACAAAATCTAATTATGTGAACAAACTACCCAGACTTCTGAACAGAAATGACAATAGGTGATAACCTCTTGAGCTATTGCAGTTAACCATTGGCACTTAATTCACATCTTGACTCACTGGCAACATGCATGTAGATAAAAAGTGAGGAGCATATATTCAAAATGAAAAGTCATTTACATTGAATCAAATATAAATGCTAATGCAGTAGTCAAAATTGCAAAACAGACTCAGTCGTGTTCCATTTAGTGCTTGCAATTAACTGTAATGATGCTTACTGCAGAAGAAACATATCCAATGTAAAATTAGATTCCATTTTTTTTTTTGTTTTCCAGTAGAAAATTCCTCTAGATTTACAGTGGCATAGAAATGAGAAGAGAAATAAAAGCTAAAATAAAATAAAAACAACAATTAATAATAATAGTAATAATAGGAATTATAGTAATAATAATAGTAATAATAGTAGCTGTTGGTTTACTTAACAATGCTCTCTTCAGGACTTGGAGATTGCTTAATTTCACCTCCTTTTTATAGTTTTGTTTTTATGGATACTATTCTGTGGTCTTCATGTAACATTGACATATTACTTGGACTACAGTTTTCAAAGTCTTACAATTTAATTTAATATTTTTTCCCTTACACAGCAAGTGTAGATTACATGAGTTTTAGGATTGTTTTTTCAGCCTTCTACCCTCAATCTTCTTAACTCTGCAAATAGACACTTCATATTTTAAGTACAAATAGTAAAGTTTGTTCAAGAATAATTCATATGACTTGGGATGTGAATGTCATATTTATCAGTGTTATAGGGTATGTGGAATATCATAAATCCTCATCAGCTGTAGATTTTCTGAAAGTGTTAACACTGGATACTGTTAGGAGTGGCAGCTCCTAAAGTAACACTAGTAGTATTTAAGTACTCCAGGGCATTTGAAAGCTTCAGCTGTTTTTTAAGTCAGGTGTCTGCCTGAAGCTTTAGCTGTACTAATAAGAAGCAGTGTTGTCTAGAAATTAGGCAAGAAGCCTCACATATTTAAGGGATACTGGAATCCCTGAAATGTTCAAATGTCCTTGAGGGTAAAGGAGATGAAGGATTCACTTGTAATGACAGTATCAGGAATTACTCAGTAAGGTAAACGCCTGAAGATTTGCAATTTGTCCTGGTTCTTCACAAGTGAGCAGAAACACTGTTTCATCTTTCCTATTACCATTACATGAGATTAATTTAATGCCAGGGCTACATGAAATAGTTTTGTTGAAATAGGTACCTCCCCCTTTTCTTTCATTCATCCCTGTCAAGTCCTGTCTGACTGTGACCTGTCGAGGTCTTCTGTTGGATGAATTACTAATGGGGGGAAGGAGGGAAAGGAATGACTGCTGAAAGCTTTATCAATTTGATGAGCTTGTTAATCTAAGTCAGCACTACCCTGAACAGGTTTGGTTGTCCAAATGTTGTAAATACATTTTCCATGGGTTATCATTTCATAATACTTTGCTATTCATATAGCATATTCCAGTGAATACTCTGCCTGAAGCCAGATAGTTCTGCAGGCTAAGAAGAGGACAGCCTCACACTCAAACTGCACTCCACAAGTTTTGAAGATACAAATTCCTCGAACACTTGCCTCTGGAAACTCAAGCATGAAGTCCAGTAAAGCTACTGAGGATGATACAATCACAATTGCAGCAAAGCAAGTAATCACATAGCTTCTTTCTAAAAACAACCATGCACATAAAATAACTTAATCTTTTGTTTAGGAAAATGATCAATTTTCAGCTACAGGTCTTAATCAAATTTTAAATAGAGAATAGAAAATACCTATATATATGTATATATGAAATTGAGATTTAATAATGAATCTACTGAAATATTGTAGCTAGAGAGAGAAAAAAAGGTGCCCTGGTCTAATGATCTAGCTATAATCACATATATCACATAAACTACTGAATCTTAAGCAGCTGAAAGTACTGATAATTTGTAATGAACATTTATGCAAACCATGGCAAAGAAGAGTTCTTGAATTTGTTTGCAATCTCTTTGCATTAATTGATATGTGCACTGTCTACTAATAATTATTTTATGGCTATTGCTCTGAATCAGGACAACGCGGATGTGAAAGAATTAGACATGTCACAAACCTGGAAAAAACAAAGCAGTGAGCACTTGAGAAAATGGGCAAACAAGAGGTCAACACAGTAATCCTCAATGTTCAAGGAATGATACAAAGACGGGAGAAATATCTCTCCTGCCTTGTCACCAAAAATTGAGAAGAGCCTTGGAGCACTGAAATACATCAGTATTTGGACATTTTCATCAGTGGACGTTTTTAAGAATAGACAAGAACTACTGGAAATTGTTTAGGACATGTAGGAACAAATGTGTGAGATACTCATTTCACAAATTTCCATCCCACCATGTGTTTTATGTAAATCTTGTATGATGGTTAAAATTTTTCCTCCATGAAACGTTTCTAGCACACAAAGTCAATGTGAAGTAATTGCTGGGAGGTACTGGTCCTGGGAATGATTCTACAAGGAAGATTTTTCTCTGACTCTCTGTTTTCTGGTCCTGTTTTCTGATTCTTTTTGAACTCAAGAATAGATGAGGGGCAATGGGTGGTCACAGAAGTAATTTCTGTCAAGAGGAACATCTTTCTTCTGTTTACTTACATCAGACTTTTATTTGTCTTTTAACATTAGAGACCTAAACAGTGTACAGAAAAATCATCTAATTTTGAAGTGTAGCTTCTTGGCCAAATTTTACTCCATTGGCATGCACCTGCCAGGCATTATCTGCAGCAGAATTGGAGTCATATTAGTAATGGATACAGCTCCAAGTTCTTTCTGAAAGATGGAGGTGCAGGGCTTTGGTATTTTTTGATTTATTTACTCTTGGTACTGTGACAGCATAACAAGAACTGAGAATGTGGTAAAAAAAGCAAGACTTCTTAAAAAGTAAACCTTATCCATTCTCCCACCATGTTGCAACAGATTTAAAGAAGTAATGCATGTGGAATAAAGATGATGGAATCATAAAAACAACCTTTTGATGAAAATAAGTAGCCTCTATGAAAAACATTGCAACGGTGTTTCATCATTTTTTGAGAAAAATTGTTTGGGTGGTGTTTTCCATATAGAGAAATGGGGAGATTAAAGATTTAACTTAATCCTTTCAGATGACAATTCACTTGTCATTTCCTATTAAAAATCACTGGATTCTGTTTTCCTGCTTGCATTTGTAGAAGGTTTTAATATTCACAGCTATGACTTTTCTTGAGACTTTTCTGTCCGACAGGGTTTAGGATTTTCTCAAGATACATTCTATTGAATAACTCTTTCTTTTCATATTAGAAATAAAATAGCAGTGAAAAACTTGTATTAAGTGAATAGCTTATGTCTCGTGTACTATAAATCTGTTAGGGTGTTGAGTTTATTTCCATACTTTTTTTTAAAGGTTTTTCCTGCAAATACTCACTGTTTCTACGATCAGTGATAGAAGTATTCTGTATGCATTTGGTAAATCTTCAAATTTACATTTCTATAAGGAATTTGACCCACAGTTCCCTGTAGCTATCATCAGTATATATCCCTTTATCCGGAAAGAGAAGCCCATGCACCTGCAAAGACTTGGTTGACAACATCACAGTATAAAGCCAACTTTTCCTTGCCTTTACTTTCCCCACTACTCCTTATAGAGAAGTGATATTGATTGGGAATGTATATTTCCTATTAGAATTAAGTTTTTTGCTGACATAAAGTAATTTATTTACAAAATTTATTTTGCTATTACATGTTGAACTGCTAAAAAAACAAAACAAAACAAAACAAAAACAAAAACAAAAACAAAACAACCAACCAAACAAACAAAAAAAACAAACCAAAACAAAACAAAGCAAACAAAAAAACAAAACAAAACAAAACAAACAACAACAACAACAACAAAACATTACAAGTTTTGGGAGGAGAGAAGCTAAAAAATTCTGCCATGTTTCTTGTCTTGAGCTTGAACTCTGAGCCAAACGCTGATATGATTCTGAAGTGCTGAGCAGTTTGGCAATGAGGAGGAAAATGTCATTCCTCTTAGTCAATAAATTCATGAGAGGAGGGGCATAAACTATGCTCACTTCTAACCATGACTCCTGTAAGCTAGAAGACACATTTCTAGTGTTTTAAGGTGAAGATATATCATGCTAAGATAAAAGTCTCTTGGTATTTAAATTTGGATATGCTAGTAGGTACACAGCATGAGTCGAATCTGACAGACTTCAGCATAGCTGTATCAGTTCATAGCAGTATCAATAATTTTCTGCTAATAATCTACAAAATAACCCTTCAGGGGACCTAAGATCCATCTCAGCATTTTGTCCTTTTTACATTATTATCATAAATATTATCATGCTTGGGGTTCAAACACAATGTCTCCTTCAATAGATAAAAGTCAATATATTTATCACAAATGGTGTGCTAAAAATGAATTACAGGGAAAAAACCACAAGCACTCAACCTAAAATTTACACTTAAAGCAATTAATTCTAAGTGTATGTTGTTACCATATTGCAAAAGGTAATCAACCATTAAGATGGACTTCGATGGAGAAAGGAGATTTCCTTGAAGCACAGATTATTGTTATAAGGAATAGAGATTCTTAACTAATGTACACTGCATTCATTAAAAACCATGAAAATATTATTATTTTCTTCATCTCAGTATCTAATCTATCCTGTTTCAATTAAGAGATTGAATTCAAGTCTCTCATGGAATAAAATCTTATATATTTAGAAAGTATTGCTGTTGTCCGAGCTGGCAACAACTGCATCATGCTGCTCTATGGATGTGTATTTTCTGCTTATATTTGCTGGATAGAGCTAAACCCTTATTATCTAGCTGACTCAAGGGTACTTTGAAAAATTCAGGCAATTAAAGTTCATTGTAAGCAAAATGTGTTTCTATTTGAGTTTTGAAATTGGAGCGGGACAATATGTTCAATTTTCAACAAGTTGACTATTGGATAATCAAAGATAAAACAATTGAGATAAACATTTATCTCCAAGTTGTGTTGAGCCTGTTTGCTTCCTTTTTTGTTTGTTTGAAAAACACGGAGCATTATTTCTCTCATCTTTTGGATTGGGATTTCCTGATTCTCTGTTCTCTTGAGACAGAACAACAAAGTATTGCATACTCCTCACATTTCCCTCTATGACAATACACATTAAACAGTCAAAAAGGCCAGTCTGGTATGATTTGCAGGTAAAAGGGGGTGACTGAGAAAATTTGATTATTTAATTTTTCTACTGGCATTTTTATAGCAATGATGTAGCATCTCTCCATGTTGTTTCATACTATTCTCTAGTAGTATTTTCCCAAAGTAACAGCTCACCTCAGCAGATACTTGTAAATGAGATAGAACTTAACAAATCATGCAACTGCAATTTTTAATGTAATTTTCTGCTAAATTTAAGTATTGTGATGGCTTTTAATTTGCTTGATTTGATCAAATTTCATCTAAAAACCTGAGTGCTTACAATGAACTGTAGTTTCAATTATCTCTCCTTCTATTAGGAAGTTTAAATATAAGAAGTCTTTTGCTAAAATCTAGTTACAGTTGTTTAAGATTATGAGTGGGTGAAGCTTCCTTGCAGGTAAAAAGAAATAATTTGCACTAGTTCTGAGAAGTTCAAAATATACTGCATATACATGTATACATCTTTTAGTACATACAGAGAACAAATTTACTAGTCACAAGCTTTCCTGTTCTCCTGTCTGAGTCTGGATCTTCCAGACTCATGAGGAACCTATCCTGTCCGTATGGATCTTGCCCTCACCCTTCCTGCCTTCCCCAGGAGCTGTGCCAGTGGGGGCACACGGTAATTATTTTCAGAGCAGGTATGAGGAAATGAGGGAAGTTGGCCAGCAGCCAAACACTTGTCAGAGGTGCCTAAATCGCAGGCAACAGCCATGACTTTCTGGGTTGCACCATCTGCTCTCTGATGTCACCTTCTGCTGTAAATTCCCCAAGAAAGCGTCCAAAAGCCCTCCTGACCTTGCCAAGGGCAGCATCTTCCTGGTTCCTGTGTGCAGGAATCCAATTTTATGAATTGTCCACAGTCACTAACAGATCCTGCCTCCAGAATTAACTCCTTTCTTCTTACCTCAACCATCCCACTGGAAATGTTTCAAAATAACTGTTTTCATACAAAGTACTAAGATTCATCTTGAGCTGGTTTTCTAAAGTGATGCTATGCAGATAATCAAAGAGGGCAATTAATTGAATTAAACACTGTAAAACACACCAAAATGTGGGAGATAGATGCCAAACAGAATTAAGGTCTTCCACCTTAAATGTCTTTGTTGTTGTTTAATCCTTTTAATTTTCTTTTTTCTCACAGGATTAAAAAGTCTTTTAACACATTTTTGGGATATTTTAAATGTCCAAAGCATGATTCTGTGTCTAGATGACATTAGCAGTTACTGAAGAACAGGGCTTTGATTAGAATAGTGACATTTGGAGACAAGAGAGAACTGGGATGAGCAAAAAGCAGTGTTTTAAATAGTCATGTACTTGTCAGCCCTAATAGATTTAAAGATACCTCCCTCACCACCTTCTATCAGTGGACGGTATGTGGTTACTTCTGAAAACAAAATGTAGGCATTAATGAGAAAAATGCTTCATGAAATTCATATTTTTCTTCCTTATACCTGCCATTTCACTTACTGCACAGGAGCCAGCACATGTAAAACTTTGTATTTTATTTCGATTAATAAACCTATCATAAGGACATAAAAGATTGTTGGTCAGGAAAAGGCCACATGCCTCGGTAATATTGCATCCTTTAGATTTATTTTAACCTCACCTCTCTGGTTTGTAACTATATAATTTAACCCTTTTGTCTATAAAAATGTCTTTCCTGGCTCTTAAACACATTTATTCTGTTTGCCATCTTATTTCATATGTTGCCAAGTAACAAAGACCACTGAAGCTAAGTAGGTCACCTCAAAGTCTTCCCTTTTCCAAAGAGAATAAATTTAACCTTTTTTTTTTTTTCCCCTCAAAAAAAAGAAAAATACTATGAAAGTCCAAACCTTTCTTTGACTGCTCTCTCTTACATATTCTCTGGAGCAGGGATATTTTGGGGATGGAAATAGAGTCAGATTTGCAAAATGACATTAACTAGCACTTCTTTTGCATGGAATATCTGTCTGTCTGCATGCCAGGTTTTTTTTTCTTTTTTCTTTTCTTTTTTTCTTTTTTCTTTTTTCTTTTTTCTTTTTTCTTTTTTCTTTTCTTTTTTTTTTTTTTTTTTTTTTTGTGCCTAGCTATCTGATTATTTCATGTGATGTTTTCGTGATCTTTTTCAGAAGTGTTTTTCTTTTTAGCTTTGAAGTGGTATAGAGATTTTTTTTCCAAACAAAATATATCTCATGGCCAAGAACTTCAAGATGATAATATATATAGACTCTTCTTATGGTATTTGGCAATTTCAGAGGAAAAAGTATAGAATTCTAATTTTTAAATTTAATTATTGACATTGAGAAAAAATGTATAGGCAAGACTACCAACCTAACGCTCTTGCTTTGGCATTAGCCTGAGGAAAAAAAACATTTGACAATTCTCTAATGTTCAGTTAAGCAGAGAGAAGAGAACATTTGACAGTAACCAATTGTTATGATTTGTCCCTGGCAAAGGCTCCTGGGATCATTAGTGTCATTCCTTTCAATGACTGTGGCTGTTTGCAGGACCCTGTTTGCCCTGAGGAAAGAAGCCGTATAGGGATTGTACAGACAGTAGGCAGCAAGTTGAATTAGTTGTTCTGGACGTGGCTATTGTTCCACAGGAAGGAGTTTAAGAATGCATGAGGATATGGCAATCAGAAAGCAGATGTAAGAATTATTCTGGTGGTGTCAGTCCAACTACAACTGCCCATTCACCTGGAGGTGCTGATGAGTAGGTACTGAGTGGCAGATGGAGAAAGTGCAGCATGACTACAGCCATCCTGACCTGCCCTGTATGCTCAGCTCGATGTTTTGTGGAGCCCATGCCACAGTAATGAAGAGGTGCTGTATCCTGCAACCATCCCCTGATGCTGACAGATCTCAAGGGACCTTCTTGCTCATCATTGCAGTGAGGCCAACTTGTGACACCCATGTTTTGCTATCTGCTCCTTATACTGCTTAATCATCCTGGACTCTAGCCTGGATGGCACAATCATTCTACCTTTAGAAAAAAAAATAAATCAAAAAGTAATTCTTCACTTGATACTATTTAGTTCCATCTCCAAAAGCCTTTAACAACATAGGACAGCTTACTGCATTGAAATGAACGTCCCAAATTACCTGACCTCATTTGCTACTTAATGCTCTTTAACATTTTTCCAGTCATTCTAATGAGAGTGGGCAGTTTTGTATACAGAAATTTAACACTCAGGGTTTTAAAGATGTCTTTTGCTAATATTAGTTGAACTTGGAATTATTAAAAATCAGAAGACGGGGAAATGCAGTGGCTGTTAGAAACTGTCTTTACTACCTCTGTTTGTTGTCATATTTGTGGATGTCTTTTCACGTTCTAATAGAATTAAAGATATTCATAATTTAAATTATAAATGTGGTTTAGTGAGTAAATAAATGTTAATCCTTCAAGTTGTTTCTTTGACTAATTTCTTTGACAAACTCCTCTGTACAACTACCTGAAAGAAGGCTGTAGTGTCTCTTCTCTCTAGCGAAGGCTATCAGTCTCCTCTCCAAGTTAAAGCCACGACAGGAAGAAATGGCCTCAAGTGGCACCAGGGAACTTTTATTTTGGATACTAGGAAAGATTTCTTCACCCAAAGGGTTTTGACCACTGGAATAGGCTGCCCAGGGAAGTGCTTGAGTCACCATCTCTGGAGGAATTAAAAAGACATGACACTAGAGATGTGGCACTGTAGATGTGGCACTGTAGATGCGGCACTTAGGGACACGGTTTAGTGATAGACTTGTGTTAAACAGTGTTAGGCTGATGGTTACACTCAATGACCTCTTACATCCTAAATGATTCTGTGATTCTATAAACACAAAGAGGATTTAAAACATGGTGCTTTTCAAATGAAAATGTGTTTTTACCATTGTGCTGGTGAAATTATGGGTTTTAGATTACTTTGAAGGATTCAGAGTTATGGTGAGGAAATAGGGAAAATTAAAATGCTTCTAGTTTTTCATAGCTTTTATAAGAAAGTAAACAGGAGAATGCTATGTTGGTATGTGTGCTAATGGGAAAGACAAAATAAAAGAATAAAAGATTCATTAAATTGAAGAATAAGTAGTTTTCATACTTACTAAATTTAATAAATTCTTAAATTAATAAATTATTTTTGCTGCTTTCCTCATTTATCCCTCAAACTGATCAGAAACCACAGAATATTGTCAGCTTAGTAATAAAAACAGTAAATTACATCTCTTTTGTGTTCTGTGTTTTGCTCTGTTCCTTCTGTTATTCCTAGACTCTGCTGGCCAAAGAATAAGTGAGGTGGTGACTAGCATGTAACAAAATTACTGGAGGGCTCAGGGGCTTACCTGAAATGACATTTATCTCACTGTTTTTAGCCAACTAGATTGCAACTAGAAAGAATCCATTTAAATATATTTCGTTCTCTTGATATTTGAAGACCAAGGTCTCGTTTGCTGAAATATTTTTTCCTGGTGCAACACTATAATATCTTTTTGTTATGCTAATTATTTCCTTCCAGCTGTTACAAGCGCAGCTGTTGCACATTGTACACAGTAAAGGTGCAGCCCTTCTCGTTGTCTTCTGATGATGTTTCTACTACCTCCAGGCCTAAGCTCCATTTCTGACATCTCAGTGGGACCTGCTAAAAATAGATACAACAAGGAGAAAAATTAAGGTAAGGTAAGCATACAAGCTCCCCTTCACCAGCTTTTATGCAGCACTCGCCAAAATAGTTTGACAGTGTGATACAATTTGCCTTTGGTAAAAAAAAGGAGGAACAAATTAATCATTTTAGATTTCCATTGTGCCAAGGATCCTTCTCTGGCTCTGTGTAGAGTTTATCATAGAGGTGTAATAGCTACAGGCTGCTTTTGAGAATAGTCTTCATGACAGCAGTCCTGGGCTGCCTGACCCACATATTGCCATGCACAGTCCTGTATTTCAGCGGTGGGGTGCGTAATATCCACACTGCACTTCAGCCAAGATAATGCTACCAATGACCAGGATCTCACCTTGTTCTGCTGTGGGCCAAAGCAGTCCCTGGCAGCCTGTGTCAGTATCACCACTCAGCCCTTCAGCATCCTCACCTCTTTCGGTGCTTAATTTATAGCTTGTACTTTTCGACACAAGGTGAGTGAAAAGAAGGTTCATGAAGCTGACACAAAGATTTGACAGATTCCCCAGTGTGGGAGATTACCACAGTTTTTGTGACCACTCTTGTGATCATATGCTCAAGGCATCTCTGAGTTCATCACTAAAACCACGTCACTGTGACTGACACAAGTCAGGTCGTTCTCCTGGTCACTATTACACTAAGAATTTGACAAAGTTGCTACTGTTTGATACAAGGTAAAACAGTCTCTCCCTAAAGACAGCTTCATGGCTATTAAGGTTAAGACACAACTCTTAATTGTGGAATCATGTGGGTTTTTAGAAGACATATAGAAGAGAAGTGGGCAGATAATGTGAGAAAAAAAGGATGAACATGTGCGACAATTTATGTCTCTGCAGTTTATCAGCATCATGTATCTAACAGTATCCATGCTGATGCACAAAAAAAAAGGAGGGCATCAAAAGGTCATAATTGGCTATTGTAAGTTAGTGATCCAATTTTTTGACAAGGGCTGTTAAACTATTAATGGAATTGTGGATCAATCTTTGCCTGAAGGCAGCTGTTGATATGTCTGAAAGCATCTGTCACACTGTGTTGAGATCCATCCCAATCTTTTGGTAGACGAGCTGACTTCATTGTTCTGCAGGGAGGGAGTATGGGATGTTCTGGGAGCAGTTGTCTGGAAAGACACCACAAGGCTTTTAATGCAGGTTAGCACTTGGATAAGAGGCAGCCGTGTGGCACGGCTCAGATGTCCATACAGGCAAACCAACCTTTGTATCATAGCTCCCTACTGAATTTTCAAACTGCTTGTAAAAGTTGGAAAACACTAATCTTAGGTTTCTGTCTTTTTTTGCGGATAAGGAGAATAAAAAGTTTTAGAAAATTTGTCCCATAATCCTCAGTATGTACCACAAACTTTGCATGGACATGCATTCAGCAAATAGTGGCATGGACCACGTAGGCACGGACCACATGAGGATGACGGTAATTTGGGGTTTTTTATTATCCTTTTCTCTTCCTCGTGCCAGAACTCCCCTTGATTTCCAACACCAGAAAAATTTAATAGATGTATTTGTCTACATCCAGGCTTGACCAACTCTTGAACATATAAGCTATTTTAGATAAAAGGTATTTTCTGAGGCTATGTTAGATAAAAGTGATGAGAAAATGAATTCCACAGTATGCATTATAACAAGAGTTCTTTCATGTTTTCAACCTGTGTCACAAGACATCTCAAGTTATCATGAGAACAGATCATATAACAGTTTTAGGAGGCATAAAATGATACAATGGAACACAGAGTGATATTCCACTTTGCTTAAATTAAACCCATATATTGATAGCCATGACTTACCACTGCTTTTTGACTACACAAAGTCTTTTATCTGAAAGCCTTTCAACAGTATGGGAGATGATGATATCCTTTTTCTATAGAATATAGAAATGATATGTAGAGAGGTTAAGAGACTTATCTGATAGAGGTAATGCTAGCAATAGAACTCACACCTTCAAGCAGCACAGCCTAATTGGGTTTTGAGTGTCTACACAAGTCTCAGTTAGAGAAAGGTTTTACTTGAGGCTTGTCTCCTAATCCCATGTGAATCTAGAAATCTTCAGTACTTTATATGGATCAAGTATGGTCATACTAATCTACCAGCTTTAAAAATTTAATTTGTAAGCAAGATCAGCTTTATCACTTCAGCACGCTCAAGCAGCTCAAATCAGAGTGAGCATGAGTTTTACCATAAAGTCCCTAGCAATGCAAGTTTAAGGCTTGTAATGTTAAATAATTCATGTTTAAATTAAGCCCTCAGAATTCTTATGTCACCTCACTGTTTGTTGTAAGTGTCCTGCCTGCGGTATAGCAACAAACCTACCCTGTTTAATACTGATATTTTCCAATCACTTCTATGAGATAGAATCAGAACTACTGCACTATAACCATCATCTCTGCATCAGTAGTTAGAAGAACTCTGTTTTGCTTCAACAATTTGGGAGATCCAACAAGGTTGTTGCATGAGATTCTGGTCTTTGCAATGCTCTGAATTTTAAAGAAAGCACAATATACACAGATATGACTAATAAAACTAGCACTGTACCATGAAATTTATTGATTTGCTTTGACAACAGACATATATTATAAATAGGTTAAATATCTCTCTCAACAGAAAGGATAAGTATTTGAAAATCATGCTAAATTTTTGCAAATTTATGTGTTGGAGGATTTTTTTTTTCCCTAATAGGCTGAAATACACATTTTCAGTTTGTGGCTCATTTGCAGAACACATTCCTTTATTCAATCAACGTGCAAGGCATTACCTCCAATTCCAGATGGATGTTCCAGCACAACTCAGAGAATAAATTTAAATCATGCGAGTCATGTCCATTCTTCATAGGACAGTTTTCAGCCATATCCTCTCTCAGAATATTTCAAGTTATTAAAAATAGATATATTCTACTCTTTCTGTATAAATTTTCTTATAGTATCAGGTTTCATGGTGGTCATAGGTTGAATCATATATCTGTGAAATACCCGTTAACAGTTGCATTAATTCTCGGTTTTGACCATTTGACATGCACTATTTTCCTGGATGACTTTGTATTTGATACACAGCATATTCTGCATTTAGTAAATTCAGCTGATAAGTAAGAACAGGAAAAGACAGCACTGATATTGTATTCTGTCTGCAGAAGAGTCTTCTGCATTTCACTTTTGGATATTTTTGACTGCTATCACAAAGATGAAGGCTGAGTGACAGAGGTGACTTATCGTAACAAGAGATACTGCTGATTTGCAGAGGACCACAAGGAGGAAAAACAAGAGAATCAAGAGAAGACTTGATTTACATCTTGTTCTACATACAGTGCATCTGGAATTATATTTTCCTTTGAAGACTGCTTCAAGCACAGAACTGACAATGAGGTATAATTTATCCACAAGAGAAATGGCAGGGTCAGCATCTCAAAGTAAAATTTAATGTAAGTGTTGAGTGAAGTAACAATAACTGTGCTAGTCACTCATCTGTCTTACCCTCCATTACAGAACACACAATATACCAAAATTTTTATATTCTATATTTAGTATCTAGTCATAATATATTATATTTAGCCTCTTTGCCTATTGTACTTGCCTACTTTTTCTCAAATCCCAGGCAGTCTTAGATATTTTAGTTGCCTGTATTTGGAATGAGACTGCACAGTCAGGAACAATAAAATCCCCATGGCATTATTTCCTTAGTGTATAGATGATCACACAGAAGTCAATAGGTACATTTAATAAAGTAATATCCAATCTAGGGGCAATAAAAACTATTATTTCTCTATAAAAATTCCTCCTATAATGGCCATTGATTTCCATTGTCTTAATTTCCAGGAAGATTCTATACACTTTGATCTATACTCTGCAGTCCTATTTGCCTTATATAAAACTTTGAAATGAGGTCTTTCTTTTGATAGCCAGGACAATATCCTACAGATCAGTATAAAAAAAGAAAGACAAAAAAAAATATTTTTCCTAGCCTGTGGGTTCCTTTTTTTTTTTTCATTAGCTGAACAAAAAAAGGAAAGATATTTCTAGTACTAAAAAGAAGGTTTAAGTTAAATTGCATTAGAATTGAACATTTTAAAGCAATATGTAGTTCATGGACAAAGCTAAATAATTTAGTAAATTAATTTTGAGCGCAGGACTCTAAAGTAACAATTTGAATTTAAAAAAAAATATTCATTTGAGCTTCTTCTTTAAAACATTTCTCTCACAGTGTAAAAGGCAATCTTAGGTCCACTTAACACCTAAAAGACAAGTAGTTTTAATTATGCATATGATGCAGAAGAATCAATTAAGCAACAGAGTAATTGTAATATGACTAAGGTCAAATATGTAAGACGGCAGCAGAATAAGGAATAGAACTCTTTTTCCTTCTGTAGCTACTGTACATAGATGAGATGGAAATTAAAAAGTAATTAGGAAAAATATATTGAATCTATAGTCCTAATAGACTACAGGGTTTTGGCTTTCTTTTCCATGCTCTGGCAGAACCCAGGGGACTGATACACATTTGCTGGTAGGTGCAGGAAGTAGCTCAGCTGCAATGCATTGATCCGTGTACCACAGGTTGTAATTGTTCTGTGATTATGCATTTTATTCTGAAAGAATGGCTCATCATACTTTGGCATATTGAGACATACGTTTGTGATTTAGTGCAAGCAACTGTGCTCTACAGTGTACAACATGCATGCAAATAAACAATTTCATGTGCGGAAAAACATCACACAGCTTTAAAACCAGCCTGTCATTTTCCTTGCCTTATTTTTTGACCAACATTTAATAATTTAATCTCAACAAATAAAACTTTATACTTAACATCACTTTGGTTTTTTTTTTTTTTTTTAATTGTGAGGTGAAAGTAGGGTTTAAATTTAAGCTTTCTCATCTTTCTCATTTGATGGACCAAATTCACTTAAAATGTCCATTATATTTTTGTATTTCCCAAAAAAAAAAAAAAAAAGTGCAGTGCTAATCTACCTGGAGCTACCTTGTGTACTCATAACAATGGCATTTCTATATATAGTTTATCACACATAAATAGAATTTAGCAGAATATCGCAGTCATATGCTTGATTATAGATGATGCATGGCAACTTCTACCAGGTGTTTTTTGCTACACATACTTTAGCTTTCAGGCAGATAATCTGTTTTCAGGCAGGAATGGCAATGAATACTGAGCATTATTAGGTTTCCTGTTCTTTTTCCGGTCTAAAATGCTGTGGTAAGAGATTCTGGGCCTTGTTATGACTATCTTCACTACAGATATCACCTTCCCCTGCCCCTTTGACCCCTGCCACTTTAATTCTGTTGGAAAAACCAGTTGCTATCACCTAAATGTACTGAAGGAAGCAAGACAAAGGAGAAAATTTGAAAAGAGCTACTTTCCATACTTTTTGGCTTCCAGTTAGGATAACCCAGAAAGTAGGGTTTTTAAAAAAAAAATAAAAAGGTTATATGATAAAAATTTTTTCACACTCTGTTATTTTTCTTCTTTTTTCCTCAGTCAAATCAAGAAAAAGAAGATAAATTATAAAACTGAACTCTAAATAAAAGATTTTTTTTCATTTTTAAACGAAAAAGAATTTTGTTATGTTCTAAAAATATTATTCAAAATGAAATGCTCATTTCGAACAGCCTAAATAGAAATGCATACAGTTTCATAAATGATTTTTCCACATGGAAAACTTCAGTGTATCTTGGAGATTAGCATTTAAGCCTCTAGTCTGGATATGGGCTGGTGTATGGATCTGCTAGAGGCTCCATTAAAGAATTCCTTTCCTTGGGTGGGAGCTGCTGCATTTTGTGCATGTGGAACATCATATTCATCTGCATGTTTTCAGGAGAGCTGAAAACTTCTCCCATCCCTTTTCAACTATTTTGTGAGCAGAGCCTTGCAGTTCCAAATATAATGCAGTATGAACAAGTACTAAATAACACAATTTAACCAGAGGAATAACACAGTTTAACCAGAGGAAAAGCAAGAATGCAAAAAGTCTACAGGCAGCAAAGTGTAAATTCATAGAGAATTTACAAGAGGAAAAAATAACAAAATTATTATAGTTGGATTGGTAACAAAGTTGATATTGTCATGATATGAAAGGTGCATCTTTGGAGGAGATGCAGTATCTTGCACGAAAAGCAGCCATATCATCCAATATGGCACTGCTGTGACATCACTGTGGCCTAGACAGAGTAGATCATCAACAATTATAGAATGCTGCAATTTTCTGAAGTTTTTTAATTAAAATGTATTCATCTTGTTATTTAAAGGATTCTAGTGTCAGAGACCTTAGAAAGTGAAAAACTGTGATAGACTTATAAAAAGAGCTGTTAGAACAGGAGATAATCCTGAGCAGATAAAATTTTTAAGGCTGAAATATTAACACATTACTGAATATGATTATTGTATTATTTGAAAAGTGAAAGATTGGTTTGGGGATTAAAAGACTAATGATAATATTTTAGAACTCTTTCTTTTGCTAGCACCTGATAGAAGAAAATTATCTGTTGTTTTCCGTGTCATAAAAGACTATGAAATGGCCCAAAGTGTGGAAAATTTCTGCTCAGAAAAAGTAGACTAAATATAAATGTCAAACTGTGTCAAGTACAGAAACTAATTTTCTTGCCTCTCTGTTTCTGATTGTAATGCTTTCTAACAATCAATAGATTTTTTTGAGTACTTCTTGTAAATAGAAAGAGTCCAAATTTATAATTTTTCTTCTTGCAAGCACAGAGCAGTGTACAGACTGGTTTTGGTCAATTTATACTGCATTTGCTCATGGAAGTAGTAGACAGGTGGCCATTAGTCTTTGTAATCTAATGTTTTGTTCCATTTGAGAGGAATACATAGGTAAAGTCCATACTTTAAGAAGACAGGGAATAAATCTATTAACATTACGAAAAAAATGTTGACTAAAAGATACCAAGGGATTTGTGAATGTGTAATATTTTTCTAATGGACTTTGATTATGCAAAGTGTCTTTTGCCATGTTAATCAAAATCTCTTTGGAGGTCTCTTTGGATCTGGAATAAGATGGCTGTAGAGAGAATTTAGCATTAAGGTTTATGATTAGGAGAAGAACCCTTGGTACAATTTCGGAAAGTTAATGGTGCTAGCAGGGAAGAAAAAGTTTCATGAAACAAGGATATAGATGCATACTGTGATAACTCTTAGGGGGCTAGTTCTCATTCAACAGAATTTGGCTACTCCAAAGGAGACTGGTATGGATCAAAAAGCTATTTAAGTCAACTAGAATGTTTCTAGTTACTCATTGGGAATAAAGCAAGTCAGTGGGAATCCAAACAAATAGATATGTATGTTTTGATGTGCGCTGCAAACTCCTACTGAAATCTCCAGAAATCTCTACCATTGAAGTAAGACAGAAAATCAGTCATGTTTAATGCAAGATTTGAACTGCAGTTTGTGAAAGCCTGGCTTCTTTTTTTTTTCTTTTTTACTGGGCACAGGAAAGGATATGTATTTTCTCAGAAATAAAGTGCATGAAAATCCTTCTAATACCCATGTTTCATAGTGTGCTGAAATAGTCATAGGGATATTCAAATAGCAAAGCTGTGATTATAACTTGATTATCTTATTTCCTTAAAATTTATTAAACTACCAGCAGTGGCATGCCCAAATGTTACAGTTATGACCAAGGTCAATTATGTCCCTCGAGGGAGTGTTGCTGTGAGTCCTGTGCCTTGGCGTTCCTTCCCATATGGTCCAGGTGATGAGACTGCCATTGGCATGGTGGTCCCAAGTGTCAGCACAGGCGAGGTGACAATACAAGGTCATGGAGAAGCTGTCCACAGAGCAGTTTAAGCCACCCGTAAAACAGTGGCAGAAGTAAAAGGTAGGAAATATGACTGGTATAAAGAGTTATCTGAGATCTTTGTGGAGAGAGCAATTTCAATCATATGAGTTCAATGGAGTGTGAGACCTCTCAGAGCAGGCATAACTCCTACAGGAATACAGACATAAGGTGTCCCTTTGCAATGTGAAAAGAACCAGACTAAACTCTTTTCCAATCTCTATACATAAAAATGCCTGTGCTTACAAGAGAAACTGGTTACTTGGTGGGGGGTGTGCTGGCAGGGTGCAGCCAATAGAGATACTGTGAAGAACAGCCCAAGCGGTGCCTGCTCCCTGTTTCATCCTCAGCAATGTGAAGCTATGAACTGTTTTCTAGAGATCAGACATTAGGTCAGTGATTGGCTGAGAAAAAAACACCATCAAGACTACTCACTGTAAAATGCGGGACCCACGGTATAGCCACAGTATATCGCTTGTAGAGAAACCTTCACAGCAATGTATAAAACAGCTCCATGCAATGTCAAACATGTATCTATAACTTTGGTGTGATCTTAGGGTTTTTCTTGAGTATCTTCAAGTTAATTTGCTGTGCTTTGCATTTGTTTGAACAATTATTTTTGCTCTGTCTGCATAATTGCTTAGTTCCTTCTCTTACGTTATCCAGCCCTGTGAATTTAATTTCTCCTCATCTTGAAGTAATTTCTGATTTATCCTGTTAGCTTTGCTCCAGGGTGGTCCCACGTGAGCTTAAAAGTGCATGGATTCAACTATCTCCATAGCACCACTCTAATGTCACATCATGCAATTCAGTAGTATAGGCAATGATTGACTATAGAACACAGTTGCATATTAAAGAATGATATTAATTCAAGACTTTTTGTTGCTGTGTGAGGAATTTGTATTTCCCCTCTATCTGAATGAGTTTAAAGGATTTTTTATTGTTATTTTTGTTTAACGGGAAACAAAGCATGCAAATCCAGTTGCTACTCAGTATTCATTCCAGGAAAAAAATGAGGCAGTGAACTGGATTGAATAGGAAAGGAGCAAGCATGTGTTATGTGCATGTTGGGATACCAGAGGTTCATTCCCTCAAGACAGTATGAATTCTCTTGCTTTTCAGTGAGTCAACACAGCAATTGTGCACTGCCCTCAGGGTATGCAATGCTCTGCTCATTGGGGCAGAAATAATTTTTTTCATTCATGTTATTCTTAGCAGCCCTCTTTGTTATCTTCTCAAAGGGAGTCATCCCTGGGAATCACTGGGGACAGGACTATACAGCTGGATGAGTACTGTTCTACCAAACACAAGAATAGCAACACTTGTTCCAAAAATAATAGGGTGCCTCAAAAGAGTGTGAAACAAATAACCTTTTCTAAAACATTATGACTCCAGGAGCTGGGTCAGCATGATGCACAGAGACAGTGATTTGTAGAACTGTAAAAACCCTCAGTGAAATCACAGAAACTGCCATTCCTCACTCCTGTGGGGTGGGCACCAGAGGTGTCGTATGCCAGTCTGATGTGCTTTTGCCTGGCATTTCAGATTCTGACTCAGATGTCATTTTCCTGTCCTGTTGCTTGTGGTTGCCTAAGCAGCCTGAAAGTCTTTGTTTCACGAAGCATGAAACTCCATTTGTAAGCGGTAAAGTCCAAAGGGAAAAAGTGATAGATAACTTAAAATGCTGTGTGTAGTCTACTGGAAAAAAACACCTATGCAGCAATTTTTTAATGAAATAATTTTTGATTAGACTATGACTATGCAGTGCATGCCATGCACTTTTCTATGAAGTTAGACAAACAGCATTAAAAAGGTTCTGTAAGTTAATATCCTCAGCTGGCCATGAATGAAAGTTTGATGGTGTGGGGTTTTTTTGTTGATGGTTTTGTCCTTTTATGAATAATTTCTCAGAAGAAAGATTATAGTAAATTTCGCTTTGGAGATAGAATACTTAATTTGAATCTTGAAAATACAATTTTTTCTTCATCTGCTTTCCATGTGTTAATGGTTTGAAGTCCTACATAGCTAAAAAGAATCAGTTTCTCTGAGGGACATTACAGAGTGAGGGTAGAAAAAAGCACAATGAGAGTTGTAACATTTGTCCTATAACCATGGGTTTCCAAGTTCTGTAATTGTCTCTAGGGGTGTGTCCTTTCCAATCTCAGCATCTCAGCATCTCTTAAGCTTCAACAATTTTTATGGCTGTATTCCTGAAATCATCTGCCCACACAATTTCCATCTTCTATCAGTCGCTTGCAAATATGTGGTGGTCCTGCAATTGAAGGCCAATGTTTATTTCCTAAGTTTAAAAATATGTCCCTCACTATCTTGATTTGGGAGAGGAGGAGAATTTTTTTTGGAGATAAAGTTGCCCATGCTTTCAAATGTCATTTGGAAAGGAATCACAGAAATCTGAATGGCTGGATGAATCAGTCATTTCTGTCATCTTTATTCAAGGGCAATGTACAATTTTCAGTCAGATAAAGGAAACCAGCTAGAGGTTTTTAGGCCTGGACTTGTAAGGATTCATTTTGATATTTTGCAATAGCAGGGTCTAAATTTAGGAATATCTTAACAAAGTCTGGGAGCTTAGTTCCACCATGGGCCAGGCCTACTCCTGGCTGGTGTGTTCAGAAAGCTGACAACAAACTGAGAGCTACAACTGAATGCCTGTTGCAAAAAATATCAAGAGATTTGCAGGAGGTTTCAAGAGTTTGGGAAAGCATATCCAGCTCCATATACGTACAAGGCACATGCACTTCTCTGTGCATAAGCCCTGACTGCATTACAAAATTGTTCATATGGTCTAACAAAGTATAGTAAGGGGAGGTTTCTGATACCCTGACCTGTACACACAGAGTTGTATTCATATTGCACTGTTATGTGTTAACCTTATATGCAAAGTTTGGTTATGCCATTTTGAAACTCATTTAATTATTTGCATCTCTTTTTCTGTCCAACCATCTTGATTAGATAAGTGACCCCCCACCTTAAAGGTTTTCCTTACTTCTTTTCTGTTCCAATCCTCCCAAAATAAGACTTTGCAAAGTTAGCTAGAAAAAATAAAACAGAAAAAAAACACCCTAAAAGTCCCCCAAAAATGTTGCAGAAGTGATGTGTAAAATCAGAAATAAGTTGAACAAGTCAGAAGTCAAAAAGATCTTCTGTTAGACACAAAGCCTTACCAAACATCCTCTTCAGCTGTTCAGGTTTTCAGTCAATAGAAATACATTTGTCCAGGCTCTTATGCATTTTCTTCATCCATGAAGATGAAGAGATGCTTTGGAAGTAATATTTTTTAGATGAATCTGGCTTTTTTTTTTTGCTCTGATTTTCAAATGAATGATTACTACAGGGCTATGAAACTAATTATTTCAAGTGAAAAAAAAATGAAATCTAGAGAATATAAATAGTTGCTTATTCCTTATTGATGATTCCTGAACATGCCATATTTTCTTAATAATTTGATAGCTTTCTTTGACACAGATTTATTCTGAATAACTTTAGGTACTATCTTTCTCAGTCTAATATTTTTTGTGCTGCTGTCCTTACTAGAATACTTCTTTCCAAACCTTTCAAATACTGATTTACAAATAATGACCAAAAAGAAAAAAAAAAAAAAACTTAAGAGGAATAGCTGAATAGCTGCCAGGTGGTTTCACTTGAGAAGAAGGAGGAAAAAAACTTAATCTGGCTATTACTGAACTCCTTCAGTTAATTGGAAGATGTTAAAATTCATGCAATTTGGCTCTTGAAATGCATGTAAAATAGTTACCAGAATGGTGTAAATATTTATAATTGCATTTTCTGAAAGTGGTTAGAGTAAGAACAGCAAATTTTGTGAATTCTGAGTAAAAATATATTTGAATAAGTATATGGAACACGTGGATTCAAGAACATGAATAGAAATTTCATTCTGTTGTTAAAAAGTAAGATTCACATCAAAAAAATTGTTCTTTTTTTAATGGTTGAATACAAAGAGGATTTTTAATTTAATCCATAACTTTTTAAAGTATCTTTAAATTTGAAAATGTATATTTTAAGGTTCACAAAATAATTGGAAATCTCCTTGATCTTTAAAATTCTCTCTTAAAAGGTGTTTTATTTTCATATATCCTTTAAAGATATTTATTCTTTTTTTCCAAAACAAAGCTTAGTATATATAATACAGAAAGAAAACCATATGCATACTGTTAAGTATAGTCTATATACTTTTACAGAAACAAATTGTGGTAAAAGCAAAGAATTAAGACATACCTGTATATCCTTATGGCTGATATGAGTAAACAAAACCCTCATTTTTATGCATACACAGCAATTTTCTGTTCAGGAATACCTATTCAAGACAAGTTAATGGATTCTATGAACACTTATAGATCCATTTGTTTAGTTTATTTCCACTGTTTTTGTTTTTTTTTTACCCAGATGGGAAGATAAAAGTCATGTAGTTTGTACCTTGTTTTGAGGGGAGACAGGATCAGCTAGGAACAGGACACTGGTCTCACTTTCCTTGGTAGAGGTCCAGCTCACAGTGTGCTTTCAATACATTTGCTTGTTTTGTTGTTACACATTTTTTATACCAAAACAGTAGCATCATGAAAGCTAAAAAGCTGTGTTTTAAGGAGTCCTAATGCTTTTTCATTGCATAAACAACAATAACAACAACAAAAACCAAGAAAAACCCAACAAACAAAAACAACAACAAAAAACCCCAACCAAATTAAAAAATCCCAACCAAACCAAACCCTGCATACAAGCTTTCGTTTAATAAGATTGCATTCTAGTAAATTTATAACACCTTCAATGAACATCAAGAAAGCAGAAATTATGAGGGAAGTGGAGGTGAGTTAAGAACTAATTTTCAATTCTAAAAACAGTCTTCCATGCCTGTATGGCACAATTTATCTATTACTATCTTATATTTTTACACGCAAGATGTTTAATTTTTTTCTGCTTTTTCTAAGTGTATTTATTAAAAATCATTGGTATGGCATTGTGAAGTACATGTGTACGTATATTTCAACCCAAATAGTGCTGCAAACTTGAGAAAAGTGGTGAAAGTATAGATTGATGCTGTACCACTTGAGCCACTCCTGCCTCGAGCTACTCTGGCATATTGATACATTTGGCATTCTGCTTGAGACAGATTTTCAACTTCTGCTCTGTTGAAAAAACACACTCAAATGAGTTTTAGAGAAATGTGTGATTAGAATCAGCATTATACTAAGTTCTGTGCATTTTTAAGATAAATCAATCCCCCACCACAGAGCTTCATAGCCAAACTTTTGGTATTTTGCAATAAATCTGTGTAGATTATTTATTGAGTCTTTTGAGAAAAAAAACAGTAAAACAACCTATCCTGAAAACTGGCGTTGATGTCCGCAATTATAAACAGTCACAGGTTGATAATATACTAGTCTTGCATTTTCAATTTAATTTCTCATTGACAAAAGAGTAAATTATACCAATTTTCTTTGTCACCGAACATTCTTATTTTGGGAAAAAAAGATCTGCCTACCAAAAAATTAGATTTCAGACTTACAGATATATATTAGAGACAAATACTCCTCCAATACTAATGGGTTATTCTACCCATAAAAACTTATTAAAAAATTCAGTAGAAATGTAAAATAATTGTAAGAAGGAACATTCGGGATATGAACAGAATATATGTCCACATTTGCCAAATAATATGTGATATTTTAAGGTGGATACCTACACATGTCAATAAATTATTTTAATATATATAGATTCAGAATATAGTATTGTTTCCATTTGTTTAGAAGAGAGTGCTAAGTTTTCAAAACAAAGGTAATTAATATTAGGTGTGGTTGACTCTCACTTGTAACTTAAAACTTAACATTAAAAATCCATATGAAGATGATCTTTAACTGTTCCCCTGCTGGAAACAGTGCAATATATATATATCATATATATATATAGCAAGAAATTACAACATACAAAAAAACATTTCTTATAAAATTTGATTGTCTTACAATCTATTTTTTTCAGAGATAAGAGAAAATTAAAACTTTGTATGAAGGCAACAGCTGAAATTTTTAATACCTTTCAGTGCACTTATTTATAAATATGTTTAAAAGAACATACAGAAGAGCAGTACAGGAAGTTCTTTGTGCAAGCAACACCTGATTTTGACTGTTCAGATGACTCCAAACACAGGCTATTTCTGCAGAATTGGAATAAACAATTAACTGTCTCTAAATAGCTATCAAAAATCATACATCAGAACTGGCTACGTTGCCTGTTTTCAGAAGTATTTTTTGTTTGTTTGACTCATGTTTTCACTTTGAGTAGCATCATGTGTGAGCAGACTGCTTCCGAATAAGCATGCTAAAATCCAGGCCTGTCTTCACCGAACTTTGCCCCAGAATTCAAGGGAATTGAAATTCCACTAGACCTTTGGTCTTGCTTCTGTAAGAAATTGCCAAATTATGAATATTACAGCTTTCTCTACAATTTCAGAACTAATAGATATAATTCATACTTCAACTGATGTCAGGGAAATAAATACATGATCCAAACTCATTGAATTTTTTTAAATTCCCATTAAATTCACAAAAATTCACATTATTAAATTCCATTAATTTCACAACTTAATAAGTTTTATATATTCAAATAGGAAGAAAAAGGAAAAAAATACACAGCTAAATCTTCTGCTGTTTAATGGAAATGTACTTATGTCACCATAAAAGTAACAAATACTTTGCTGAAACAATTCCTGTGAAAAATGAAAATTAAAAACAATTATGTATTTATTTTTTTTCAATCAGTTCTTATTAATTGGCATTAATGGAAAGTGTGTGCACACTAAGAATAGTGATTAAATCCCTAAGCAACATAATGGCAGCAGAGCTTAGCAATAAAAGCAATTTTAAATGAAAACTTAAAGAATATTGCTTTTTCATGGAATGGTTATTAAAAGCATGTTACGGAAAATATTTGCATATTTTTCCACTGATTAGTTAGATAATAAAATAATAAAAGTAAATTGAATTTTTTTTTCTCTCAAATAACAATAGTCTTCTCTTGAAGACAAAGAAGTATTTTTTAAATAATCAACAGTGAACTATAAATCTAAGTATCAGCAAAAATTTCCTCCTTAGCAAAAGAAAGTGAGAGTCAAGCAACACAAAGCTGCTTCTTCTGTAGATTGTTCTTCAGCAGCATTTTTCCCTTTATGTTACAGTTGCTTTGGTGATGTAGCTCTGTAGTTTTGTGGGAAACATCACATCTTGCCACTCCTGCTTTCCCCTTCACTTTTTAAAAATTAGAGAAAATTAAGAAAGTTACAACTGTAAGCTCTTTGCTTTTCTTCTGACACAGGTACTAATTCGGTATTTTTCTATCTGCATCCTTTGCACTTTGTTATTATAGCATCAAGCACGTTCATGTATAATGGCATTTTCAAGGCCAGATCTGCAGCACATGCAATACTTGTTCTAAGGGCTGCTAATTGTGGGGAAAATGAAACTGATTATTTACAATATATATTTACAATATATACAATATTATTACTCCTTTGTATAGCACTTTTCATCCTAAAAAGATTGAAAATACAATAATCTTCCCTGAACTGCTATGAGGTAAGCAAACATTGTTAATCCAATCTAATTAATGGGAAATCTGTACAGCTGGGCATTCCCAGTCATATTGAAGTTGGTAAGACACAATTTCACCTATGGAATGTAAAAGGTTTGTTTACATGTGATGTTTCACCATATTAACTACCAGCTCTAGGGTGAGTGTAGATAAACTGGTATAAAAACATTTCTGCCGGAATAGCTTACTCATATTTGATTATTGCGGTAGAAGAGCTGAGATAATAATACAGAAAAGAATCCATTCCACTATCTGCACTGATTACATTGTCCTTTGGTTAGGAGGAAATTGTACTCAATTATAATAATTTTGTAAATGTAGAGATGTATGTAGACATGACCCTTAAGGGGAAAAAAAAAGCACCAAAACATAGCAATGGAAATGTTAGACAGCTTTCATACTTTCCTGTCCTCACTACTTTTTAGCTTGCAAACTAGCACTACTTTGTTGTCATGTGTGTTGTGTCTCACTGTGTCTGCACTTTTATACATTTTGAAATAAGCAGGTAAGGTCACAACCAGCTGAGTCAGTTTCATGCAGCTGCTTTGACTGTCATTGCATTTGAACAAGCACTCTGTGCTGGTGGGTGGAAAACACATTTGGGGATTTTGTTTCTCTGCTCTCAAGTAACCAGAAAATAGTGGCCATGAGCTACCTTGAAATCGCAAGTAACAGTTCCAATTGCAAATAATGTGTTTTGGGGAACTATGGGCAACTCCAAACAGTTTATATAAATATTACACCAGAGCTAGAAGAAAAGACCAGGGAGGATTGTAATAAATGCTTTGGTTCAGCCTGCAAGGAGAAGACACCCCTGACAGTATATTTTAAAACAACTCTCCTGCTTGCTCATATTATTAACAAATTTCAAAGGAGAGGAGTAGCCGTCTGTATAGAATATGACTCCTTTGATTTTGAATAGCCTTGATATCACTAAAGTATTTCCTGATAAGGTGAAGGTGGGAGACTTTTATACTGCAACTGGTTTGCAATTCATGTGGATACCCTGGCATGATGATGGACTCCTCCAGACCTGTCCAAACTGGGTCCAGCTTCCTAATGCCCTGGGCCTCTACTCTGCCTTTTGATGAGAATCCAACGGGGGGGAGGCAAGAGGCAGGCATTTGGGATACTTCCAGACCTTGCCCTGGCATGAAATCATGCACTGGTGTTCCACAGTTTGAATATAAACCTTATGGTCCAGGATCCAGCAAAATATCTAAACCCTGCATCTCAGAAGTCACAGCTCCACATGGCTCCACAGGTGGCAGATAGTTTCAAAAGTATCAATGTTGAAGGTAAATTTCTTCTAAATGAAATCATTTTCCTAGGAAGAGCTGTACCTACTGAGTTCTACCACTTGTCATCTTGCCATACGTCAGCGCTATTTCAATTTCATTATTAGAACTGCATGAAAAAGTAAAATTTAGTTTCAAAGCTAAGAATATTATTAAAATGTTCCTAGGTGTATATTTTTAACTCTGAATAGACAGCTAACTGAAGAACCATGTCCAGTTTCAGCAACCTCATTTGAAAATTTAATTTTGCTTGAATTTGGATTTTTGTCAGAGTTCTTTTTCCACTGTGGTAATAATAGAGGATATCACAAATGAGAACTACTTTTTTCTTACTCTTAAGCATTTCCATTAATCATTCTATTCTCTAGTAGCATGAATATTTAGTGGTCAGAAGCATTTTTTAAGACGCTGACATGTCTGAAAAACCATTATAAACTTTAACTTTTGAACAGTAGTGGTGTTCAAGATGATATTGCCCATGACAAGAAGACGAACATTCATGACAAGTTCTCCTTGAAGAGCAGTCACCTTTGATAGCACAAATTTCTCTGCCCTTTTCCAGTATTTGAATTACATGTTGCTTTCACTTTTTGTCATATCTAGATGTCAACCAGTTGGCTGCAGCCCAGTTTCTGTTAGCAGCTTTATGTATTTTGTTAAGTCAGTTTCTCGGCAAAATTTCCTGGATGATTGAATCCTCATCAGAGAGGAGGGAAAAAAAGATGTATATTTGAAATAATCCAGTTCCCCTTTTGGAAAGTATAGCAGCTCATGTTCTGCTAATCAGGACAGTAGGGTGCAATAACAGATGGTTTTTTTACCACTTTGCTTACTGAACATCAGCTATTGCCTCAAGCTCAGCTTCAGAGACAGGAGTAGAGCAGGAGGAGCTCCAAGAGAAAGGCTGTAGCAAGACAAACTTTGCTTAAACTTTGTGGTAGTGGGACTGGGGGCAGAAATGTGGCTTTTAACCTCAATTTCCTGCTACAATGAGTCATCAGTTGCTCTATCTGCATGGAGCTAATGGACAGATACAAAAACAAGTTCAGAAATCAATAACAGCAGCATCTGCCTTTTCAGCTTGCAGATCTAGATGTGAGGTAAATTAATCCTTTTAATTATTTTGCATTTGTACACTAAGCATCATTAAAAAAGAGAGAATGTATCTTTTCACACATTTCATGAAACTTGAAATAAATAACTTGCTTTGGAAATTAGTTGTGCTCTTCCAGATTTATGAAATAGTCCAGTTTTAAAGACTTTTTTTTCTACCCTTTTTCCCATTTTCTAGCCCATATTATCAAAATGTTAGGTTTGATGAATACAAGAACAAAAAACATAGAAAGATGAAATAAAATTATCTAAGGCTGTAAAAAACCTACCCAACTATAAAGTTCAAGCCCAAGAAATTATCCTGTTCCAAGGAAGCTTTTTCATATCTCTATGCTGCATAGAATTGTTATCTCAATGCCAGACCATTACAATCTTTCTTTTTCATGTGTTTTCCTCCTCCAAATGGATTGTTTCCATTTGTTTGTATATGTGTACTGAGGCAACTAAGTTTGTTTGATCTGACTTTTAGACAGTTGTTAAATATATGATGCCCTCCTTCCCACTAAAAAAGGAGTAGTTAGAGGAAACAAATATGCTTATTTCAGTATTCATAGCTATATCAGATGGCACATTCCAGGAACTATTTAGTTTTTTGATAGCACTTTCATTCTCCTCTCAATTTTTCTTAGAAAAATCAAATGTAGTTTAATTGCAAGGCACGTCTGAAAATCCAGAGTTCAAAAAATATATGCACCACTTATTCAGCAGACTAGCATTATAAAATTATTTTGGTTTTCTTTTTTAAATCAGGAAAACCACACCAGTACTAAATAACGGCCTTTTAGAAAGGCAGCCCAAATTTTTCACTTTTTCACTTTCACAGTATTCTTCCTATTGGTGAGGAAGTCAGTGAGATTTCAGCACTCCAGACTTCTGAAACTCAAAGGGATTTTTAATGTATTAGTTAAAGGGTCCAACACTTTGATTCTGAAAACTTATAAAGCAATTAAATATCTTATCCATCTTGCAAAACTGTCTACTTTTCATAGAATCTTAGAATGGCCTAAGTTGAAAGTGATCCTAAACATCATCCAGTTCTAACCCTCCCTGCTGGGGCCAAAGACACCTTCCACTTTAGAAGGTTGCTCAAAGCACTATCCAACCTGGCCTTCAGTTTCTTTTCTCATATCTAATGTCAAAACTTTTATTCCCAAACCCATTTGAAAATCTTTCCACCCTTCACCTGAATGAAACTCAAAAGCAGAGGAAGATATTGTTGAGTTGTTTTGAGTTTCTATTTTGTTTGTTTGTTTGTGTTTTGGTATTTTGGTGGGAGGAGGTTGATTTTTAGGGAAATGTAGAACCATTCACAAAATAAGTAAGAAAATAATTCCTTGCAATCTGGGTAATTCTGTTGAATGGATATATCAAAGTGGTAGGATTGTATATCAGAAACAATGATTTTTTTTTTTTGAGAAAAAGACTTCATGCTAAGTAAACCATGCAAGCACCAATCCCACAAATATATTTAGTAGTTATGCAGAAACAAGTCTAACTGATATTCTACTAATGAAGGGGAAAAAAATCTGTTGAAAATATTTAGCATTGAGTTCACACTATTCTTCCACCTGTAACCTCATTGTGTAATTATTGCAAATTATATGATACATATATAATTCTACCTACATCAATTTTAAAATATAAAACAAACTCCTTTCTTCAAAAATAGACATACATGGTAGAGTTTTTTTCATTTTAATTGATCATTGCAGACTTTTTCAATAAACAGAACATACTGAAGTTTCCTAGAGAGTGTTGATGCAAAGTGGTGAAATGTTTACAGCAACTTGACTATTCTCTACCCCCGGAGAGCTTATAAACTGTGTTCCTTATAACACCAGAATATTACATTGTGCAAAAGAGGTATTAGACAGAGAGAGGGAGACCAAGTGAGCCATCATTCTTGGATGAGTTCTTTCAAATTTTCTTGAGCCATCATTCTTGGATGAGTTCTTTCAAATTTTCTTTGTGTAAATCTATTTAGAATTGAAAGAAGTTTTAGCTCCTTCTAGGTCCTTAGGAGGCAAGAGAGAGCTAGCATAGTCAGCAGGTATGAAAAATCAGATGGCATACAGGGAGGGACACATCTTGCTCTCTGCACACTGGATGTAGAGCAGTGGATGCTTCTCTATTTCAGTCGTGAAAAAGAACAGCAAGGGCTATCTTGCTGTCTCCGTTCCCCTTAGCTCTAGCACATGGAATATTTTATGTGATACAAGTTTTTCTGCAATTTCTCTGGAGCAGCGGTGATCATCATTAGTCCTCCTCTGGAGCAAAGCCTAACAATGTGAACTTGTAGTTCCTGTTCAGACACTGCAAAATTAATACCTGAAATATGCAGAAAACCTCAAAATACAAGAATAGCCATAGACATCATAAAAGACATTCAGCAGCATAAACATTTATTCTCATGGCCACTTGTGAGGGACTGATGAATGTTAAGATGAAAATATCTCAATATTGTTTGAACTTTATTTTGAACTGTTGCTTAGAAATCTGTTTTACTGCAAGGACTGACAATTAACTGCTTTAGTTTCCACTTCTATATTCAGAAAAGTGCACGAGAGGCAGCATTTGACCTGTGGCAGCAGACATAAAAATAATGTTCTGGGATCCATGGTCAGCAGCGGGAGGAGGACAGAGAGCGGCTCTGTTGCTGGGTGGTTCTGCTCCTAGGAAGATTTCTTTGGACAACCCCTTTGAGGGCAGAGGGAGGCTCTGCTGCAAGGAACATTTCTTCAGGCAATCCCCTTGAGTACCAATCATTTCTCCAGACAACAGGACTGTGGGAGGGGCTATGCTGTATACAAGGAATTATGAGCTGCATCACCTGTCAGCCTCCTGCCCCTGCTGGTGCAACAGCCACCAGCTGACTGATCAAACTGGACTGACAGGACCCTATTGGATCCATGGTGGGAACTTTTTCTCTCTCAACTCTCTGAAATATTGCTTCTTCTCCTTCCTTTGTCTCTACTTTTCCTGTCTCTTCTTCTAGGGTCAATTTCTGTATTAATGAACTGTTTGTGGGTGTAACATTGACCTCGTTTGTGTCTAATTTTACCACAGGAATCATTAGAACCTCCCTGGTCCTCTCCAGAGCAGGACATGGACACCACTATAAATAGTAAATAGAGATACATATTTTAATGTTATTGGATAATAAAGCAAACTTAAACTCCAGAAAAATTTCCTGTAGTTTTAATAATATGATGCCTATTTTTGTTTTCAATACAGAAGTTCTTTACATGCCGGTCGTGTAAATTTCAGTCTCTTTCCTTTTAAGTCAAATCATGAAGAGTCACAACTGTCACAAATAGATGTGGGGGTTTAGATAAGTCCCTGCCTTTGCCCAGGTCTCCAACAGCAGGCAGTATCTTTATTGAGGTGGCCAGCACCCCAAAACCCACTCTCATCCATAAGCTGTTTAATAACACCTGATTTGGTATATTATAGAATGAATTATTTATTTAATAGACACAAAACTGACAGACATAAGATTTAAAGTATATACTACACAGGAATAAGAACAAAAAGATGTACGTATATTCAGCTTGAGGTTAAAGATACCGCCAATTTTGCAGCTAACAAAGAAATAATATAATTTAGGATTAAATGTATTTTACCATCCAATTGTTGCTGGGGCACAGATTGAGATCCTTTCCCTCAATTCCCAGGAAAGTAACTGCAGAATCTGCGTCCAAACTGTGGGAAGAAGTCTCACTTGTTAGAGTGTGAGAGGCTTCTGCCTCTTTGATAACTCGTGTCTTTTATAGTTTGTAAAACAGTGTCTCTCAGTCAAGGATATTTCTTTTATTTCTTCCCAGACTAAGATGGTGATACTTAGCTGGGGCCTGAGCCTTTTTGGCACCAGAGATTTCCCTTGCTGGGCCTTTCACCCTGGGTTATCTCTTCCATATCTGCACCAACTATCTGGGGTGTGTCCTGCCACAATAACCACTGAGACTGATACTTACACTCATGACTTATGTAAAACCACCACTGTATTTGCAAGAGGTTTTGTGTGTGTGTGTGTATGTGTGTGTGTGTGTGTGTGTGTGTTCTTGGGGGTTACTTTTCCCCAAGGTGGTAATCAGTTCAGGCTGCTGTGGTTTTGCCCCTGACGTCGTCTCCAAGTTAAAACTAGGGCTCCCGCATTTGGTCAGGTTTCACAGCGATGGTGCTGCTCCACTGCTGGGAGACAGCAGAGTTGTCCCAATGCTTGAGAGAACAGCTGCCTCTATGGAATTTATTTTTGCCTTTCAGCACAGAAGACTGAAGTGAGAACAGAAAGCTCATAGAGAAAAAAGCCTCTGTCTTTCCTTTCTGCAGCATCTGATGGATAAACAAACTGTGAGGAAGATAAATTATAAAAAGGTGGTAGCATACCAACAGTTCATTCCAAAATTAGGCACAAACTCAGGATAAATATTATCAGGGAGAAGGGGAAATGGTTTTATGGTAGTTAAAGAGTAAGGAATATGGGCAAGACAAAAATAATCCTGGAACAGTATAGTAACTCAGTAAAGGTAAAAGCTATCAGACGTTTCCCCATGTCTTGACCATTCCATCAGGAGGCAGGGAAAAACCATAGGCACCCTCTCACTACAATTCCAAACACGACCCCCTAAGAGTTTTAACACAGTTAGAAAGTCTAAGGAACTACTACTCTGGAAAGATTAAAATGCTCTTTTTCTGCTATGTATCAAAACAGATGATAAAAACAAAAACAACATGAAAATTAAAATAAATTAATATTTTCAGATATCTTAAAGTATTTACACCATAAAATACATTTTAACTTCTCATCAGAATAGATTTTTTTCTCTTTTTTTTTGTGAAATATTGTTCATGTTTCATTCAGAAATTAGATGAGCACAAAAAGCACTCAAAAGCAGAGTAGGAGTGTAAGAGAATAATATGGAAAGATGTTTCACTCATTTGGATACTTTCCTCTGTATATTCACTAGAAATTTTAAGACATAATATGTGTCAATTGAATCCACTATACTGCATGCTGCACTCTTGTGTAGGGTCCAGAGTGTGCTTAGATGTTGGACTAGGAAAACACTAAGCTTCAAGTCATGATAAAATCATGATTTTTTAAAAAATTCTGACTCCAGATTGGATTCTTGCCCCCTAACTTTAGTTGTTCCAAAATTAGGAATTTACTATTTCAGTCTTCAAACTTCTTTTTGCCTGGAGATAATAATCTTGAGAATTGACTAGTGGAGAGATCTCAATAACTCAGGCAAGAAATATACCTTTTAAACCACTAAATTTGGTAAAATGAAGAAATATGAGACAAAAAACTTTGTCTATTTTTATGGGGAAGAATATTTGTTTTCAGAGGCTACTCCAGTAATTACAGAAATGACAGAATTACATAGATTAATGACCCAATAATATAAGAATTAATTAGCTACCAGAAACCTTAAAAAAAAAAAACCAAAAGCTGAAGGTTGCTGTCTTGGTTCCTTTTTTTTCACAATTTTCCTTTATTTTATTGGAAGGAGAAGGTAAAGAAGGAACTGTAATTTCTCATTTTAAAGAGTGACAGAAGTAATAAAATCCAGGTATTTCTAGTACTTTTAACCTACTGGAAATCTTAATATAAATTCCTTGTGATCAAGGAAGACAAAAAACCCCAACAAGCTATTAAAGAAACAAACAAACTAACTAAACCAAAATACAGATCTGCATTAACTAATTTCTGTAAAGTAGATTTTCAAGGAAGATCATGAACATTTTTATAGGTGCCAGATGCAGTGATATTTCTGTCAGGCAACACTACCTTATACTGAACCACACCTATAAAAAAACCTCCTGTTCTGTCACAATTGCAAACCTGTTATAGACTGAGGACTATATTATGCTATTTGCTTAAGTTTATGTGGTGCCAAAAATATTGAAGATATGACTGTATTACAGGTAAAATATTCCAAAACTTTTCAAACATTGAACTTCAGTGTTGAGTTCTGTTTCTGCAAAGAAAAGTCTAGCCCCACTGCAAGGTAAGAACTATCACAGTCAAAATTTACATAACTTATCTCTATGACACAAATCAATTTTTCATCTCTATATATATATATATACACTTTTAAGAATTAGAAAGATAAAGACCCTTTGCATATAACATTTAAGTTTTTATGATAGAAATTATTAACTAAACTTTGCCTGTTCAGGCTGCTGGGAGTTGAAAATATGATGCATACACCTGGTGTTTTCTTCAGAGTAAAACATATTAAATAACTAATTAAATTGTTGGAAGGAAGCAGCTTTCTTTTTATTTTATATAACTTAATTCCCTTTTAAAATAAATCTATTTTGTTTTAAAGTTGCCTGCAATCAAGTTTAGTGTTGATGAAAAAATCAATCATTTTAAAATTATATGGCTGTAACTGTAGGAATGGGTGAAAGTGTCTATCCTTTTTGTCCCTGAGCTTGACTTAGCTGAGTTAGAAACATAACTTTGTATTTCAGCATATTCATGCTTAGAGAAAAAAAAAAAGCTCATGCTTCAATAAAAGGTGAGAGCTTGTTGGTGAGGTTGGGCAACTTCTCAGGAGCACAGCTCCTCTCCTGGGCCTTAGCAATACAGTAGCATTCCTTTCCCTTGGCTGTATTCAGGTATTCTACAAGTAAAGAATCTTAAGTTTTCCCCCTCTGCAGCCAATCATAAGACAGTAAAAGGTGATGCAGTTAGGTGTAAACCTAGGCTGAGGGGTTTCATTGCAATTCCATTAGCTTTGCCATCTGTTTCATCTCAGTACTACAAGGTACTGACAGATGGGGCTGCTGATCTTGAGTTCATGCTGTTAAACACTGAGCCACTGGCTAATAAACTTACCATCATTCATGATAAAATTAATGATTAACAGTAAGACCTTTCTACTCCCCAGCTAGATACCTAGGTCCTGCATAGGAAGATCTATGATACCTGCATCCTTTGAAATGGCTCATCCCAATGAGAGGAAAGGGAAGGATTTCCTGCATATCCAGCCATTAATGCTGGACACCAACCCACTCCTGAGCTGAGCACAACAGAAAAGCTATTCCTGGTTTGTGCAGAGAGATTAGGTTGTGTCCAGCTGCAATGCACAGATCTTGATTACAACTCAGAGTCTTGGGCTGCCCGAGGAGAATTTATTTTTACTTTTTTTCTTGCTGATACTTCCACAGGTGTGAGATCTGAAGGAACACAGGTAAAGCAGTCCTAAACCAGTTTGTGAGTTATGTTAATCTGACTTAGGGAGCTTGTCTCAGGTGAGCTGTAGCTAAACACATGTAGTTGACTGCCATGCAGATCTGAGATTCACTAATCCAAGTATATTTATTGTCTGGAGTTCTACATTGAAATCACCCTAGGCTCTTTCTCTATAGTCATTGAAGAGAAATAAATGCTTCCAGAAAATAATTAATGTCATGCTATAGTAAACATCTAGGTACAGATAAATCACACTATTTCTCTTTGTTGACATCAAAATGGCTTTATTTCAGCAAGAATAATAGCACATCTCACATGAAAACTTGAAGTACTTTTCAGATTATTGCTAACATTCTAAAGTAAGGAGTTTAAGACGGTGTGTGATTTCATTCCCACACTGCATAGATTATTTAACCTCTGCTACACCAATTATGGACTCTGAGAGGAGGAGTTATGGGTGACCTACCTGTTTGACAGCTGGAGAAAGAGAGCTGGTGTTTCACAGGGCATGAGTTGCCAGGACAGAAGAGTGTTTATAATGATTCATTTTCTTAGAATATATATTTATGCTGGATGAGGAGGGGGCGATACTATATGTTCATATCACACTCCACTTTTGCCAAAAAGATTTCTTGGAAAAGTATAATGCATTATTAATTGTAAGTCCCTACAAACCAGAGTGTTTCTGAAAGTGTTTTTAATGTCAATTTTTTTAAAGGTCTTCTGAGTCCAATGCCCCCTGCACTGAGTAGGGACATCATCAACTAGATCAAATTGCTAAGAGCCCCATCCAGCCTAACCTTGAATGTTTGCAGGGATGGAAAATCTACCACCTCTCTGGGAAATCTGTTCCAACTTTCACTACTCTCACCTGTTCCTCTACCTTCATTGTAAAAATGTCTTCCTTATCTCTAATCTGATGCTATGTCTTTTAAAACCATTATCCTTTGGCTCTACTAAAAAGTCTGTCCCCATCTTTCTTTAAAGCCTCTTGTTCATTAAAGCTATCTTTAAAAAGAAAGACTTTTAAGATGGATTTAAAGTATGATAAAGCCAGATATTTATAGACTATTGCAATAACAAGAAGATATAATAGCAAATTATTCTGTAGAAGGAAAGTAGAAGTTTGCCTGTTAAAGAAATCAATAGAGACCTACTTGGAGAGTCCATGGAATGAAAACATATAGTATGTTTGACATAATGAAGGCACAAAAAGTAGAGAAGTGGGCAAAAAGGAAGCTGGGATTAAATTCCATAAGTGGCATTCTGAAGGAGGACAGTTGAAAATTATTCTGTTCTCATACCTGTGAAAGGTGTTTCAAGGAGATGGCAAGCTGCCATTTTATCAAAAGCTAAAGTTGAAAACGGTGCACAGAAAACCTGTACATATCTAACTTAATCTTGATTTGTAGATGATGAGATACATCAAAATCTGATGATATCAAAATAAGTGTTGAAGCATGAAATGAGGTGAGGGACAGAAAATGGACTGGGAAAAAGAAGGAAGGCTGAAGTGTTAGTTGTTTATGTTAGAGAGACAAGATGAGAATTTAAGATATTCTTTAGGAGTATGGAATGAAAGCAGTACATTGCCTGCAAAATGTTAAGAGTTAAATATGCATCTATGATCTAAGTTAACCTAAGAAAATATGGAGAATGAAGAGTTGTGACTGAATTCCAGGAAATATAGGAATTTGAAGAAGAAAAAGTCCCTTAAAAGACACTAATTAAAGAGTTGTTGGTAAAAACCTAGGAGGAGACATGGGAAAGGACACAGGCTCTGAAGTCAATGTAATACAGAGAGTATCTTGTGGAGAAAAATGTGGTTAACTGTCAAGGATGGTTGATGGGCAGAATGAGCACGTGATAGACAAAAGTTCTTGAGATCTGGCTGGGAAATGATCACTTGGAAATCTGGTACAAGGGTTTAAGGGGAAAGCAAGATATGAAAGTTGAGAAAGGGATGAGTGCAGCTGTAAAGGAGATGTGAAAGCCACAGAATCAGGAGGATACAATGAGGAGAAGTGATGAGATGTCCCTGCTCTTGTACTCATCTTCCAGAGCAGCAACTGGCAGAATCTGGATGGCCCAGGGGCATGGGGAGCACCACAGGACTTGCTCTACAGCTGCTTTAAGCAGCTCTTTCTCTCACACCACTGACAAACATGTTCACAGCTAAGAGCACAGAAGAGATGATACCCACTGCTGGCTGCCAGGCAGTGAGAGGTGCAAATTGTCAAACTGTTGAACTCTATGGAGGGTGGTCTAGACTTTGACAGAGATCTCCTCTCCAAACCTTTCTAAAAAAAGTGCAGAGATAGTGAATTTTGAGAAAAAAGTCAAAGGGAAGAGCAGGTAGACAAGGATTTGGAAGAGGAGATTACAGCCAGGTCAAGAGTAGATAATAGGTATCTGTTTATTGTGATGTATTTCCAGTGCACTGCTCGGAGCTCCTGGGGTTTCAGCTCTGTCATTCTCAGAGCACTTTGCCATCTGCACAGCAAATGGTGTGAAAAGGTGTTTAATTCAAAGTGGCAATCATATAGTACAGTGAGCAAACTATGGACTCAGCAAGAGGGAATAGCTGGTAAAAATAATATATTTTTTATACCTCCAAAAAGTTTTTTAAAAGTTGATTAATGTTAAGACCTCCCTGAAATTCTACTTGGTGTGACCTTTATAAATCATTTGTAATCTCTCTTAAAAAAGTTTCATCATCTGATAATACCAGTATTGAGAGGTTTCCTTTGATTTTTATCCCTTTATACCCTTAAAATACAAAAATTAATGGAATTGTAACCCTTCATCCGCATGTAACCCTGTATACAGTTGGTTTATTTATTTTGCTGGTTAGTGTTGAATGCAAAAGTATTAAATTCTGTCCACAACAAATAAAAAATGAACACAGTATATACACCACATTTAGACATTGGGGTACCACAGTCATGACTGAAAGTATCTTGCTGTATTGCCACAGATTCCTGAATGGTATCATTCAGGATCAAACCTGACATTAAAAAACTCCAAACATATTTGCTATTTAGGAACTAAAATCTGAAAATATTCTCCAATCCCTTGAGTAAAATTAAGCTATGTAATTTTGCATATTTATAGGTTGATATTTAACATGCTTTATTTACCCTAATGAAAATTTTAATGATATATTAATATGTACATTTTTCTTCATATTTTTCACATCCTTTTTCATTATGTTTCCTCTGCAGTTTATCTTCACCTTTTGGCATCGTTGCACTACTCTAAACCAGTTATTCTTAGAACCAAGTAAACTTATTGTTAGCAAGTACATTATTTATAAACCTAGCCTGAATTATTTAATATCTTGATTCTTAGGAATTAATATCTTGATTCGAATAAGCTGCATTGTGCTAATTAGAATTCCACTGTAACATGCTATTAAATCTCTTTTTAGAAATTTTACATTGAAATACTTTTTTGACTGTAACATTTTTTTGCAAAAGAATACAAAAGCGCAGTCCAGTGACAGAAAGCTACACGTCTTATCATCTTAAAACAACAGGCTTGTCATAGTTTAAACCCAGCTGGTAACTAAGCCCCACACAGCCACTCACTCACTCCCTCTCTGGTGGGATGAGAGCAAAAATTAGAAGGGTAAAAGTGAAAGAACTCATGGGTTGAGATAAAGTCAGTTTAAGAGGGAAAGGAAGAGCCAGGCACACAAGCAAAGGAAAACAAGGAGACTTCATTCATCACTTCCTGCAAGCAGCCACTTCCAAGAAAGCCAGGCTCCATCATGCCTAACAGTGGCTTGAAAAACAAGCACCATCACAATGAGCATCCCCTTCCTCTTTCTTCGTTCTCAGCTTTATATGTTGAGCATGACACCATGGGGTCTGGAATATCCCTTTGGGATAAGCTGTCCCAGCTGTATTTTCTCCAACTCCTTGTATATTCCCAGCTTCCTTACTGGTAGGACAATGTGAGGAGCAGAAAAGGTCTCAGCTCTGCCCAAGCCCTGCTCAGTAGCATCTAAAATATCTTTATATATCAACAGTGTTTCCAGCACAGATCCAAAACATAGACCCTTGCTAACTACTATGAAGAACATCAACCTAGCTGAAACCAGCACAAGGATTTTATTAGATGCTTAAATACACACTTAAGAACTTTAGTTCAGGCTCCTGCTCTTTAAAATTCTGGATACCTGATCATCAGCACATTTAACATTTTCTTACAATACTTAGTGTTGTGTTAGATATGACTATGCAGAACATGTCGCATGTTGAATACAGCAAGCTTCACTTATTTTTCTCATTTTATAGAAAAAGATGTGATAGGATGAATTTTGATAGTGGGAAAAAATTGTACAGTTTTTAGTATAGTTTTTCCCTATTTTTATATGGAGCCATAGGCTGACCTTGGAAGTAATATTATGAAGCCAAGAAAAGTATTACAGTGCAAAAATTTTTTTAGGAGTACTACTGCCAAGTTCCTGAAGATTTCTCACTTCATATTCATTATTGCCATCTATCCAGGGTCACAACAGAAAGCTAATAATTTTTTTTCTTACATTGCATTACAACTCCATTATCAACTCCACTAATCTATCTCCGAACGTATAGGGACTGAATCGCTGCTTGAAACGGCACCATTTAAACATTCCTATTCCATGTCACATGTGCTAGAGTGTTTTGTTCCAAATAACTTGGGTGCCTTGAATCTGGAGCACAATGACTTCTACAGGAAACAGACCCTACCTGAGACTAAGCTTAGCTTACCTATCATACATTTCCCTTGCATTATTTTTTTGGGAAATAAGAAACATTCATCATGCTTAGTTTGGTCCCTGATAATAAATATTTTTACATCTAAGAGAAGGTCGCCTCCTGATCTCTACACATAAAAAACTGCCTGAAGCGCACTTCAGATTTGTACAGAACAACTTCTATTTTGCCCAGTGTATTCACTTGATCTTACAGGGGCATTTAAATGTATGAGACCATTTGCTGTTTCTTGCTGAGATTGCCTTGTAAATCATACCCTTTGTTTTGAGAGGTTTTATAGGCCATTTGTGAGTGGAAGTGAGGAATCAATAAATAGCGTAGCTATGTATGTGACGTATGGTAGGACAAATTGACTGAAAGTCTTAGACTGATGTAAAGAGATGAAAAGTACATGAATATACTGTTGGTAGGTCTTGAAAATAGACTAGATTATTAAAGCTAACAGTATTGGCAAACAAGAAAATGGCAATTAATTTAGCCAATTGTAGCATTCAAATTTCTGCTAGCAGTCAGCCCAAATGAAAAGATGAACTGAACCGTGGAAAAACTCCAGACCACAGCCTCAGCCCAGCCATGTAGGTTCACAAATTCAAATTAGAAGTGTGACTCCAGCTCCTCTGAGCTCAATTCCTTTCACTTGTTTGTCCTGAAATCTGATTCTAGGCCTGAAATTCTTCAACAACATGCTCTTTTACTTTCACTCATTTCTGTGTTGGGCTTCACTTTAACAATTACTACAGATAACTGATACTTCTGGTTTTTATTGCCCACTTGAACTTCTAGAGGAAGTTAAAGGTTTCAATCTTCTACAAATCACATACTCTTTAGTGAAAGAGGTAAAAAACAGAGAATACCTCAATATTCTTTAAAACTTATTGAATAGTGAAACAGGTTTTTCTTGCATGTGACTTAGCTGGATTCCTAAGCATATGTGGAAATATTTACTGTATTTAAACGTTTAGTCCCAATCAAATGGTTTTCCATATCATTCCTCCAATGTAAAACACCTGCAGAACAGTGTATCTTTATGTTCACTTTGAGTCACCAATGCAGCAGCTGCTGTTTGCACTGGCTAATTTGTCCATTCAATTAGACCTGTTTGTAGACTGTAAAAATCCGTTTAGTTCCTTTATGGATCTTCTGGTTTCATTAATTTTCTTTTGACAGGGGTGTGTTGTTTGGTTTTTAGCATTTAAAATACCAGCTAGACAGCATTGGGTGTGCTCAACTTACTTTTTGTTTCACTATTGCTGTTTACATCATCTAACATCTTGATCAGCTTTCAAAAGCAGGGTAACACCTGCTCTGTGCCTTCAGGATCTCAGAAATCACAGTGGATTTCTACCAGAAAATAAGCAGTGTGGATGGAGGTACTCAGTGTTTAAGATGCTTTGACCTACTATCAGAGATCTGTCATGCTACTTATGCTGTGTAAATATCTCACCCTGGTCCTGAAAATAGAACAATGACCCAGGCCTAACCTATGCTAGTGCTTAATATATCTTTTTCAAGCAGTTCACAATTATTTTCCTCACCTTTATCTTTGTCTTTGACTACTTTTATGGCATCATTTAAGCCACATGTCATTTGTCATTGTTGTTGCTCAGTGACTGGATTACAGTATTTGTAAACAAGAGAAACAATGCAAAGGATATTTCTAGTTAGTTATATTAATCATTCCCTACCTGCATTCTTATAAGTAGCAGATATTGGCAGCATTTTTGAGAGTTTTGCTACTGATATACAATCTTTAGAAATAGCCAGGATAGCTTACGGACCTACTTGCCGAAAAAGAGTTTATAAGAGTCAAATTATTATTTACTGTTATCTGAGAAAACAAATTCTTGGTTGTATTAATAAATGTTCTAACATGTTCTAACATGAAAGACAAGGTTGAAAAATAATCTCAATGTGTAAATTCCATTCGGTCTACATGTCACAATTGAAAACAGAGGGATGAAGAACAGAATATTCTGATTAATAACTTTGGTAATTTCCATCTCCAATATCTAATATTAGCATCTTATAAGTATGCATTTTCCCAATAACAACACTAAAGAACATTATTGATAAGCTAGTATAGAGTTAGCTAATTTGAGATTTCTACTGCTTTTTTTTTATTAAGATACTGAGTAAATTTCCCCCCTTTAAAATATTATTTTAATATATTTTTTGCATTGTATGTACTTGAGTGTCTTTAAGACTGAGACAACCTTATACAAAATAGCTATATATTTAAAGTAAAATAACTATAAATTCACTGTTCAACTTTGCAAGAAGTAATATGTATCATATCTATTTAGAATTATCTTTTATCTGACAAGTACTATTGTTCTAGACTTTTATTTTCTTTTATTTTCTTTTTTTCTTTTGGTGGAGTCTTGTTCTCTAGCCTTCACTTTCAATTCCATTACTATGACCCATCAGTCTGTCATACAGTCCAGGAAACTAAAAATGTAATAACAGGCTTCTGTATTGTTACCGTCTTTTTTCTCCCTGTCATGCTAGAGAATTTCCTTTCACTTTTTGACATTTTTATATTTATGTCTGACATATACACTGTTATGCTTAATCTTATTGTTTTCTTCTGTTCTGCAAAACCATTTTACACACACCTTTTTTGAGCCTACTTCTAATAATATGATAGTTAAGTCAAGTCTCATGGGATATGTCCCTGGGCTCTCTTATTCTCTTAACAAAAATTTGCCTAAATGTTCTGTATAAAGCTGTAATGAGATTCAATAGGCAACACATTTACATTTTGTAGTGTTGATGTTTATGTCTAGTAAAGCAGGCGATGAAGCTGTACTACATTTTCAGACTGTACAAAAAGTAGAATTACCCTTCTATTCAAAAGATGAAAAGTTTCTAGGTATAAAAACAGGGAATAAATAAAAGTTTTTTAGTCAAGAGATGAAAATACATTTGTGCAAAAGGAAGCAAAAGTCCCTTTGCTCTACTCTTGCCCCAAGAAAACACATTGTGCAGGTGTATATTTAGAACCCAGGACGGATGTCATATGGTGGATCCCTCAGGCTGCCTGACAGCCAGCAAACTGTTAAAGAAGGAGTAACAGCTGCTTCCAGTAAAACTGCAATGAAGATGGAAGTGGATTAAACCCAAATTTGCTGCCCAGATCTCAAAGGAGCAAGTTTGGAAAAAAGGCATCCTGTGCCTGAGGAAATGGCTTAATACCATGAAATGAGAGAGCTCCAATAATGTATCAAAGACAAATTGCAAGATACTTGAGAGGCACTTGAGGTTGGAACTACCCAAACTTCTCAGACTTTATGCAGTAGGCCATTCTGAGAAGTGTTATACCAGAGCTAGCTGCCTGAAAATATGAGCACATAAACAAAAATGCCAACAAAAATGACAACATGCCACAGCTGGAATATTGCAGTAAGCAAAGGAAATCACACAATATCAGTCTGCTACACAAACTAACTAGCTGCATTTGGTTTTATATTTAAAATATATATGGATATATAAAGACAGAGAGGCTCTTGAAAGACGTGAAGGTTTTCATGATTGTTTTGCATGAAATCCTGTTCCTCTTTACACCAGTGTCAAGAAAACACAGCAAAGGCTATGTTTCAGTATTTCAGTGCTTTTGAAACCCAGTTAAGGATCACATTATTTACATTCACCAATTATGTGTTTTGATTTTACTGTTGTTTCAGAGTTTTGTACTCCAAGAAATGCAAAAAGAAGATTTCTTCCTCCTTCTTTTTTCCTATTTTTTTTTTTTTTCCCCCTCACATGAATTGTAGCCTTTACTGGTCTATGAATTACAGTTATGGGGGAATATTATTTTCATGACATATTGTTTAGGAAGCATGTTTGAAAGCACCAATATACATAATTTAATGTATGGAAAGAAGAGAAACTATTTGGCTGGAAATAGAATTAAGGAAATTCATAACATTCAGCTATCTTAAGGCCTAACCATGCCTAGGTATAATTTCTTTTTTATTGTTTAAATTAGGCTCCTTGAACTGAGATTGGCTAGACAGGAAGACGGTATATAGATGGAAATGAGCCAAGAAAGCAAGGACAAATACCTAAGCTTGATCCAAGTTTTGCAGCCTAGTATTGTCAGTATAATGTGAGAAAACCATACTCCAGCTGAAATCATTCTTCTTGCCTCATATAAATGCAGCTTTTCTACCAGAATAGGTTTGCCAGTTTATTTTGCATGGAGATAGTAAAACTACTGAGGGAGAAATCCCTTCTGCTAGTGAACACATTGCCTGCTCTGAAGCACTGCTGACATAGTTCTGCCAGTGTAACGACAGAAAAACTGACAGCTGCTCAAGTTTGCCTGTATTTATAGCTCTAGGTTAGAGATAGATTGAAAAGGCCATTAACACTTTTATGTAAAATGCACTGTAAATAATATTCTCTGTAATTTCTTCTAAAATTATGAGAAACACTTACAGTAAGGACTCAGGCAGAGCTCATGAATGAGCCTTCATGACTTAGTAGAACACAGATCAGCCAAAATTCAAGCAATATTTATTTCACATAAATTTGTGTTTGAGATAAGGTTGAAGGTTGTCACCTGCTTAATCTAGTGATTATTTGACCTTGAGTAACAGCAGCAGATATCACCATTAGTGGTCATCAGCTTTAAGAATTACTTTGTAATGTACCTTTCAAAAGCCACCTTTCCTTTCATAAAATAATCTTCCTGGTGCAGGAGATGAAAAGAGTAAAAGAGTTTAAATATAACAGGGTTTTATTTGGTGTTAGCAACAGAGTTAATAAGTAGCTAGCTCTTACAGTAGCCTGTAAGCTGTGAAAATATATGTGAAGCATTTGTAAAAGGAGCAAACAAATATTCTAAGGTTAAAATTGTTTTGGATCGTCTAAATGAAGCTAAAGTTTTTAGACTGGTGGAATCATTTTACATATAATTTTCTTTATTTCCTGAGATCAAGAGCAAAAATATGAAAATAAAGTTTTTGAAAACTGTGATCTTTTATTTTTGATCTAGTAATAACCAAGAAATTACAATAATGTTTTAAAATCTGTTTTGAAAAATGCATAGATAGATTAAAAAAAACTAAGATAAACTTATAAAAAGAAAGAAAAGCTTCAGACCACCAGTGCAAAAATTTTTGATAATGACAAGCATTGTGACCTTGAATGTTTGTTTGGTCTTATTTGATGACTTGAATCAGGGATTCAAGTCCAGCACTACATGAATTCTTTTTCCTGTAATCTGGGTCATTAGAGCTGTGTTGAAAGTGTCTCCTGTATGTTTGTACATTTTCAAGCCCAGAATGCTTTTTCAGTTCTTCATGAGTGTGACAAGAGTGAGATTTTGTGATTTTAGAGATTAACTCTGTAGAAGTGAAAACACAAAAAAATCCTCTTAAAGGAGGATCTTGACTTAGGAAGTGGAAGACTCGGACTTGGTTATTTCCCCATAAGTATTTTAGCCACTTGCTGATTTATTAATATGGACCAGACTTGTTCAGCCCTTTATCTATCTCTTCAAACTAAACAAGTAATCAACCATTGTTAAGTATTTTTTCACATCCCAGTGACCTGGTGACTATTGTAGTCATTGGAATATAAAATCACATGTTCTGATCCTTTAGCTATAAGTAAGGACTGAGAAAGGAACAGATTCCAAAACCAAGCAGTTCTATCCTAACCCCAAAGAGTATACAAGTTTTTAATATATAAAAATTACATTGAAATATCTTCATGGGGAATTGTGATTATTATGGAACCAATGTCTTCTGACGAAGGACAAAAAGTCTTTTGCAAAATAACACTCCAAACAGAGCTCTACTTGAATCTTTTCAAGTCTTCTTGTTTGCTCCAGTCTTTCTTCTCTAACTTCTATCACTCCTTATGCTCTGGACAAGAAATTAATCATGTTTCTTTCTACATTTCTTCAAAGTCTCAGAGAGAATATTCACACAGGATTTATCTTATCATTTCAGTTTACTCCCTCTTTACAGAAGGAAAGAATAAAATAAAAGCCCTGTTTATGCACATTCCTGGAGAATGTCTACATGAAAAGGGCACGCTGTATATTTAGACCACTCGTAACTTTACAAGATGAAGGCTAAGTAGATTTTTTGAGTAGTTCTAATTGCACTACATTGTACTACACTGTGCTGTTTAACTGTGTAATCAAATACAGTGTCAACTGTTGCTAGCATCTTGCAAGTACCAAACAACAAAACCAGTAGCTAAGAAGATATGTAAGTACAAATCAGGAGCAACAACTGTAAAGTACAAAAGTGTTAAACATCATTGCAACTCAAATCTTATCAAGTACACATTAAAATTCAGTGCTGTAGAGAGGAAACAGCACAGTATCTTTTAAACTGCAGCCTGTATCATAGTAAAGAAGAGTAGAGAAGTTTTTGCAAAACCTGTCAATTTATGTAATGTGTATATCCCCAGATACATACAGGGTAATTTTCTCACAATGGTTCTGATACATAATATTTCAGAAAGCAGGCTGATGCACTTTATTCTGGTATGTCAAGTCTCTCACATAAAGGAGCTTCATTTTTATATATAGGAGAACAAATACTTTGGTATGCAAGGTTCAGCTCCAAAGCTCATACTCTCATAGATTTTACATGCTGTTAAGAACAATGCAGTGAACCCGTCTGACCTTTGGACATTGTTCAGCCTCAAAAGTGTATTTCCTGATTCCTTCACCACAACAAATAACCCGCGGTGTTAGAACATATGCTTGAGACAGACATCTGACCTCAATTTTAAAGTTCAGATGGTATTTGCTATCTATTTATCACTGTATTACTGTAATGCCCAAATAAGCTTCAGTCAACAACTATGATTCTACACTCTCTAGCACTTGTCCCTATGTTTCTTTCCCCAAAAACAGCCATCTAGATCAACTTTCCTTCCTCAGAAGAAAGACAGTCTTCTAAAGCAAAATCTTCCTTTTTCAGATGGAACTTTTCTATTTATAACAATGATTTCTAGCTGAAATCGAAGTCACTTGGAAATTAATGTACATTTTGCTGTTGGCATGATAGCTCAAGGGCATACTCCTGAAAAAGACTTTGGAAGTTTGTAAGAGGATGCATCACTGATGCAGCTCTACTTTGTTCAAGATCATTAGCAAGCTGATTTGGAAAATCACAGTGGTATTAAGGAGAATCACTTCTAATGCTCGCCTGGTTAGGTTGGACATCTTCCTTGTAGATGTACATCTCAGAGAACTTATATAATACAATGTACTCTCATTTCAGATCTAAATAATTAGGGAAAGTGCTAAAAAAGCACTTGAGCTTGAAAATCTTTCCCATTCCTCTAAGACACTAATTAACTATGTGTATCCCTGTCAAAGATGAGTGATGCTACTACTGCCATAACATCCCAAAAGGGTTGTAATTCATCAGCAAAGGTTTAATCTCTTAAGTATAGGCTTAATCTCTTAAGTATATACTTAAACACATTCCTATCAATCAATTATTAAAAGTGGTTTTATATCCTATTGACTTTATAGCTGATTACATTCAGTTTTGAATAGCAAAGAAAACACAGAAGAGGAACTCTAAATTTCTAATGTCATTTATTATTTCTGTTTCTCCAACCATCTCCAATCTTTCAAAGAATGAGAAAAAACTATAGGTTATAACATCTGTTGGAGAACTTAAATGTTCCATATCAATTTATTTAATAACTAACTTTCACCAATTTGTAACAATGTCCACAGCCCCAGCAGAACCCACATCTTGCCATACAAGGAGCATTTTCATGGATTCAATGCTTTTCATTATCGCTCCTCCAGGAAAAATACTAAAATACTGTTCCAGCATTAAAATTAACTACTTGGAGCTTTGCTAATGCGTTCTTCTCTTGATACAAGGATTTTGTGTAGTCAGGATTTCAAAAAACCCAAACAGCATTTCCTTAAGTTTTGTAATTAATCGAACAAATAAGGCTAATGGAAAGGAAAGAAAAGAAAACAAACAAACAAACAAACAAACAAAAACAAACCACAAACTAGAAAGATGTCATATTTACTGTTTGTGATGAAATAAATATTTTCATCAAAATCCTCTGTAAGTTGAGTCATGTCTATAAAATGGTGGGTATTTTATTATTCCTTGGCTTTTAACCTTTCCCTTGCACTGACAGTCATGCTCTGGAAGACCTATCTGTTTGCAGTCCAAAATTCAGTAGATATTGTTTTAATAAAATAAATTGGAGCTGGAAGTGAATTACTAGTTTTGCTATTGACTTTGTGGAGGACTGTCAAACCTTATCAGTATTTAGAAGATACTTCCCAGCCAGGGAGGAGAACAAGACCAATATTCATATGCATGGAGCAGACTTTTTCTGAGCGGGAAATGCACTCATAATCCTGTTTTCTCTCTAGCAGACAGGCATTAAAATTGAATTAAGAAGGCCTCAGCTCTGCTTTCAGTTAAGATACTGACACTATTTGGAGAAGATTCTGTTCTGTTTCTCTGGCTTTCCTTTGCCATGGCCATTAGATGATGATTTTTTCGTACCCTGCACTTGAACAATAACTCACAGGCAATTCCAACTTACTTCTAGCTGGTACTGTAATAATAAGTAGCAAGAACAAACAAACTGTATAGACAAAGGTAGAATTTCAAATATCTGGAGACGAGCATTATATTTTGGATACTAGTTCAGGGTGTAGTTCCATGAGAGATTAAGGAAGTCTAAGTGTCAGTGCACCCTTTGCTCTGGCATATTTGGCTGTCTGATGTGACAGTTCACTTGCAGACTCAGCAGAAAACTAACTCAAAAAAAAGGAAATAGAATAGATTCCTGCAAGATCAATAAGTTGAATTGATTCATTGGTAGGCCAAGTGAAAGCTGGAGCTGCTACAAAAGAAGAGGGAGGAAGTGGGGAACTGCTGTATCCCAATTTAAATCTGTTTGTGCTGCTCTAGAATTATTTCAAATTGCACAAGAAAATTAAAGAGTTTAGAATGCTTAACAGAAAATGCATGTCAGCCATGGTGATGTCTTGTGTAATTTTTTTAATTTAGAGATATATAATAAGTATTATTTTTGTTGAATGTAGACTTCAGATTAGTGAAAAAAGCTGATTGACTATTTGCTAGTATTAACATCAGCAGCCTAGAAAAGTACATTTTTTTGTGTAGCTCTCCCTCACCCCTAGTTTCTGTTCACAAATAGAGTTGGTTGAAACCTGTTTTGCCCTCTATCTTGTAAAGAAAATAAAAACAATAGAAAATTATTTATTTATCTTATAATTTACTTTTAGTGGGGATTGAGTAGTATAAATATAGCAGCAGCAAAAAGACTAAGAAAAATGTGGATTCACTATTCAGTAGGGTAAGGAACCTGTTGATACAGGACACAGAAAAGGCTGAGATTCTCTATGCCTTTTTCCTTTTTCCAAAAGTGTTAGAGTCTGCTCCTTTATGATTCAGCTTCTTGCAGTCTTTGCAAGTAAAACAGTAACCACACTAGAGAAAGACACATTAGGGAGCACCTGGGTCATCTAGACATACAGAAATTAAAGGGCTGCGGTGGGATGGCATCCAGAGGTACTGAGGGAAGGGACCAATGCCACTGCAAGGTCTTTACCATAATGGAAAGGTCCTACCCATCAGGGAACTTGCTGGTGTTTGAAAAGACAGACATTGCAGTCATCTTCAAGAATGCAAGAGGGAAGAGCTAGGGAACTGCAAACTAGTCAGCCTCACCTTGGTCTATGACAATGTTATGGAGCAAATCCAACAGAAGCCATTTACAAATGCACGGATAGCAAGACAATGAGCAGGAACAGCTCTCATGAATTTACTAAGGGCAAATATTCTCTTGTTAAATTGTGTTGAAAAGGCCAACTCTGTGAACAAGGAAAGCAGATGTTGCTCTCCTTGACTTCAACAAGGCTCCTGACCCCATCAACCATGGTGTCATTATAGGCAAATTAGTGAGATAGGAACAGGATAAGAGGACTACAAAGTAAAAGGAAAATTGGAAGTATTTCTGGCATCTTCTCACTTAATGATACTCTTTAGAGACTGACTCTTGCATCAGAACTGTTGAATTATTTTATTAATGACACGGAATATGACACGAAATCAAATCTACCCTTAGAAATTCAGTAAATACTGGGTCGTGGCTCATGGTCATTATGCTGGAAGGCAGGGTTGTCACCATGATTTAGACAAGCTTGGAAAGATGGGCTGATGGGGATTTAACAGGAGGGAACAAAGCAAATTCTATTTCATACAGCTAGGGCAGAATAATCCCACTCAACAGTACAAAATGGGGATTGGCTGATTGGGAAACAGCAAACTGAAGAGGAGTCAGCAATGTGCCTTGGAGATAGTAAGGCTGTTCACATCCTGGGCTGCATGAGCAGCTTAGTAGCAAGCAGGCCATGGGATCCTTTCCCTCTACTCAGCATTTCTGCAACTACATCTGCAATAATTTGACTCTGCTTTGAGTAGAGGTTTGGACTACATGACCTCAAGGGGTCTCCTCTAGCCTTAAGCATCCTGTAATTCTAAAAACCTAATTTCATTCACATAATACCTAATTATTAAGACCAATGCTATCCACCATTACATTTGTTGTTCCTAGATGATGTATCCTTTCTGGGTGCTCAAACCTTTGGAGAATTTGAATCCCAAGTAATATGAGTCCTACAATCCAGATAATAAAAATTGGTGCAGAACTGCAACGATAGTGATGTTATTGATCATATCTTTCTAGTGTGACTATTCATGCAGCACTAACAAGATTCACCAAATTCTGTCCTAGGTGGCCACATTTAAAATATGGAATGGATCCTGTTAACACTATTTCCCTTTCAATTGTTTGCATTCCTCCTAAACCACTGGAATGGACACTTGGGAACATTACATACTCTCATCCTCTTTAAACTTGGGTGACTGAGGATATTTTTATCCTTCCATCAATAAGGAATTCTTGCCTATTCTTTATGTCTAGTGACAGTTTTTCAAGTACATATCTATCATTAATTTATAGTTTGAATTTCTGTACTCTTGGAGAAATCTCTTTTATCTGAAATATTGATTGCAAAATTAGGAGTCAAACTTTTCACATTAACATGCTAAAGAATTATAATTGCTACCTTTCTGTATAGCTTTTTGAGATGTCACAAACCTCTTGTTAATCAGGTGACATTTTGTGATTGAGAATGTATTTTTTACACACTCCATAAAACATGATTTTATATAAAGTGCTAGATATCAAAAGCATAAAGAGAAATTACTATTATTATTTTTCCCTAGATTAAAATGTATAACTGAAATTTTTGCTTAGTTCCCACAATAGAAGTACACTGCCTAAAGATTTACTAATGAAAGGAGCTTGCTTTTTCTTCACCAAATAGAACTGTGGAGTATACAGTACACATAAAAATGAAAAATCTCATTTTTGTTGCAAAAACTGAATCTACAGAGAATTATTAAAAAGTGGAGCCACAGAATAATGACATAAAAATTTCCATGCTGACTTTTCTGAGACAAGATGTATGTTACAATTGTGTTACATTAATAAAAGATTAGCTAAATATGCCAATTATCTCTTCAGTGTAAAATTTCCCCCTCATTCAGTATGACTACGAAGTTGGGAATTATTTTAACAATTTGCTCCATTTTAATCATCACAAGATAAAAATTTACATTAAAAAACTTCTGAGTTTCATAAAAAATATAACTTTTTTTTTAAGTTCCACTTTTTTTTTTTTTTCCCCCTAATTCAGATGATATGAGAATAATTATTAAAAGGACTGGTCAAATTCTGTTGTAAGCAATTTTACTGGTTTTACTGGAATTGCTTGTAAGGGGCTTGATCCAGATCTACAGAATGAGAAAGGAATTTTTTTCTTCTTCTGATTTTAATAAAAGCAAGAATAATTTGATAATTCTGATTTTGTGATCATATATATAAAGTATTCAGTGAAAATAGAGTAGACTTTTTTTTTCATCAAGAGAGTATATTCCAAATGGAAATGGTCTTTTTTCAATTTATTTAGTTTAATGCATTTACTTTTGTGCAGTTAGCAATGACAAAGAACAGTTTATATATCTAGTCTGTTTTAATCTAGCTGGTGTAAACTATTGATTTTAGTGAGGGAGGACAGTAATAATCCCAGCTTGATGAGAGTTGTCTTGATTTGAGGACACATTCCTGGATCAAATCCCAGGGTAAGAATGTCAAATGCTTCCATAGAGGCTTAAAACCAGCTACAATCAAAAGTCCTTGAAAAATATTAAGTGAGAAGGAAGAAAGGACATAGAGATTCTATTAAACACAATAATGCTCTTCTATGTACATTTTTTCGTAGAAATGTGGTTCTGTCTTGTTAAATTAACAGAGGCTATCATTTTTGTAACTATCTCTATCTGTTATATAAATATACATTTGAGATTCTAAAATCTGACAGTTTAAATTTCTATAATTTTTTGCTGAGTTTTTCATTGTCATTTTAGTGCTAGGGAATAAAATTCTAAGAGAATGTTTGAATCTCAAAAATATCCAGTATATAAAATATACAAAAATATACAATAAATTTATTTTCAATATAACTGAAAGCCAAGACCAAGGCTTTTAGTGCATGGAGGGCAGTCATTTCCTATTAATTTCTGCTTATCCACATTATATGAGTTGCATATTCAGAACTGTACGTAAGGGATTTCAATACCCTTTTCCAATTAATTTCTAATGATAATTGGGAATCAAAACCCTTTGTATGACTTCGATAACCTAACAGAAATATTTTAAGGACTCATATAAACATTTAGGGAAGAATTCTACTTCAAGCATGTGAGTTGACACTAAGACAACTACTTATACTCTTTAAGTTAAAAGTAACCTTTATCATCATTTGCACCTAATTTGGAGTTTAATTCAGAATGAAGTAAGAGTCTTCAAAGGAAGTCAGTGGTCAGCTGGAAAAATGGGAATTTTCTGTCTTGATGATATTCACACTGTATTCTCTGGTCTGATTCACACTCCATTTTGAAAAAACAGTGTAAAAGAAAAAGAAAGACAGCCCAATATCATCCATCTTTTCCTCTTTTCTGTCAACCCCAGCTCAACCAAGAGCATTCTTTCTATTCCCAAAGTTAAGTTTCATACAACATTAACCAGAGAGGAAAGCAACTAAGAGTAAGAAATTAATAATTTATGGTCAGAAAAAATAGAAGTGTTATTGCAGTAAAAACTATGCGGGGAGGTTGCTCCAAATGGCAACTCTATAGCACAAAGGATCTAATAATGATGTGGCTGCAGGCAGGGACAATGACAAGAGGACAGAATAATATATTAACAGAATGATGAGACAATATAAGTCGAAACAATTCTGCATGTTTTTTATTGATTCTAGAAAAAAAGTGTTATTTTCTAGATTTGCATACTTAGCATGCTTTGGCAAATGTTACTGCATTCAACTGATGACTGAGAAGGAAAGAACTTTCAGTTCCCAGGCAGAAATGGTAAAATTATCTTAAGATATTGATTACATTTGTTTCCTTTCTGTTTCATAAATAATGCTGAAACAAACTTATGTTTAGGATATCATATACTGGTGGCTTTTCTGTCTTTTATTTCCATAATTAAATTGAGGTGCTGTACGGGAAAAACTCTGGAAGAAAAAATTAATGGTGCATTAAAGAGAATGAAGTTTTAAAACTCGTGGCCATGGTGTCACATTATAACATGACATTATATATGACACACTTAATATTTTAAATTGCATTCTATGTGTTAGATTGAGATTGTCATACAAAGCTGTCTCCTTGGCTTAGCCAGCTTTTCCAAAAAAGTTCCTATAGTAGAATTTCATTTTTCCAAATTCCAGCTCAGTATGATTTTTACTGCCCAAACATACATATGCACAAAGAAGGACAGAGACACACATTCCTGTCTGTAACGGGAGGACTTTCTCCACATCTGAGAAGCAGCTGGAAATCTTCTGTAGGACTAAGGTGGGATTACAGCTCCATTTTAACGTTTATACTCGCAGATAAAAGCTATGGCCCATGCAGCAGGGAAGATAAGATGGCTGACAGCACTAAGCTGCCTTCACTAAGCGATGCTGATGGCTGCCTTTTTGGCAGCCTGGGGCACTATGCATGATTAAAGAGAGAAACTTAAGCTAAACCAGACACTTTAAAAAGAAATACACTTTGGAATAATGTTAACTCTACTTAGCACCTAGGATTTCACTGTATATATCTTAATAGTCTTAAGCAGCTCCCTTTGTAAGCAATTCATCCAGGAGTTGATGTGTCAAGTTTAATACGCATCAAGAAATCCTCATTTGTAACTAAAAGGTTCATAATGCAGGGGAGCTTTTCATCTTGGACGTGTAATCACCAGCCTCCGAGCAGAACACATCAGAATATATATCCTGGGCTTGAGCTCTCGATCTGCTGCAAGAAAAGGCTGGCAAAAATTTTCTTGCTGTAATTTCCCTTCAGTCTCCAAAACTCAAAAAAAATCGGTATGTGTTGGACAGATGCTGAAAAAGTGCAGAAAATTGAAAGATATTTTCACTGGAAATTGTATATGTAAAATTTAAGATTTATCTTGGCCAGCTCAGGAGGCAGAAAACAGCTGGTGAGGCAAGAATGTTTTCCTTTTTTGCTGTCTTTTCCTGTAGTAAGCCCTGTTCCATGCTGAACTTATTAGGAATGTTTGCCTATTTAAGGTCACTGAAAGATGAAATACCAGTTAGGAGTAATCAGACATGCTTTGGCTTTCAAATGGATGGATTTCCACCAGCTGTGATCCTCTGAGATCCCTTCCAACCTTACTCATTCCCTGAATATCCTTGCTGTGCCTTCATATGTTATACTCTTCTACAACTTTCTAGATGGAGTTTAGCAGAATACTTAGTTTGTGCTCTACAAAACTGCAAGACTTTAAAGAGAAGTTTTAGTAGGCAAGCTCTTAGGCAACCAACTTGCTAAGGAAGGCTGAATAGCAAAATTAATGAAGTTCTAGAAGTGGGATTACTCAGGTCTTCATGTATACTGAAACTACCCTGACAATTATTTTAACTTCGTATTTGTTCAAATATCATATAGTCTTGACAATTTTTGCAGAAGATGAGAAACTCTGAATTTTATCTTTTTATCTTTAATTATATTAAAGAATAATGACATGCTGTCTTTGGTAGCTGGTCTTCCCAAGAACATCTGTTCCAACCTTTATTTCCTCTAGAAAGATCCATGATTTTTCAGGTTCATCTGGTTATCCAGGTTAAAATTTGTCATGAGAATGATATGTGAGCTTCTTATATGGAAGGTTTATTGTCATAAAGCCCAGGTTCTGCAGAAGGTTATCTGGTCTTTTGCACACAAACTTATATTAGTTGAACAGCAAAGTTCTTTAATGTTATTCTAAACAAATGTAGTTGGTTAATATTCTTTATAGTATCAAATGACTTCTTTTTGTGTTTGTTTTACTTATCTGTTTTTTTCCACCCAAAGATTGAATATTCTTCTAAGAAAAAGTTTTTTTAATGAAACATACTGATGTAAAGAAAGAATCAATTAGTGTGGGGGTAGAGTGCTGAGAAAGTGCAGTAGCTTTAGTTTGTCTTTTGTTGAAACTTCAAAAATTTAAGTTTAAATCCTTAGTCTGATGGGTTCATTTAAAATGCAACATCACAATAACAGAACATAAGGCTCTCAAATAGATGATTTTTAAGCTCTTAGAACAGCGTCCCTGCTAGGGAGAAATTGACAAAAAGAGCGTTTTCAATAGACATTTAATATTTTTGCAGTAATCAGTTGTGTATCATTTCCTATAATCCTTTATGAAATATTTGCTACAGGCTGCAGCTGTAGAAATATTAATTTTGTTCTTCTTGGAACACTGTGGGTGGTAGGGAAGTGGATTTTTTCTCAGGTCTAATTCTATAGAATTATCTAAACGAGAAAATATAAACTTTCTTCTGATTCTTTAAAAAGCTAGTAGGATTTCACTATTTATTGATATTTAAGAACCACCCAACTAATTCCATATAGCAGTAAGGAGGTTCTGTTCCAGGGAATGCAAAATTTAGAGGACAATGATGTCCCATTAACATCAAGTATTAGAATTAATTGAGACTTTATATTTGAGGAAAAAACCCTAAAATATAAAACTTACATGCCCTTTCTCATGTCACACACTAAATCTGTCACACTGCTAGGGACCATTTTTAAATTCCTAGTACACTACTTTAGCATTCTTCTGACAGAACTATGCCAGAGAGCTGAGAAGAATAGTAGAAGATATCTGACAGAAAGCCTTAAACTGTAGGTATGGCTAGAACCTCTCACTGCCCACCACTAATGGAATACTGCTACTGACTGCTCAAGGTTAGAATTTCATGCAGAACTTTAAGCATGCTATTTCCATAGAAATCTTGAAAAATGGCATAATTGATCAAGCATGTGATTTATTCTCAGTATGCAAAAGAGAATATTAAAACTAAGAGCTTGATCTTGCAGCCTCCAGGCATATTCAAGAGCTATTTTTCTTTACATACAGTAATCCTGCAAAATTTCTGGTAAATGGAAACATCTATCAAATTGATTTTCAGAGATACATATGGAATATATGTATGCCATACGTCTGGATACCCTGGAAAATATAATGTTATGTCAAATTGCAAAGCATCTTGATTCCCCTCTCCAGGAAACCAGAAACCTAAAAACTAATTCCAGGAAAGACTGTCATAGGAAGGAAAGGTAAAAAAAAAAAAAAAAAAAAAAAAAAAAAATAGACAAACCGCAAGGAAGGGAATAAAATAGCATGTGATTTTGGGACCAACTAAGTTATGGTCATCTCTATTCTAAGGATAAACAATAGCTGCAGTAGCTGAAACTGTACACAAGTGTGGGAATAAAAACAACTGCAAGAGAATCAATTAAACAGCTTTATTTAGAAAGCTACACTAAGCCAAAAATGTTTTTCTCTTTCCCTTTCTGTTTGACAGCTGCTGACAGTAAGGAACAGTAAGGGCCAATAGAAGGAAAAGGGCCAAAAGAGCTAATTTCCTGTGCTGAAAAATGCAATAACAAAATATTAATAGATTTGAGAAGCCAGAAAAAGTGAGAGCAACATGATTATTTTTTTCACGTGTCATGATAAGCTAAAAAGAGTACCAAGGTAACTGACAAGCTAGACATAGATATGTGGGTGAATTAAGCATAGTTTTCCCCGGTCAGTGCATGAGGACAGATACCCTGAAGCTGAAAGCTTCCCATGCAGGCCCTCGTAGAGTATGAGTTGTGAGATATTGGTCTCAGTTCAGCTGTGACACAAGGAATGCTGGGGATCCTCTCACAGGAAATGGGATAACTTACCCCAGCAAAGCTCGCTGGGAACTCATGGAGTAAAGATGCCTATCAGCAGCCTGCTTCATGGCCAATGTGGTCAAACAATTTAAGAATAAAAAATTGATAAGAACTAAATCATTAACAAGACTGAACAAGCTGTTCAGACCTTCTCCAATGGGCACTAAATCCCACGCTGTTTCTATGCTAAACTCCTAGCTGCATTGATTAAAATGGAGGTGGGTTTCACCACCTTCTTTTTATTATGGTGTCTTACTTCTCTTGAAAGGCTGAGAAGGCAATGATGACTGGTGAAGTTCCAAGATGTCCCTTGATCTCAGTCTTTTGTATAGCTGACATTTGGAGAGGGTCATCAATGCAGTATTTTGATGCTTGTTTGTGTTGTCAAGAGCAGAGAAAGGCAAAGCAACTGAAAAAAATTTAGCAGAAAAAAAAACCACATTCATGACATTATCCCACCTTTACTTTGAGAAACTAATGTTTTTGGAGGCAGAGCTATGTGGTTCATGTCATGTTCATAGTGCCTAACAAAGGATCTTGCTACTATTTAATCCCTAGGTGTTAACTTGAGCCCAAAGAACAGTTAATTTTTGAGAAAATATAATAATTTTTGGAAGAATTTTATTTTTAAGAAGGAACTAACTCTCTAGGGAAAGAAAATTTTAAAATTAAAAATTGGTGAGTTTTCACAGACCAAAAGAAATGGAGAAAGAAAACCTAAATGAAATTAAGACAGTGTAAACTTTGACAAAATAATGAATTCTTGACCAATTTTAGGAGTGCTTAGGTAAACCATGTTTCTTTCAAAGTGTAGAACCGAAATGCCGATGCAATAAAATGGCTTGTTTAATGAAAACCTTTTAGAAAATTATTAAGGGGGAAGAGATGTCAGGAAAGTTGGGCGTATTCATTCAGCATGACCGAGGAGGTTGGAGCTTTTTTCAAAGGCCTTACATAAAGCTCCACAATGTTGCAATGTATTATTATCCTCCCCACCTCTCTGCTGCGTATCCTTTCTTGACTTCTCTTATATTATAAGATCTTGTCCAAGAGAAGCGAGATTTTATAATGCCAACTACAGCAAAACAGAAATTGAGCGAAGGAAAGGCAGGGCACCATACAGCAAGTAGTCAATTGAGGCCAATAAATTATGACCATAACTAGAGCCAGTATAATTTAAGTACTCTTTGGTTTCTGATGATAAAGCACTAGCTTACTGCAGTGTTGACAACAATCCTATGGCTCCAGCTTATGGCTTGTCCATTTGCTACCCAGCCATCCACAGTGAGTTTAATATAATACAATAAACAATCTCACTCATCAGAAGCAGAAGCAGACTCAGACTTAACCCAACAGAAAAGACTGACAACCAAGCAGAGAAAGGCAGAGAGAAACATTGATATGGGTTCACATATCATGCATCTACTAAACATGCCAATAGCTTCAGCAGAGAGAACTAAGGTGGTCCAGATGTGAAAAGCAAGAGGAGAGAACATGTGTAGTATCACTATAACAAAACCCTAAATGCTGTTAATTTTTGAACCTGAGCTCACAAAGATGGTAATAGCACCAAATCAAAGGTATACTTAAGCTTTTGTGATAGTTTTGCTCCATGGTAGTAAGCAACCTGCATTATTATTCCAACAGACTTTTCTAGTACAGAGATATTTGAGCAATACATTTTAATTCATGTGATCATGTAATACAATGCATGCTACAATGAAACAAGGCAATTCACCAAGTTCCCCTGTGATGTTCAGATCATGATAAGCCACACTTCTTTCCTCATGAAGCTCATAACATCTGATTTAATTACTGCTTATCTTTCAGAATGGCATCCATCTTCTTAGCTGTCCCCAAGTCATATCAGCTTTTGGTTGGAAGCACATTCAGATAGTACACTAGGTCCAAATTTTAACGTATATATGTGATTGATTATTTTCAAGTTTGTTCCTGTAATTGTGCCCTCACTGCACTAAATATGAAAAGTTAACACGATATCAGTGACGAGTTCAAGTATTTGTTTTGATGAACTTTCATCAAGTCCTTGAGAGTCTTTCTGGTAAAAAGGTGAAGCACCCTAAATTCTTGATATCACAATCCATAAATTAGTGTAATAAGGTCTGAATGACTTAAATTCAGATATCTACTAACCGTCCCAACTGAGAGCTCAGTCCTTGGTCAGCTGATGTGTGTTGCACACATGAGGAAGAATCAAAAAGTTTACTTATCCATATTTCTCTCAAATTTCAGGAAGTTTTTTAAAAAGCACATAAATTTTAACAGGTCTGAATCCTCTCTTTCTAGCCAACTATCACCATATCAATGTATTTGCATTATGAATAAATATGTAAACATATGGGTGCATATATATTTATGTACATAGCAATGATAACTAAAACTACTCTACCTGAAAAGTATCCAGAATAATGTCTGTGTCATGGCCTGCTGTTTGAGACATAAATTACCAATCAAGTAACAGCTGATAAAGAATTTTCTTTCTAAGAGTTCTTGAAAAAGGTCATCAAGATACAGCCTTTGAGACGGCTCGAAGGCTCATTCTTCGTACTTAATATATTCAGGGATTTCTGTTTTCTGCATTAAACACACTGCATCAGCACACTGGCCAGAGGGACTCAGAAAAAAAAAAAGTTTTTTTTTTATTTATTAGGTTTTACAGCAAAAACACAACCTTATTTCCAGTAATTACGCCTGGATTCTGCCACCAAAAAGTGTTTCATCATGATTAACACTTGAGAACCATGTAAGAAGACGTGATGCAAACTGCATATGCAAAAATCTGACCAACCATACCCCAGGAAGGATTTCTGATCTAATAATGTGTTATTTAATGTGTGAACTCAAAAGCCTGACCACAGGAGGAGTTCTGATTCCCTGAAGTATAAGAGCTTTCCTACTAGAACAGACTGGCAGAATACCCAGTCTGGCCTGCTTGACTTCAGATTTTTTTAGTGTTTTATTTTTTATTATTGCATGCACCCTTGCAATAGAATATAAATCTATTAAGTAGGAGGAGAAAAAACATTCCAATAAATGAAACACAAGCAGATATAGAAAATCTCTTTTTGTTCCTAGTCTATGAAATAAATTCAGAATTTATGTAAAGGATGTCTGTGTTTTCAAACTTAGAACAACAGTGTGGCTCATCAGGGGATGTACAGTTGGGTTTTTTCCCAAGCACTATTTTCAGGTTATATAAAGTTTTCTTTTGAGATGAAGACAGTGAAGCAGTGTCATCAACAAAAACTGTAGCATCTAAAATAAGATACAATGGAAGCTTATTTGTACCATTGTTTAAAGTTATTTAGAGCCCTCTTTTTAACTCAAATGTTAGTGAAAGAGTTTTTTGGTTCATTAGTGTCAGTTTGGGAACACTCACTAAATGGAATAATTTTTTCAGTCATGTTTCTTTGAAGAAAAAAGAACTCCTATGAAAAGATTTTATTCTCTAAGTGTTCAGAGAAAGTTATTTTATTCTTTTAGGGTTTGGTGCATATTTATCTATTTATTTAATAATTTAAACACTGGGAATAGCAAAGGAATTTTTCATGCAATCTCTAATTTACTCTCAATTACCTCTCTTATCAATTTCTTTCCAGTTACAGATGTGTCCAGTCATAGTTTTTTTTCTCTATCCAATTTCTTTGACAAAATGTTATAATTTACTTCTTTTCCTTTACACACTTTCTCTGCCCTCTAAATTGTTTCAATTGTTGGATAGCATTTCTTGGCAGCAGTCACTAACAACAGTTAAAATTTTTAACCTTTATTTCTCATAATTACAAATTGTGCCATGAAGGTAGCAATTGAGAAAAGTGCTTTTAAATTCATCCTCTAAACTACGCATAGTGGTTATACCTCTCCAGAAGTAAAAAAATGAGATTTATTTTCTCTTATAATCTCAACCTTATTGAAAATTTTGATTTCTCAAATCAATATTTCAATTGCTGTTTAGAGGCATAAGCAAGCTCTTGCTAAAAGATGGATTATTTATTAATTTTGGAAGATGAATTTGCCTCTTTTGTAATGCTAAAATGAGAATCATGGTCATAAGCTAATTTTTGATTAATTAATTTAGAATTATTTGTTTTCCTCCAGAAGTAATTAAGAGTTTGACAATAGCAGTGGTATTAGGAACTAATAAATTGTACAAACAATTTTAAAATAAAATTTGTTTCTCAAGAAAGTATGTAAAAATATTTTGACAATTACTTTTGTAAAGCAATACGGTGACTAGCAAGGATAATTTTCAGCCATGTTGATTTATTTTGCATTTGTTCTTTCTAGAAGAATGGGCAAGACAAACAGACAATTAAAGCCAGGGATCTTCTGTGGAAATGTCATCTGAGGAGGCTGGGAGGTGAGGCTTTGAGTTTTTAGTCTTTCCTTGAACTGACTATAAGACCTAATGATATTGACAACTTTCCAAATTTTTTATCTACAATAGAATCTAAAGTAAATTTGTACCAGATGTTTTCATTAGCCAAGAAAGATTTGTCCAAGGACATTGTCCTTGGCTTTTTCCCAAGTTTTAGTTGGTTACATCATTATCATTATCATCATCATCATCATCATCTAATCTTCTTAGCAATGAAAAACTCATAGAAAATAAAGAAATTTAATATTGCAATTTAATTTCATGTTATAGCTTTAATAATTGACTTGATAGCATAAAAATACATTGAATGCTTCTTATTTCATTCAAGGTGATAAATCATGTGCTTTAGGAAGACTGTATGTAGTGTACATGAGGGGGAATATTTCTGACATCTGTGCCTTCTTCTGTGGTTGAACAATCTGGACTATATTTCCCAAAGCCTGATGAACTGCTTCCAGAGTTTTTAAAGGTTCTCAAAGAAGTCAGTCAAAGAAATGAGATTTCAATTCTGTTATCAAACACGGAAAAAACCTAATCTTAGGTGAATAAATTTGCATATTTATAATGCAGATGAAATCCTACATTACTTTACACCTCATGCTAATTTGTTATGCAGTGTTGCAATGCTTTCTCAGACAGCTTTATTACAGAATCACAGAATCACTACACCAGAAGAGACCTTCAAGATCATCAAGTCCAACCCATGTCCTAACATCTCAACTAAACCATGGCACCAAGTGCCACATCCAATCTTTTTTAAACACATCCAGGGATGGTGACTCCATCACCTCCCTGGGCAGACAATTCCAGTACTTTATCACTCTTTCCATAAAAAACTTTTTCCTTATATCCAACCTATATTTCCCTTGGCACAGGTTAAGACTGTGCCCTCTCATTCTGTCAGTTGCTGCCTGGAGAAAGAGACCAACCCCCACCTGACCACAAACACCTTTCAGGGAGTTGTAGAGTGATAAGGTCACCCCTGAGTCTCCTTTTGTCCAGGCTGAACAACCCCAGCTCCCTCAGCCATTCCCCACAGTGTTTGTGTTCCAAGCCCCTCACCAGCCTTGTTCCCTCCTCTGGACGTGCTCAAGTGTCTCAAGGTTCTTCCTAAACTGAGGGGACAGAACTGGACACAGCACTCAGGGTGTGGCCTCACCAGTGCTGAGTACAGGGGAAGAAT
>JAOTQP010001286.1:70199513-70226158 GCA_026413545.1 Cichladusa arquata | reverse complement strand
TAAACTAAGATTTCTTTGTCGTTCATCTATCATGGTCAACTCTTTCATTTGCAATACACTCACAAAATGTTTTTCTTGTCTTCTATTATAGTCCTAAATAATGACAAACCACTGTCATATACAAGGTGATGATCTTTGCACACCAGTAATGTAACAGCCATGCTTCATTTTTATGTCAGTATTCCCAGGTCTGGTTTCCAACCTAAGAAAGAGCAACTGAACAGGTTATTATGTTTCCCAATGGCTTTTCATTTTAAGTCTGAAATGGAAGACAATTTTCACTTCAGATAATCTAGTGCACCTGAATCACTTATGCTAGAGAAAGCTTACAGTGTGGGCATGGTAACATGAAATTTTCCTATTCATACAGTGAGCTCCATACAACCACAAAACAAAAACAAACAAAAAAAAGAGATAAATGGCAATTCTTTTTCCTTTAGTCTTTTAGATTTACCGCTCATTCTTCCTGAAGTGAAATTGAAAGGCTGGAGAATCTGCAGCCAGTCAAAAGAAATCCTTTTGGAACTAATCCATATCTGGTTTGAAGTCAGTGATAGTTTTTCTAGCTGACTTCATTGATGCTATATCAAATAGCTATAATTGATGGTTTGTCTCTTTTCTTACAATAAATTGAATTTGCAAGTGAACATTTGGCCTCACTGAATTTCATCCATTTTTTTTTAACTTTAGTCAGTCTAAAATTTCACCCATTACATTTGAAAATAAATCAAACCCCACCAGATTCCTATGGCCTGAAATCAAGGAACAAAGATATTCAGGGTTGAATATATTTAAATACTGTCACACTTGTAAAAGCAATCAGATGTTTCAGAAAAAGTTTATGGGTAATCACAAGATATCAGGTAGGCAGCCACATAAATGAAGCATAATTGGCTAACTACAAATTTTAGTCAATAGCAAAATGTTTGATAAGGTGACCTTTTAAATTGACCTACATAAAAGATGCAATCTTTCTGAAAAGACAGACACAAAGAAGCCTATTAGCAATAGGTGAGTTGTAAAGAAAAGCCATCAATCAGATTTGATGATAAAAAAGGTCAGTTTTCAAAAAGCCCACTTAACCACTGAAGCCTTTTGCTTTAGCAGGAACAATTGCTTAATCAACACCACTTAGCTTCAATAGTTAAATTCTGTTCAAACAGAATGTGGTCATCTTGCTTGTTCAACTATAGTTCATACCAAAGCAGGAGATTACAAATCTTTTTCTGTGGTTCCTTGTTTTAAAAAGCTGTTCTGAAAAATGAATTCTGTAGTTTGTGCTTCAATGCTAGAAGAGCAATCCAATGCAGCCAAAACAACTGCACAGCAATATCTGGAGCTCAAATGGAAACAGACATTGCTACTTACCTAGTCAACCAGTGACTCACATGGCCTTCACTTCTGAAATCTTTTCAAATCTCTCTCAAAATGCCAAGAACTGTCGCACAAGTGAAAAAGGTCACAATCAAGAAACAACTATACCGTTTATCCTGTGTGGGGAGGCTTCACCATTATCTCTGCATGTGACAAGATTCCATCTGCTGCACATGAGGATTATTCATTTAAGTTTTGGATACACAATCTCCTTTATTCACCTGGTGTTAGGATGTAACACTCTATAAAACATCCTGATTCAATAGCAAGATTTAAACATAAACAAGAACTAGTTCCTTAATTTCTCTTACGCATTAGTTCTTAATTTTTCTTATGCATTAGTAAAAGTCTGAAGGATACAAGACAGTCTAATCCTAAAAGGTTTATTAATATCTTACTTTATCAGGGGAAATTTAATTTAAATACATTTCTTTGTTTGTTTGCTTGTTTGTTTGTTTGTTTTTCATGTCAGAAGGCTTCTTCTGATTTAATCTTTAGCTGAAACACAAGCACAGGAAATGCCTTCCTTTCCATTGCATTGGCTTTTTGGAAATCTTTGGTGTAAAGAGCCATGCCTTTCTAGCAATAAGTTTTCTTAAAATGCATTTCATTTTATATGGAGGTAGAATTGTGAAATAGGTATCATTTTACCATAACAAGGAAATGCATTGCTTTTACGTTGGGTGGAGTGAGCTCAGTGCACACAGACAGCCTGTCACATCCCCCAGCTTTCATCAGGAAAAGCAGCAGAGATTCAGGCTAGTCACCCTACTCTAGGAATGACAGTCCTGTTTTTCATATTAATCCCTTTTTTTTTAAATCTCTGAGACAGAACTTGACAGTTTTAAGACAACAAAGAGAAAAAAAAGGGGGGGAAGGAAAAAGGAAGAAAGACAATTTGTCAGTCTTTACATGAAACATTGCTTTTTACTCATTTCTGGCCTCTAAACATGAAAGATCTTGTTGGTGTCCCCAGTTAAATGCAGGAGATCAAAGAATCAGTGGTATGTAACCTGCTGTCTGTCTAGCAATACTTCAAGATAAAAATCAACTGAAAATTATAGAAAAATGTGCCAAAATATGCTAGAATGTCGATCCTTTTTTTTTTTTTTCTTTTCTTTTCTTTTTTTTTTAAAAGAAACGAGGAAAATCTCTGGTGATCTTTCCTGTTTCCTGTTATCACAATTACGTAGGTATCAGATAGAGCATTAAATTACAGGAAGAAACACCATGAATGCAAAGTTCAAAAAGTATTTGTGTCAGAAATACCAAATTATTGTTTGTCTTCCATGGCATTCACGGTATACTAGATACTCTGTGTGGTCTATATGACCTCAATTATGAAGAATTTTACTTAGAAGAGTGAAAAATTTTGATTTTCAGATAATATTTTAGATAAATAATAGGAAAAAAAAAGAGTCTGAAATATTTTGAATTTCCTTTATTTTCCTCCTACATTTCCCCTTTAAATTCACCCTTTCCAATTAGTTGAATACAAAAGGCTGAGAAAATAGATGAAGAAAGAAAAAATGAAGAAAAAGGAGAATTGTATAGATGAGGATTGCTTTTTTTAACAACACTGTCTCTTCGCCCAAAATGTTTAAATAATATATTTTTGCTGTAAGTGTGGGTTTTTGTTAAGAATTATAGTTGCAAAAAATTCTGCTGATTTTTTTGAGCTTTTTTCTTCTTTCTTTTACTGTCCATATAAATCTGGTTATCTGTAAAGATCTGTGATTAATTTGGTGAATTTACTCCTTGTCTGATTCTTTCACAGCATAGAGTAAGAACAGGTAGAATTGAAGTCCTAGCACCATTCTCATTCCCCAGTGAAGGGGAGATACCCCTGAGACTGATACCAAAGCATTGTGACATGGATTTTAGTGGCCTGGAATTCGTTTTCTACCTTTTGGGGGAAGTTTGGATACCAAGCATTAGGTCTTCACATATTCTCATAGCTTTAGTGCTGAAATTCTACCTCTTTTAGACTGTTGCTAAAATAAACTCAAACATACCCCTAATGCAAGGTTTAGCTGTAACTTTGCCTATGGGAGGAACATACTACTCAGACTTTATGTTCTCTGCACTCCTCAAATGGATGATGTGTGAGTTTGAATGGCTCTTTGATGCCACAGCTACTCTGCTATCCCCCTTGTGTAAGCTGCTTTGAGATTTCCAGATGAAAAGTGCTATAAAAGTTCTAAATGGTATTGCTGTTATTATTTATTATATATTAAGCTAGAGTAAACAGCACATTACTTTTTTATGTTTATGCTTGGAAAGGGGAATGTATAGATTACTCATATTTGATAATGTTGGTATTTGGAACATTTGCTCTATGCCCTACCATCTGTCTCCATTATTAAAGCCAAGGGAGAGTTTTACCTGGGTGGAAACAGAACAAAGATGGCAAATTCATTTCATTGTTGTATGTATGTATTGAATCAGAGATGTTTCTCTGTTCAGTTTCTAGTTTTCATACTTATCCAGCTGTAATTGTCTGCTTTTTGTTTTCAGTAACTTTGTGCCAGTTGCTAATGGTGCACATCACTGGGTTATGAGAAACTTAATAGTTTCATAAACTTTATTACAATGTCTCTATAAACATTTCAAAATTTAAAATTACAAATAATTTTTTCTCATTAGCAATGGCCTATAAACAGTTTATTGGTTCACCAATACTGAATCTGTATAAATAATATGTGCGGGACCAGAGGAAATAGCCTACATACTGTTAATCACACCCTGGACCATGAAAAGCAAAATGCATGACAGCAAAAATAGCAAACATCCAACACCAAGAGCCACAATGAAATTTCTTGCTTTTAAATAGAACTCCTGAGGAATTAGCTGAGAGCTTTAGCATGAACATTTAAGGTATAATGAAATCCGTAGACATATAAAAACAGATTTCTAGCAAAGATGCTATTTGCTGGTTTCAGCTTTTTTCAGATTGCCTGTCATGGACACATTTGCCCTTAGTTTTAGATTCAATAACAAATCCTTCAAAGATAATTGTAGAATATGTTAATACCTTGTACAAAATGAGTCTTCACCTTCAGTGTGGTGCCTGGCCACTAAAATGATATTAATTGCAATATTAATTGCTGCAGTGTTAGCAGCCTGTTAGATAATTGCAATTATCTACAATTCAAAGGCTGAAATCTTCTAAACATAAATGTAATCTTGGGTTCCACAAACTGACTGTGGTCTCTGTCAAGCAGGACACACACTGCACACGTGAGTGGCATTCAGATAAAGTCCAACATTTTCAGGAAATAAGAGTTGTGGGGTGTTTCTCATAAGAGAATCCAAAGCACCAGTCATACACAGAAATCTGGCATAAATTTTGGGACCGCAGCCTTAATATTCAGACATGCACAATTTAAAAATGTATCAGAAAGTAATAAATAGTAAAAGCCATATCTGTAAGGAAAATTCCTTGAGTTTGTCCCTGTGCTAGTTTCAGTTAGAAAAAAAAAATTTTTTTCCTAGTATCTGGTAGGGGGCTGGGTTTGGATTTGTACTGAGAACAGTGCTGATAACACAGAGATGTTTTTGTTATTGCCAAGCAGTGCTTGCATAGAGCCAAAGCCTTTTCTGCTCCTCACACTGCCCTGCTGCCAAGGAAGTAGGGGATACATGGGAAGTTGGGAGGAAACACAGTTGGGAGAGCTGACCCCAACCGACCAAAGGGACATTTCAGACCATAGTGTCACACTCAGCACATAAAACTGGGAAAGAAGGAAGAGGGGGGATGGCCAGAGCGATGGTGTTTGTCTTCCCAAGTCATCATTACATGTGATGGAGCTCTGCTTTCCTAGGTATGGCTGAACACCTGTCTGCCCATGGGAAGCAGTGAAATGATTCCTTGTTTTGCTTTGTGTGTGGCTTTTGCTTTCCCTATTAAACTGTCGTTTTCTCAACCCATGAATTTTCTAGCTTTTACCCTCCTGATTCTCTCCCCCATCCCACCAGGAGAGTGTGAATAAACAGCTACAAGGAGTTTAGTTGTCAGCTGGAGTTAAACCACAACAGACCCCGAAACTGAGAAGGTGGCACCTAAGTTAAATTATTTTCAAAACTTTGGAGCCTGAAGAAGCCTTCCAGAAGGCAAAAGGAACAGTCTTTTTTTAGTTCACAGGTTTCAGCTTTTTTTGATGACTAAAAAATGATATTGTAGGATTGTTGTTGATTGCAGGCAGAATTGCTCAAGTGCAGTTTTTAAATGCCTTATATAATAAGACTATGAAATTATTCCACACATGGATTGTTTAAAACAGCTGCAGTAAGTGTCTGAAATTATTTCATCTAGTACAATGCCATTTTAACTACTTTTTTAAATTTAGAAAAATATATGCAATTAAGGTGCAATTACCGAAAAATGAAAGTGCCAGTGTAATTAAAATACATTAAATGTATAAATAAATCCAAATTCCTTCTGATTTATTTGTCTGCTTCTATACTCTGAATTGTTTTTTCAAGATAATTTCTTTCACATATATTTTAGGATGCTTAGCTGGTGGAAAACATTTCCCATATGTCAAAATCATTTAACATCTTTCCCAAAATAGTTAAATTGACACTTATTTTAAAATCAAATTAGACATAACATCCAAAAAAGCTGTAGATCAGAATGTGGAAGTAGCAGTCCTGAGAGCTTATGTTCAATTAAACCAAGAACAAACTTTCTCAGCATCACTTTCAGCAGAAAGACACTCCTAATTCTGCCTCCCTATAACTGAAAAGGATTGAACTGTTTACTGAAGAAACAGGAATGAAAAACTTAGAAATGGAAAAATTTGTATAGTGTACAGAAAACTTAAAAGAGATGTGTCCACCTTCTCTCACAGTACTAGACATCCAGGAAAATTGACATGCTGCAACTTTATGACTCATAAAAGAAAAAACATTATCACACAAGCACATTTGGGAACTAATTGTCTGAAGGTATCACCAAGGCCAAGAGTTTATCAGGGTTGAAAACAGAATTTAACCTCTACACAGATAACAAGAATATACGAACCTGTAACAGTAGGATTAAGTGTTTGACCCTGCACCAATAGGACTGAAGAGGTTTCCTACAACTTCAATGGTGTGAGATCCAGACTGGAAAAGAGAATTTTAGAAAGAATAAAAGGCTCTTGCTTCAGAATATAAGAAAGACTTTAACAATCAGAGACAATGAATCTCATAACTTTGTGATGGGTTTTTCTTCTCTATTGTATTAATTTGGGCATGAATTAGTTTTCATCTTTCTTTTTAGGGATAAGCCTAAAAGTGCTATCAAAATCCTCATTAATAAAATGTAAGTCAGTCACAAATAGAATGGATCCAGACTACTTAATATTAAAGTGCCGTTAGAAATATAAACCAGTATATGCCGAGAAAAATCAAAATATAGGGATTTCTTATTGTATCTAAAAGAGTATTGTACATCAACTAAAGTCAAACTGAAAACAAATAATGTCTAAGGAGCTATACATTATCTTGCAAGTAATGCATATTATGTATATTTATGCTGAGGCTGTAGAAATTGCTCTTATTTTTAAGTGAATAGCAGAATTAATACTCCATATTCAGATGAAGCCTGCACAGATGATCAGAGCATATTTTAAAGCTAACCTCAGAAGTCTCACCTACCCTTTCACTGGAGAGTCAATAGTGTCATTGTGCCGACTATTAGATATGCAAATATGGGTTTAACTCCAGAGAACCTTAAATAGTTTTTATTTAATTTCCATTGTTGCCTTAGTGTTACTTCCAAGTGTCTTCAAGTGTAATGTATAAAAAGAAAAGGATTGTGAAATTAAATTTCAATAAATTTCCTACTGCTCTTTCTGATCTAATGTTTTCTTGGCATGCTAAAATATACATGAACAAACAATATCAAAGCAGAAATTATTCCTTCTGAATTATTCTGAAAATTAATGTGAAAGTAATTTTCTGACTTACTACTCCTAGATATCAGAATTATGGCACTCAGTATGAGTGAGAAAATATGGATTTCTTTATGGGGAGAAAAAAAAAAGTTTAAATGTTGTAAATTATTATTTTAATGATCAAGCACATATAAGAACATACTTTCATTTTGTAACATTTATTTATAATGAATGCATATGTACATCCTACACATGCACACACATTTGAGTATCTACACTTCACATGTTCAGTTGAAGTCAGCTACCAACAAGCTGCGGCTGAATTATTCACAATTAAAAAACATTGTCTAAAATGAAGATGCTCCCTAAACATTGAAAGTAAGTTAGATAGAAAATAAGTTTTAAATTAAAAAGAACTTAGTCTTTAAATATTCTCAATACTTCAGAAACATCATTTTTGCCTAGGAATGTTGATGACTTAATCCGTGAGTGAATTTTAAAGAAATTTTGAAATTGGGAAAATATATGTCTATTTGTATTAGGTGGCACACTCAGAGGGTGATGTTTTATAAATAAAGAAAACAAATTACCTTTTTGGACACCAGCTTTTTATTAGCAAAGCAGGAGACTATCACTCTTTGAATTAATCACAAACAATTACATACAGCAGCATACTCTGTTCTTTAGATTCTTCATAGCAAAGGTATAACAATTTCCCTTTCAAGCTTGGAGAATAATTTCTAGTGCTACTTTTAACATTGTACCCGAAACCTAAGATTACAGAAGATTGCTGCTGGATATGACTGCTGCTATTAAATAATTTAAGAATTTTTGGTATTGTTACTGATGTTTCTGACCTCACACACCTTGAAATTTATTGAACATGGATAGATTAATATTAAATGTTTTTCTTAAAAAAGACATCATTTTCCTATTCTATTTAGGTAGACATAGTTTAGCAGACTTTATTTGGAATGCATTCTGGATAGTAAAGGTGGTATTGGGAATCTTTTCATTTCGCATCAGAAGTTTAAATGTTACTCATGTATCATGGGGAATTTCAATTGTCACTGTAATGTGAATAGTATGGCACAAATAGATCACCCTGGCATGTGTGTTCCAGTTCAAAAGAGAATCATTAGCTTCTCACAACAAGCATATCTGACACACCAGCAGCCTGTCCTGACGTTCTGTGAGACCTAGACAGGCTGGAGAGCTGGTGGAGAGGAACCTAATGAAATGAAGCAATGGCAAATGTGAGGGCCTGGACCAGGACAGGCTGGGGGCCAATCTGCTGGAAAAGCTGAAGGAGCTCGGCCTGTTTAGCCTGGAGAAGATGGAGTGGAGACCTGACCAATACATGCAAATATCTTCAGGTGGCAAGGGAATGGGGACATGTTCTTTTCAGTGGTGCTCATTGATGGGACAAGAGGCGACAGACACAAACTGAAATACAGGAAGTTCAGGTGAATGTGAGGAAGAACTGACTTACTCTACAGATGATGGAGCACTGAAACAGGTTTCCAGATAGGCGGGGTTGTCTTCTTCTCTAGAGATATTCAAAACCTGCCCAGATGTGAACCTCTGCAACCTGAACTATGCCAATCCACTTCAGCAGGGGGATTGGACTAGGTAACCTATGGAAGTCCCTTCTAACACCAACCCTTCTGTGGCTCTGTGACTTCATTTTCTTTCACAATTTTGCTTGTGCTGAGCACAGTTTGACAGCACCTGAGGCTTAGATTGACTTTAAATTGAAAGTACTCAGTCAGGTTTTTATTCACATTGTGACAGTCTAGAAGATCTCACGGGACTTTGCAGTTGAGATTCTCTAGGTCTGTTATTAAATCCAACACAGTGGTTTATAGACCAGAAGTCAATAATGGTCTTCATCCAAATGCCATTGTCCCTTGCAAAAGTTCATAAGTAAATGTTTTCAGCAGAATGATGAAGTGGAGTAAAACCTCTGAAGTTCAAGACTTTTTACTTATTACTTCTATATGGCATTGATTTTATTTTTGTTTTTAAACCACCAAAAAAGCCTTTCATGTCTTTATTAGGAAGAGAGAGTGTTTTCAGTGTTATGTTTTTAAGAAAGAGTGCCACAGGATAGAAATCTAAAAAGCAAGCCGGAACCTTTGAAGGACTCTGTCATTTTCTCATAAATTCTGCCTTGAGTGCAAGTACAAAACAGAATCACAGAAAGAGCAGAGCTTTAAGTCTCCATGTAGACTGGGGATTTTGACCTAAAGCGAGATTGGACCCTTGTGTTCCTTGTGGAAAGATGGTTGGGTATAAAATCAGATGAAAGTAAGAAGTTATATTAACATCCTAACAGGAGTTACAATGGTACAGAAATTATAGAGTAAAACGCAGCTGATACTCCCTGGATGAAGCACAGTTGGTGCGCTCCATGATGATTTCCCAACAGTAAGCACCTGCTAAGGGGGACAGAAAGGAGGGTGGAGCATAGTGGAGACACCATGTTGTGTAAAGACTGTGGAAATTCTTTCAGGGAAGGGGACTCAGTGGTACTTTGCAGCTGAGAAACCACATAGCACCTGTCAACCAGTGAAGAGAGGAGATGTCCTGCTGCTGAGCCAAAAACTGTGATGAAACCTCTCTCTTTAGATGAACTTGGTTCATTATGGCCTAATTTTAAGATTATCCATCCCAAAGTTGCCCACCTCCACATGCTCTCACTGGGCGTGTGCACTATGTTTTTTTTACCAGTATCTTTAAAAGCGAAACAAGAGAATTTTACACCAACCAGTAACAATGGGAGGCAGGACTAGAGTCACCTGAGCTCCACCTAAACATAAAGCAATGGTATAAAAATAGGTCAAGAACAGAGGAAAAGGTGGAGAAGACACCATCGTTATTGCTGGGATCAGTCAACAGGCTGAACCTTCTTTCTCCCTCATAGGGATGCCTGTTGGGTAAGAACCAAACTGTGCATGCTGATCACTTTTGTTGGGGATTCGAGGTAGTGATTTGAACATGTGTTTGCAATCAGATACTGTCACTGGCAATCCTCAAAGCTTAACCTGTCACAAAAGTATATTAATAAAGAGTGTTATGCTGCAGTAAAGTGTTGGTAAGTCTCTCACGGGTGCTGGCAGTCACTGGCAGTGGGTAACATTCTTGAGTAAAGTGTGAGACCCACTGGGGGGTCATAAAGTGGGAGGACCTGCTGAGGGGCCTCCCCTGTGCTGTTGGTGTGTGACCCTGAACAAGTCAGTCAAAGTGCCCTCCAGTCCAGCAGCATTGCTCAGTGTAGGGTTCCCCCAAAGGGGCGCTGACAGGCTGGTCAGGTACAAGGATCTCCTTTCCTGGGACACTGACACAAAATCAAACACTAAGGGTTGAGGAAATCTCCTCCTCTTCACATGACAGCTCCTTCTTCCTAAAAGAAAAATTTAATTGTGCACTCTTGTGCATTTCAGCTTGTCCAGTGTGTCAAATGTTACATAAGGTGATGATCTACACTCTGCCTCTGAAAAAACATAGGTTCCATAGGTTCCCATCCTCATTTATACACACGGTTATTTCTTTCACTATCATACATTGGATGTGAGTAAGAAAAAGAAAATAAATTTCTATAGATTCACACATAAATATTCGTGGGTATGTATATGGATGCACCTACATAAGTATATGAATATTATAAATATAATATTTGCTGTCTTTTAAATGAAGCTTTTTTTGTGATATTTAAATTAAGCTTTTTCTGTGATATTTAAAATTTGGGGGGAAAAATGTTATGATTTCTATCTATTAAAAGTGAAGTGAATCTTTGAATTTCCTTTCTTTTGCCTTAAAAATATATTTTCAACTTCCAGTCAGCTTTAGTCTTGACCAAAGTGTTTGACAGAGTTTTCAGCTGAATTTGTTCTTGTTATGAAATGCTGGACTCACATCTACACTGAAGGTAGGTGTCATGTATTGTTTATTTGCTGTCTTGTAGATGAGACATTTGAAAATAGAAAATACACAGGCTCAACAAACCAGCCATGTTTTTTCCACTAAGAACTTTATCTTTGTCAGTGCAAACATAGATAAAAAACATCAGAACTGGAATACAAATATTTCCCTACATTTGAGCTTCTGACTCAGTTCTCAGGTTCTCAGTTCAAATAATCATCTTTCAAGTTTTTCTGAGAATCTTTTTAATAACTCTCTTTGAGACCACCTCTTTGAGCTTGTTACTTACCATTGTTTGTACCTTTTTAGGGCCATAAGGTAAATTTCTGACCATTAGCAAGTTATTTTACTAAATTCACTGTTACAAAAATTGTTATATATTTGATGTCTCTTTAATATTGTCTGTAAGACAGAAAGCTTTTCCTCTTGCTGAAACTGAAAGCAAAAAACATATAGCTGAGCATGGGTATTTTAATAGGGCTTTCAAGCCTTCATATATATTCAACAATTTAGTTTCCCAGAGGCTTTATTTTTAATTTATCTTTAATATGAATGTGTTTCATTATTTTAAATGCTAGCAAGTATAGAGGGACTCATAAAAAAAATTAATACTGTCGCCTCTATCACAAAATTAGTAACTATTTTCTGTTGTCCTTATGTATTATCTTATATTCTCAACACACAATAACTCAATGGGTAAAACATTTGATGCTGCCTTTAATGATGAGGCTGAAAGATCTCATCGTTCTTTTTAACTGGTAAAAGATACCAGGCTCAATCCAACATTTAATACACAGCCCTCCTGATTTTACTGGATTTTGGAACACGTCTTTAATGAGCTATACATTCCTGATTCACTCGGGAAATCAGCCCCAAAACTCCCTCACAAGACATGACCTCATCCTTATAATGAGCACTGGACAATTTGTTTCAGTAATGGGTATAATGGCAAAAAGCCAAGGAGGGTAGGGGAGAATCTTGTCTGTTATTTTTATCAACCTAGGAATAATGTAAGCTTTGTACAACATACAAAGCATCACTTAGGAGCTGTGCCTAAACTGCTAAAGATGAACTCAGCTCTCTGCTATAGGCAGACAGCTCTCAGTGAGAACAGTGGGTATAGCTTATGCATGTCTGAATTTAAAACTTCTTCTAGACAGTATTGTTTTGTAGTGGCTCTCTTTTTTTCCAGTGGGCTCTCTCTCAAATTCTTTCTCTTTCATCTGATTGAATGGGACAATTTTTTATTCCATTAGTACACCAGTATCTTTACTTCAGTTTCTCAATCAAAGCATTTCAATTGTGAGCCCCCTTAGTCTGTGAGCATTTTGGAGTAAGGGTTGTTTTTTACTCTGCATTAAGTGCTGGGAAGTATATTGTTTTTTAGACCCATGGTATTCTAGATGTTAAGTAATACATGAAAACTTTATACAGAAAACACAAATTGGGTAAGAATTGTTTACCTGCATCTGATTTACTTGGAAACCTTCACTTCACGCTCTGGTACCCAGCATGGAAAAGGCACAGATTTTTCTCATTTATATTTACTGACCATTGATATAAAAAAAATGCAGTTAATTGATGTTTTCACAAAATACTGTGTAGTCTTAATTTTTGTAATGTCCTTCATACCTAGGAAGATAGGTAAATTTAACATAAGATAGGTAAATTCAACATTGGAAAGCAAGAGATTGTTGAAATCCATTCAACTGAGAGAGAATCTATGATTCATATTTCTGTTTGCAATGACCATTTGACGCACTTAGACCTAAGATTCACATAAACATTTTTTTCAGAAATGAGACGTTAAGACTGATTATGACATTTTATAAAAGTAATTGACAATGATTTTAGTGAGAAAGAAGACTGTTTTAAATTTAATCAAGTAGAGTTTTTTTCTTGTTTTTATGTTATTTAAGTGACATATGGATGTCAACGTTTCGTCTACTCCTGAATGTGCACAATATACATTCATATACATATATATATGAATCTATATATATACATAGCCAAAAAAAAGCAGCATTTAAATAAAAACAGTTTAAATTTTATAGGATTATAGAGAAAAGACAATATAAAGGAAATTACAGCAGTGTTCAAAATAATGTGTGATTTAAGGACAGCAAAGAAAATCATCTCTTCTATTAACTAGATGTGACAGTTTATAGAACTGAAAGAAAACCCCTTCAAAATTAATAGAAAAGAAATAAATATATATACAATTCACCATTAGCTTGAGATAATTATTCCACAACTTGTCTTTTAGGTCAAGGTTTAATAGGATTCAAATCATCCTAATATATTATTGGACAACAAGAATAACTATGCTTACAATAGGAAAGCCACAAAGTCCATGTGACAAAATTATAAACTGTCATTAGAAATTTAGAATAAAGAAAAGCTTCTTTCATGTCAATCTGAAATCACACATTAGTACTTGTCCCATATATGAAATTTGTTATTGTCAGAAAAAAACCTCAGGTGACTAGACTCAAAAGTTTCCCTTCTGGCCTGGACTAAGAATTATTTCAGAAGCTCCCACTCCAGATGAAAATGTTCTTAATTTTATTAAGAGCCATGAAAACACCTATTCATGTATAAAATCATAGAATCATAAAATGGTCATTTAGTACCAATCCTCATGCCAGGATGCAGGCATAATCATCTTTCCTGAATCCAGGCTGCTCAGGGGCCTATCCTATCTGGCCTTGAATGCTTCCAGGAATGGAGCATCCACAGCTTTTCTGGCCAACCTGTCACCACCCTCACAGTAAGGGATTTCTTCCTTGTATCTAGTCTAAATCTAGTCCCTTCTATTTCACCTTGTCCTATCACTAGATACCCTTGTAAAAAGTCGCTCTCCATCTTTCATGCAGACTCCCTCCTGGCACTGAAAGGTAATGCTAAGGTCACCTTAAAGCCTTCTCTTTTCCAGGCTGAACAATTGCAATTCTCTCAGCCTTCCCTTATAGCCGAGGTGCTCTATCCCACTAATCATCTTGATGTTCCTTCGTTAGACTCATTCCAACAGGTCCATGTCCTTCATATACTGGGGACCTCAGAGCTGGATGCAGCGCTCCAGGTGGGGTCTCACCAGAGTGGAGGGGCAGAATTATGTCCCTCAGATGGCTGACCATGCTTCTTATGATTCAGCCTAGGATACAATTGGCTTTTTGGGCTGCAACTGCACATTACTGGCTCATATCCAGCCTCTTGTCCACCAGCACCTCCAAGTTCCTCTCACAGGGTACTCTTGATCTTTTCATCCCCCAGCCCAGATAAGTACTGGGGGTTACTTCAAATCAGGTGCAGCACCTTCTCTTGGTCTTATTAGACCCCATGAGATTCTCATGGGCCCACTTGAGCTTGTCCAGGTGTCCCTAGATGACATCCCACCCTTTAAGTGTGGCAACCACACTCTTCAGCTTGGTGGTATCTGCTATTTGCTGAGGGTGCACTCAATCCCTTCATCTATGTCATTAAATAAGATAAAAAATAACACTGATCCCAGTACAAACTCTTGAGGGACACCACTGATCTGGTGCCCATCAGGATTCTGAGCTGTTGAATACTACTTTCAGGAGGCATCCAACTAAATCTTTGTCCACCTAAAATGAGTGCTTCATGTCTAAGGTCCACAAAATGCCTCTGAGTCCTTCTGCATGTACGCTGTTTTTGCTGAACGTTGTGATTTAGGAATGGCACTCCCCGGTTTAGTGTCCCACCCCCTGCCAAGACTATCCCAAATCAGACGCTGCTTATTTGCTCCCTCCCTCTCCCTCACCCATTCCCCTTCTCACTTTGGGGATGGACTTGAAAACAGGAAGCACATAAAGGTGATAAGCATGGGTTGAGATAAAAAGCAATTTACCGGAAAGAGGAGTGAGTTGAGAAGATGAACAGTAACAATATTAATAGCAAAGGTATTCAAAAAGAGAACTCACGTGCAAAGGTGCTCATTGTAGACTCCGGCAACAATGTAATTGTTGCCTACATCACCACACCCTTCTTCTCACTGCAATGATGACCTGAGGTGGTATGAATAACAGTCTAGACATTCTCACAGGGGTCCCAGCCCCTCCTGCTCATAGCTACTGAGAAAAATTAACTCTGTCCTGGCCAAAACCAGGCCACTGGATCATTCAATATAAGAACATTAAGAACACTCCATGATGAGCCTTAAAACTTGGCAGAGAAAGAAGGAAAACAAAATCTTTACAGTTCAGGAAGGGTGGACAAACTTAGTGTACCTCAGCATCAAGTTTTACTTCCTTTTTGTTTTCCCTTCTCATTTCTCTAGTCCATGTGAGCTCAGATCATGCCAGGCTGAAACTTTCAAAATACTCAGCCAATTAAGGTAATTCTGATGGTGTGTGTACTCATGGCAACTGTTGGTACAAGATACAGTGAAACTTGTGTAAGTCAGCATGCCAAAAAGTAATTGGTGGCAGTATTCCAGGAAGAATTAAATTCACTGAATAGCTGTTAATAAGGTTTTTACTCAGGGGTATTTCTCTCTCATGCTCTGCGTTAGTAACCCTAACAACAGAACTCTCCCTCATGAATTAGTGAAATAAACTAGATAAAACAATATAAACGGAACATATAAAATTTCTATTAAATGATATGAAGCTTAAAGACTTTCCCTAATGCCCTCCTCAATTATAACAGAGCATTTCACAAACACAGAGGATGCAGAGGTTTTGATGAATCATACAAGAAATACAAATGTGTATGTTTGCACATGTATGCACATGCATACATGAAAGAAGGAAGATATTTTTGTCTCCTATATCACAGTAATAGAAGCAATCCATATAATGAGGAAGAAATCATATGCAAGATAGCAGTAGAGAACTACCATAGACCTTATTCTTCAACTGCAATATGGGCAAAAGAGATTGGCATATTACAGGTAGTGTCATGTCTTCCACATGAAGAGTATGGATTTTGGGAATTTTGTAAGTCCCCTGTAGATCAAAGTTCTCCTTTTCACCCTGAAGATTGCTCATTAGCATTTGTAGCTATCCCCCACATCCTCATCTCAACACCATAACCACCTAACAACAGTCAAAAACTCTCTTTGCTTCAATAAAACAAAAAGGGATTGGAATCCCATATTTAACTAACTTCATTCATGAAAGAAAGTGTTATACTCTCCTGGATCCATTACTCATGAAGCACCCACAGGCAGACTAAACTATTGCATATAGTAAGTTCAACAATGCTGTAGATTTGGTTCAGGTTGCTCTGAAAAAATCTATTATACTAACCATGGGTCCTCTGTAAACACATTTTTCTGAAAAGCCTGAGTCAGTTCCCAGTCAAACTGTGCCAAAAGATATCTGGGAGGAACATGTCAGCAAGTACTTAGAAGTAATCCTCACATCTTTCCTCCAGTAATTCATTTTGCAGTACCCTTTCCTGTCAAACTGGAGATGAAAAAATTGCCCCCTCTGCGCTGATGAGATTGATTTTCTTTACAGGCAGTGTTGTAACTAGTTTATGTGAAATGAAATCTGTGTCACAAAAAATAAACCACATAGTATCACTGAATAAAGGAGCAAAGTGTTTCTTTATACTCATGGCAAGACTTGTTTTTGAGTAGGGCAGAAATATCAAAATAATGTCTTCTAATGTGTTGTTTAACACATTCTTATCTGTTTGTCTGGCAATGCAAGTAGCATGTTGTATTATAGCTAAATGTTTTAAACTATTGAGGATTACTCTAAGCTGGACTAAACACATCACAAAATATAGGCTACGCTATGAGTAATTTTCTTATAGCTATTCATATTTTTCTTCTTGAAGGTGCTTTGCATTGCAAGAAGAATTACACGGACCAGGAAATCTTTTCTAAAAGTCAAGAGAAATGTAGAAAAGTGAACAAAAAGTGTCAACAGATTTACATGTGTATTATGCCAGCATTTGTAAGATTTCTATGTCTGTGTATGTTTCTGGCGTGATGGTTCCACTTACATGCATCATCATTTATTTCAATAATTTTCTCTATAAATGATCCATCTATGGCACAAATAGTACAAAACTTACCTAGCATGAATCATGGAGAAACATTCATTTTAATGAATCTTTCCGTTTTAAACAGTGGTCACTTCAGAATTTCAAGAAAGTCAGAGAGGATTTCTGGTGTTCAATGACTAGAGATGTCAGTAGGTCTACTCTACATAGAGACCTTAGGAAAGAAGAGTGAGATATTTTTTGGACTGAGAGAAATGGAGAAAACTGAACAAAAAAGTGTTATCAAATTTACATGTGCATCCCTCTGTTTATGAAAGTACTATTTTACTCTAAGTACTGCATAAAATCAAAATGGCAGGGAAAAATAATTGTGTACTAAATTATGCCTTGTTTGTGACACTGGCTTTATTCTGATTTCAATCTAAGTGAACTTTCCTTATGTCTTTCTGGAAAAAAATATGAGGAAGAAGACGGATGCTACAAATTTACTTGAATTCACTTGAGCATCCTACTTATTTACAGAATGAGACTTCAGCTTGTCTCTTCAACTTGTACTACAGCAGCTGCTCCACTCTGTATGAACATGTGGTGTATTAGGTCCTATTATTCAGTGCTTAAGAATAGGACGTAAATGAAACTGTATTTACTTCTGTTTTGTCTGGTCTAGAAAAAAATATTTGATTAATAGTAACAGGATGAACTTGAATATGTATCTCACAAATTGCAATCTTAATGACAATTCTGACTGCTCAAGCTTTTCTACTGCATTTTGACCAAAATTTCTGCCTGAATATGTTCAACAGGAAAGCAAAGATAAAATAAAATACTTCGTTTCAACATTTCAAACAAAACTGCATGGTTCTGGGAAAAGATGCAATTCCAGTATGATTTTTTAAATAGAACACATCATTTTGAAGTTGTTTGGTCAAGGTCACTGAAATATTCCTCTTGTGTTAGTGGTCTTCAAAAAACTTTGGTGAAGTGCTATAAATATGCTACATATTCTAGTAGCAAATAAAGGCTGGTTCTTATCAAATGAAAGGATGTCATAAATTACAGGACATCTATGCATGGAAAATTCCTCCATGTATTTGGGTGTTCTAATTTCTGAGAAACTGGCAACTGAGTTCAAATTATATTCAATAAAAAGGGAACCCTTTTTATTGAATAATATCTGGTTCCTGTGGGTCAGATATCTATGCTTTTTGCTAGGGTTTTCTTACAGGCTTGACACCTATGAATGAGAATCAAACAAATTTTTCTTATAGACCATATTAAAGAAACACTTAAGCCTTGAAGAAATTCAGTGATCTTTTTTATAGCCTAACTTATAGCAAGTGGAGTATGACACTGTGAGTTGACCTAAGTTTCTGGTTCTCTCTCTGGTTTCCTTGGAGACCCTCTGCAGGTCACTTCCTCACCCTTTGTGAATCATAGAATGATTTGGGTTCAGAGGGACCTTAATGATCAGCTCTTCTAGCATGTCTCAAGTGAAAGAACAAGATAAGGTTGGATATTAAAAAAAAAAAAAAAATCACTGAATGAGTGGTTGTAATAAGTTGCTGGGGGCGGGGAAGTGGAGGCGTTACTATTTCTGGAAGTCTCCAAGTGACATCTGGATATGACACTTAGGGGATATGGTTTGGGGGCTATTATGGTCATGCTGTGTTGACAGTTTTGCTAGAAGATATCTTCCAACTTTGATTATTCTGTGATCTATTTCCAAAATACTCTGCCATAGAATGGGCAGCTTCCACTAGACCAGGTTGCTCAAAGCCACAGCCAACATTCCTTTGAACGCTTCCAGGGATGGGACATCCACAACTTTTCTGTGCCGCCTGTACCAGTGCCTCACCCTCCTCACAGTAATGAATTACTCCCTAAAATCTCATCCAAAACTACTCTCATTCGGTTTTAAAACATTTCTCCTTGTCTTGCCACTGCATGGCCTTGTCAAAGGTCCCACTCCATATTTCTTGTAGCGTCCCTTCAGGTACAGCAACACTGCTGTAAGGCCAGAGAGCTTTCTCCATGCTGCACAGCCTCAGCTCTCTCAGCCTGTCTTCATAGGAGAGAGAGAAGGTTCAATCCTCCTCTGGTCATCTGGGTGGACCCCTCTGGACTCACACAGGTCATTGCTGGGGGCCCCGGAGCTGGGTGCAGCACTCCAGGTGAGGTCTCATGAGAAAGGCTGAATCACCTCCCCAGGTCTGCTGGCCATGCCTCTTTTGATGCAGCCAGGACACAGCTGGCTTTCTGACCTGCAAGTGCACATTGCCAGGTCATATTCAGCTTCTCATCAACTCACAGCCCAAGTCCTTCTCCTCAGGGCTGCTCTCCACCCAGCCCCCTTCCTCATTCTGTATCCATGCTTGGGATTGTCCTGGCCCAGGCTCAGGACCTTGCACTTGGCCTTGTTGTGCTTCATGTTCATGTTGTCATCAGTTGTACTAATTTGATGTATTTAATCCTTAATTTCCTTGCCTTTTGTTACTAGTATGTAACAAAAAACAAAAACCTCAGAAGTTCTGAAACAATCCTTCACCATATCTGCCAAATTGTTTTCATTTTGTGTAAACCTTTTTGGATAATTCAGCTTTAGACATGGCATTTTTTGAAGCCCTCCATTTGGCAGACACATTTCTGGTGAATAAATAACTGTCTGAAATACATCACTCAGGTCCATTCTGATTTGCTTCTCTGTAAGGATTCCAAATTCAGTATGAAAAGAAGAAACTGTTCTGAGGATCATCTGACACAGACTGGGAGCTACTCTAAGTTGACAGGAAAAACTGTTTTGGTGGGATTTAAAAAAAAATTCTAGAAACAAACGCTCTGAGTATTGGCAGAATATCCAATGCTAACCGAATATTAATTTTTGATTCTTTATTGCAAAGAAATGAAAAGAGTCCTGAAGACTGCTTGGTGACTGAAGTGATTGCTTGGCTAACCCAAGGTGCATTTACAAACTATTTTGATTTACAAATTCTTTCCATACTATCTTTTCTTATTTAAAGTGTAGACATTCTCTGTGTAGCAACCTCATTTAACTTTATCAGTACTTGAGGAAAAATGCAATAGATCTGAAGACAACCCAACTTCCTTCTTTGATTGTTTTAAAGGATGCTGATAATTAAGTTTGGTAACACTAAGATTTCACCTCATTCTTTTTCTTTCCATTTGTAAAATTTTCTTCTCTATTATGCTTTATACTCAGTTAGTCTGATTCTGTCATTCTTTATCCAGTCATGAAAATATATTTTTAATTTAATTAATGGAAACTAAAACAAAAACTGTGAACTGACCTCTATTTTTATTATATGTATCTTCCATTTTAAGAAAAAACATTTTGAAAAGAAGTTAGGTGGTATAAATTCCCTTCTAGACAAATTTTATGCGTCACTCACAATTCCTTACACTCCCTATTTTTAATCTTAATTTCAGGTAAAATTCAAACAGGAAGCAGTCATTCCCATTTTAAAGCTTACAGACTACTATTAAAAGAAACAAGAACTCTTGCCAACTCTTGGGCACTCTACAAAAAGAGAATCATTATGGATTAGAATGAGCTGCTTTTTACTGCAAAATTTTCCATTTATACTGGCAGTTCCCTGCAAGTAGGTGCTCACAAACTGTGTCCATGATGAGCTGTATGGTTTTCAGTCAAACGCTGACAATTTGTATCAAATTTGGAGGACCAGCAGATGGTGCTATTGCAGATGGCTGTCTTGTTTGGTTTTGTGTAGTTGGGGCTTTTTTCTGACAAAAACTGATTAGCTCTTAAAAACTGCACTTAGTGTCAGTCAAGGCCTGGTGTTTTTCAAAAACTGTGCATGTTCTTTCTATATAAGGCTATATATCGAGTGGTGTTATTTTCTTAAAGATATGTTATGGATTTTAGTCATATAAACAACCTGATATTATATGGTGCAAGGAAAGTATTTGCCTTACTGGAATGGAGGGATAGTCCTCACGGAAAAATCAGTAATGTGCTCCTGCAAAGACACAATAATCTGGTGCTATATGGTCTAAATAAAGCAGCTTGAAATTATTGTAATTGGAAGAGTTTCATTAGACTCTTTTAGGTATAGAAATGTAAAAGGACTGTGCTTCCAAGCACATAGCATAAGTTTTCTCTAGACAAGCAAAACTCAAGTGAAACATCTCAAGACAGGGACGTCATTAAAGCAATGACAGTCTTTTGACAAATGCTGTAATTTATCAAAGGTACAAAGCTTTTTGTATGTTGAAGCAGAAATTGGTCATTAGCTACAGTAAAAAGTTGGCAAGAAAAGGAAGAGAAAGTGGCCAATGACTTAAATTTAAAAATATAATAAAAGTTACAATAAAAAGATGCAGTGACTTTTCTTGATTGATACCAAGGAAAATATAGCCTTCACCTTTGAATTTTATTTTTGGAACCAGGTTCCCCATTGAACAGAGATCTGTAAGTGCCTCTGTGACCAGACTGTTGGTATCCACATACAGAACCCATGGCTCAAGATGTTCAGTGAAAGAAGGCAAGTATGAATTGCCTTTCTCTCAAGGATGTTACCTGAGCTTTTTATTTTCTGCAATATAAAATAAAAAAATAAAAAAAAAAATTAAAAAAGGAAAAAAGAAAAGAAAAGAAACAAAACCTGTATGTAATCCTGTCCAAACTCTCATAATCTCTCATTTCCGGCACCCCACTCAGCTTCCTGTCTCTGCATTTTTTTTTTTTTTTTTTTTTTTTGAGAACAAGGTGTAACCCAGAACTAACCATCTATAAAAATTATGGGCAGTACATTTATTTCCAATTTCCCAAAGGATATTTTCTATCTAAATCAGGCAATTTGGTAAATAAAATAAAGTGCTAATAATTTTAATTGAGTTGGAAATTTATAGGCAAAAAATTAAGGACATTCTTCCAATTGCTTAAAAAATAAAATTAAATGTAGCCTAGTTTATCCTAACCTTTATTGTCTCTTCTTAGACAACCAGAGAAAGATCATTAAACAAAAAAAATCACATTTCTCCTAAAACCAGATTAATTTATCAATTCACTTTACACAGCTCAGTGAACAACTGCTAAACAATGAGAGATTTTGGGCCAAGCAGATTTGGCTTAGGTGTGAGCTTTTCAATCCAGTGGAAACACACTTAATATCTGGTCTCCTGTATTTCATTATTCTGATACAGGTACCAGTGTCTTTGTGAATTGTGTGAAAGTAGATAAATTCTGCCATTTCATGACTGGGGACAGACGTTTCTCCACCTCAGTTTTCTGCCTCTCCTCATTGCTGTTTCAGCACTTACCACACACATTCAGAGCAGCCTTGGTTTCAGGCATAGAGCAAGAAATGAGTGATGCAGCTGGCAACACACCCCTGGTTTTTCAAGCTTTGATTGCACTCTAGGGAATATGAAACACAAGCTTTTAGCTACCTTTTTGCTAAACAGTTGATTGTGCCAAAGGAGGATGGAGGAATCAGAGGATGGTATGAAATGGCCACACAATTAGGGAAAAAAAAGGTCATGGGTAAATGTTTTGTTTAACTTTTTGGTTTGGTTTGATTTGATTTGGTTGGGGGAATTTTTTGTTGTTCTGGAAGCAATATCTTCCTAGAAGAAAACAGTGAGAAAGGAAGGCTGTTAATAGTTAGGGATTAAGCACATCAAAATGACACTGTGTGATCATAAGGAGCAAGGGTCCTTCAATGTAAAGCAGGAAGGAAGCTGTCTCACTATTCGCTTTCAAAGGAAGTTGTCCAGTCATATGTTGTCCTTTCTGATAATGACAGCCATTGTAAAACACTGAAGTAATTTTTAAAAATTTCAATTGTTAAAGTCACCCAGGTTATTCCAGAGTTGTAAAGACAGCAATATCTAACACAGATCTGCAGTGTGTCATGATCACACTATAGGGACTAGATATAGGGACAAAATGAAAAATTAGACTCTGCTTCTCTGGACCCTGTTGGACCTCCTCAAAATGAGAACAAGCCCAGGGAGAAGGGCATTGCATGTCTAACACAATGCTGTAGATCAGATGTAAATACATTGTCAGAAGGGATATTTAGACCATTCTCTCCACTTCAAAAAAACTGTTAGTTTTGCAAGTGTCCCAAAGAATTATACATAGGTAGTGTCTACTGTCTAGGCCTTTATCTACATCAGCAAGTTTTGCCACCTTACACTTCTTACCTTTTCACTACATGGTACAAATCTGACTATTATTCTCATATTCTTGCTTGCCTGCTTCCAACAAAAAAAGCATTTTCTGGATCCTGAGGTTTTTAGGGATTTTAGGTCCACAGTTCCCTATCAGTTCTTCTCAGGATATCCATAGTATAGTGCCTATGCAGAAAAAGCTTTCTTTGGAAAAGACTTTGTGGCAGCCTAGATCTCAGGAAGGCCAATACACTTGCATTTCTGCATGTTTCAGTGTCTTTAGAGGGGTGCCTTGTCAGGGAGATGATAGCTGGATACAGACAGAGTGATCATTAATAAAAGCATTTATTAGAGTCAGTTGTCAAGCTGTTAGACTATGATATGCTTTAAAAAAAATCACAAAAGTGGTGAGCTATGAAGAAAAATATTTTTGTTTGTGCCTGAATGATAAATAGTCATATATGCTGTATTGTTGACAGTTCTCTAAGAGGAAAGCCTGGATAATATTTTAACACATAATACTACACATTGCATGCATTTTGTATCCTTAACATTTTTATTGCATTCAAAAAAGGAAAGTAAAAGACATTAAATTCAATCATTCCATAAAAAAATAAATATAGAATTATGCCACACCTGTTAGTAGATAACAAAAAATATTTGAAAAATGTTTCATTAACATACTAAAAGACCTTAGAAAAGCAACAAAAGGATTTATCATGGTGCTAAAAAAAGTATGTTGATAAGTTAAAAATTCTTAAAAACACTGAACAATATTTTCCTGGGATTAAAAAAAATAGAACCAGCACGAGGAGAATGCAAGCTGTTTATCATAGAATCACAGAGTAGTTTGGGTTGGAAGCAACATTTCAAATGTACTTAACGATCAGTTAGTCCAACTGTCCTGCAATGAGAACCTGCCTGTAGATCAGGTTTCTCAGAGTCCAACCTGACTTGGAATGTTTCCAGGGACAGGGAATGTACCTCCTCCCTGGGCTTTATGCCTGCACTTATGGAAGCTCTAGCCTCCAAGTATTGCCACACTTCATTTTATTCTCAGCATGTCCAGAATGAGTTGTTAAAGGCACGGGTTACATGGACTGTGTTTACTGTCCTAGAACACCTTCACAGCAGCCCAGAGAGTGAATGTTGCTAGTGGTGCATTGGAAGTGATGGCAGGTTGGTCCAATTTATGCAACTATATGCATAATTTTGAAGACTCATGGTGTCCTGGGAGACTGTCCCCTCTTCTTTCAAACTCTGCGCCTTCTTCCACAGGTCTCCTCTTTTCTCTCCAATGCTGGATCCTCTCTGTTCCTCATTGCTCACTCAAAGTTTTCATTTGCACTCCCTGATCTGAGTCCGTCTTTGAATGCTGTGAAGCGTTTCTGACAAAACACTGATCAAGAAAGGTAACATGACTGTTCAATGGGGACAAAAAAATGATGAAATCTATCTACACTTCTATTTCCTCTCCATATTCTGTCTCCTATAAAGATTCTCTGACTGATATGTAGAAGATCAAAGTATTTTTCTTCCTTTTACTTTTTAAGTGCAGAGATTTGCTTCTGTGTGGCGATCTTAGTTCCCAGCCACAGGAAATGGTGTTTCAGAGGAGTTTAAAGCTATAGGAAACAATTTAAGGAACTTATTACATATAATGTGGTTAAGGCTCCAATTTTTATACCTGAGAGTGTTAAGACTTTTATTGTCCCTCTGCTATGTAATTGCACACAGAAAGGATCTCTTTTGATTTCACTACATGTTGGCACTGAAAAGTATCTTGGGAAAAAATCTACATGCATTTTTATTAAAAATACTGAGAGCATCTACTAAAGTGTCCAGGATGTTTGACTATAGACCAACAGACACCCTAAGACTTGGGTGTGTTTCTGCTACTTAGCACCACATGCCAAAAAAGCAACCCTCTTTTCCTGCCCTTGCCTCTGTGCCAACTGTGTTACTTTCAACTCTTTCTCAGCACGTTCATGAATGGTGTTTCTGGGACCAATATTTTAATATATTTCTTTTTAGAAGGAGCACAGGATTGGTCATCAAAGCACAGATATTCAATTAGGCAAATATTAATTTGCTCTTGTGTTTTTGTTCATAGTGGCGAGGCACAGCTTTGCTGGCAGGGATGCAGCTGGCTTATTACTGTTTACAGTGTCAACATTTAACAGTGACTCCAAAGTTTTCTGGAGCTGTATGCAAAATATACCTCTAAATATTATATAAAATAATAAATAGTAAATATAAATAATACAAACAGGAGAGATTTGTAAAAGGAAACGCTTCCTTTAAGAGTCCTCAGAGTCCATTTGCCCTTGGAAAACCATGAAATATTGGTCTCAGACTGAACAAAACCACTCTGGCAAGAAATTCTGGCATCATGCACCATCTACCATCAAATCCATCTTCTTTCCTATGATCACTTTTTTGCAGTTTCCTTCAATTCTGTTCACCATGCCTGGACCACTTCAGTTTTTCTTCCTTTCACTCCTTCTTCATGAGCTGCTCTTCTTAGTTCAAAACACAACATACAGATAAGAAATCCAGGTGACTCGGAATTTCTGTGTCATGCAAATCTCTTTTGAAAGGTCAAGTCCTTGAAGCAGTTCCAGATTTACTTTTCTCTGCCCTTCACCTTATGGCAGGTTTGGCCTATTTCTTTACCTTTGCTGTTTAATAATTATTTGCTTCTCTGCTTTACCATTATCTTAGTTTATTAATAATTTCTTGCAGTGACTGCTGTGTCTGCAATTGCCTTATGATTAATCCTACCACCCAATGAAGTCTTTCTTGGGTTTGGCAGAAATAGAAAGACAAGTTGGGTTTGCTTTCCTTAGACAATGGCACGTGCACATAGGAAATAATGATGTACAAGTGAACAAGGTATTGTTTCCGTAATGTAGAAGATGAAGGATATAGGAAAACTGAGAATGAAACCCAAGACCACTGTGACCTGTAGGCAGTCTGGGTAGAAGTAGATCTGAGTGGTTATGTAGCAACGATTTTTGGGTAGTTGTTAGAGCAGCAGACAGTGTTGCAAGAATGCTTGATTTGTCCTTGTTGTATGTCATCCTTGTGCATGACAGAGGCAATTTATTTTAAAACTGAAAGGCTTGGTTGCACCTACCTGGGTTGCATTATGTGAAGCCACATTCAAGGCTACAACAACAAAAGTCAAGTTCTGACAAAAATTTTGAGGCATAAAAGAGGGATGCAACAGACGTAGTCACAATACCTGTAATATGTGCCTTTAAAACCATGATTCATGACACTACAAGGAGAAGCTTCCCAGACTGGGGGGTCTCACCCCGCCCCCCCCCC
>JAOTQP010001286.1:70174654-70197844 GCA_026413545.1 Cichladusa arquata | reverse complement strand
ATTTTGTGGGAAGTTAAGGTGTTCTTTCACATGTGCAATGGTGGTACATTCTCCACGGCCTGGAAGCAAGTAGGACTTTCTTTAATTTATCATTATGTCAAACCTTCTGAAGTAAACGCCTTTTTTTAATAGCTCCTATGGAAAACAGAAAATACTGTTGTGCTTCTGTATTTTTCTATGGCATGCTCTCATTCTCTGTCATGTAGGTTGTGGAAGATGAGTGTCAAAGGCAAAGGAAAGAAAAAAATCAGAAAAAAAATTAAGGAAGACATAAAAGGAAGAAGCAAACTGGTCAGTAACTACTTGTCAGATGTGTATTTATTATTATGTTCATACTAATTTCTGCAGGCATAGAAGCAGTTAAATGCCTACCTGAAATTTCCAAGCTGCAAACCTCAACCTACAACCCCATTTATATGTGTATTCTGTGAACATATAAGTGTCTGTACACAATCACACTCACATAATTGCTAAACTTTAACACAGTATATTTTTTACTTGGTATATTCTTGTTCAAGTTATTCCTGTTCCTGAAGAAAGAATTATTGTTGACTATATTGGCACTTGTTAGGCCACATGTGGAATACCGTGTCCAGTTTTGATCTCTCCAGTTCAAAAGAGGAAGGTGGGAGTGAGTCCAGTACAATCTCCGGTAAGGAGCTGAGATAACTAAAAACTTGGTATATAAAGAAAGGTTGGAGAATTCAAGTTTTTAATGAGAAGGCTAGGGTGGACCTCAATTTTCCAATATCTGAAAGGAGGTTAAAGAGAAGATGGAGATACTCTCTTCATGAAGTTGCATGACAACAGGAGAAAAGAATGGGAGTATAAGCTTCTTCAGGGTAAATTCAGTTTGTTTACAAGTTCTTCACAAATAGAGCAGCTAAGATTTGGGATAGGTTGCCCAAAAGAAAATCTCTGTTGCAAATATTTAAGACTTAATTTGAAAATCCTAATCTGAGTAAGGCCTTGCTTTCACAAGAAGATTCTGGCAGATGACCTCCAGAGATTCCTTTGAACCTACATTTTTCCATCAGTTGCTATTACTTAAGGTCCCTTATTACAAATGGATATGATTGTGCTTAGAATGTAGTCATAAGCTAGTTGAACCTACAATCCAAAGGCAACAGTATTTTGCCTTGCTGCTGCATGTGTCCTTGGTCTGAAACAAGAGCCAAGTGGTTGGTAGTACAATAAACACAACTGCAGGCAGCTGCAAGGAATTTTTCCAGAAGCTGTGGAAATGGACACAGCACCAGAAACACTAATGAAAACTGGCATGTGAAATAATCAAGTATTTGCTCCACAGTGGTGGAAGAAAAGAAACTATAGTGTTGTTTCCTGGTGTTTTCATGCAAACAGTGTTTCCCTAAATCTCTTTATACCCTCCAGCAAAAGAGAAGAAATTAGAAGATATGCTTTTGCATTTAAAAAGAAAGGAAGGAGGAGGGAAGTGGCAGAGCAAAGGATAAGGATCAAGGATTACAATGTGTGCTAGGAGATGAAACCCAGCTTCTGTTTTCAAGCAGATGATCACACATCTGATTGTCTTCTTAAATATAAACACTTTAGGGGTGGCAATAACTATCAATGCCCAAACCAGCATCAAGAACATGAGACCCTTGTCTGGTCAGTACGTATGAATAACTCTGCACCTAGACACAGTGCATTTAGGTTATTGCATGTATTTCAACAAAAAAATAAGTGTTTTCTGCTGTTGATTATATGCTTTGCATTAACAAAATGTTTAAGATTGCAAAATATTACAAGAATATAATATGTGAATTTTGTCCAAGTGCTGTGTTTTGTTCAAAACACAGCAGGATTCCCCTTGTATTGAATCCAACACTGTTTCCATCACAAGTTAATTAAAATAACTGCCCATCACAAACAATTAAAAGACAGAAAACATTTTATAATCTGACAGTTTGGGATTTTAACAATTGGTTACCATTGAAGCCAGGGTTGAATCCATCTTCAAAGCTCATCTTATTTGTGCATCTTATCTCAGGGAATAATCATTGCTTGATATAAAATTTACCATGACATACTAACAACAAATAAGGTCCTGTAGTGGACATTGAAATGCCTGTTTCCTACAATTCAAGTATTCAAGGCATTTGTACTCTGAGACCTAGATTAAAACAGTCATATCATCCTAACACTTCTCCAAAATCCTACATTTCACCTGCAATGTAACTGTGAAGTTGGGCTAGAAAGCAAGACATCCTCATTACAGCGTAATTCTGACACCTGCCTCACACAATGCGACAGTGAGTGTGATGTGTGTGCAAAGCTGCTGGAAAAATACAGGTTTACTCTAATGGATGTAGGATTTTACATCACCTTTGGCTACAGGAACTTAAGCACAAAAGAACAGTTCCTTGTGTAGGAACTACAGTGTTAGTTAAACAATAACCCCTCAATAAAAAACATCTAAAGTCTCAAATTCTCCTTTTCTGACAGTGTTAGAAAGAAGTCCATTACCTTCAGGAAAGCTGAGAAAGAATAAAATACTTCTTTTACAATATTTTTCTACGTTAAAAAAAATGCAGCAACATCATAGTTTATAAGCCAACATTGTTTTCTGGCTGGAATAAGAGGAACAGGATTATGTTCTGGAGCAGTCTGGTCTCTAAAATATTCATGTTTGTCTGTTTTCTGACTAATACCTCGAGCACAAACAAATCACCATTTCTGCTAGGAACAAAGATAATTTTTGCAAATAGACTTCACATCTGAAAGTAACAAAGCTGTGAAATTTTGAGGGCTTTTTCTCTAAATTCAAAATTTCTATTGATCTTAGATCAAACGGAGTTATATAGTTTAGCTATGTTGAATTTAGTGAAGTAACTAATACTATTTCTTATTTCTGTTTCTCAGCTAAATTACGTATATGTTTTCCTTAATCTAAAGGGAAGATAAATTTTTAGACTGTTATGTGCAGTGTTCATGGATTCTTATGAAGCCCAAGAAAGATAACTCTCAAAGAAATTTCAGAGACATAAATTTTCATGCAACTGTAATGCATATTCTAAATTTCCAAAGTCTCCCTTACTATAGAAAAGATAATATTGCAAAGAAAGCTTAATTCCATTCACTCAGGCTCTGCTGCTGAGTGTCTGATCACAGATTCTTTTTTCATCAGACAGGGGAACTGCCTTGTTATAAACTTCAGGAGTGCAAGAGATTTTCATTTAAAGTGCCATATTTTCATTTAAAAGGAGCAAGTGCCAGCAGAATGGTTTCACGGGATAATATTTCCATGACCACTTGTTTACTGTGCAGTTATGGGTTTATGTGTATATTTCTTTAGGTCATATGTATTGCACCTGATATAATGTACCTGGTGTAGGGCAGGTATAAAATCAGACATCCATTTCCCAATAGTTTGGCATACAGGTTACACCTACTTCTATACTTTGACAGGTAGATCAATTATTCAGTGTGAAAGGCAAAATCCTTATTTTGAAGGTGCTTGCACAGCTACATTGAAGTAGAAAAGTATTCCTTGTTTTTTATGATAAAAAACCAATGTTTTAGAGTGATTGTATTTTTATTTGGGTCTGAGAGGATGCTTGCTTTCTTTGCCTTCTGAGAGTTGAATGTCATCACACTTGCAGGTAAAAACTGTGGCTTAAAAATTCCTTTTTGTTTGATTCCATGACAGTGCTGTTGCTGATTTAATAAAACTCACTCATATATGTGGTCATAACTATACAGTTATCCAAACCACTCAAAGCTCCAAGTATTGCTTGGGCTTTTTAAATTTCAGTATATTGTATTGTCAAGATTAATTGAATATTAAATATATATTTTTTTTAAAGTCTCTTTCCATGATATCTTTATCCACACAAGAATGGAAAAAGAAGTAGTCAACCCTTTTGTTTTAAGAAAAAGCATATATTGTAATACTCGGTTTTATTTTATCTTCTGAAATGTATAAACACAGACAAGTCAAAAACATTAATTCATTTTATTATGTTGTTTGAGACTTACTCTCCAAGGAACAGTTTATTTTGTAAAGCTTATCTGAAGAACTGATCAGATTTTATACTAATCTGTGCCTTCAGAACAGTGAATAGTGATATATCAAGGAAACTAAACGGCACATTGTTTTCCTAAAATGTTTGCATTTGGCTCACTAAGTCTATTAGGTGTCTGAAAAGGCTTCTGACATCTTCTTAGAAGTCTTGTCTTCTTTTTCATTTTTTATCCCCAGAAGCCTTGGCCTTAAAAGGATTGGAATTTTCAGGTCTGTTAGACTGGAAGAAATGCTCTGAAAATAAACTTACAAATTTTAAAATTTTATCAAAAGTAGGACTATTGTAGGGAGGATATTACATAACTAAAATAAAACTGATTCCACTGCAGTCATATGTATGCCCAACATTCAGCCTCTGGCTGGGAACGTGCTGCACACAGGACTTCAGATGCATCAGAAAGCTTTATTTCTTTTTCTCCTGTCTACCTATATAACCGAGAAAGCCACAGGATCAGCAGTCTCACAAGGATTACAGAGAATAAGGTCCTAAAGTCTTGAATTATTTTCTCTATTTTCTTTTGGGTTTTTTTTTAAAGTCTGATTGCTTTCCAGATTATTTTTAGTGTTTCTTGCACTGCAAAGACTAAAAGAAACCTTAGAGAAATTCTCATAAGATATACAAATAGACAATTCTCTCCATTTTGTCCATTCTTATACTCAAAAGAAAAAAAAAAAAGAGAAAAAAAGACAAAATTAGTATTTTTTTAATTACTGTTTTTATTTTTTGTTTTTTCCTATCCAAAAATAATTTTCTCCTCTCTAACCATATTTTGAATTGTTTTTTTAAGATATATCATAACCACAAAATATGTGCTTTGACATATCCATATTCCATCTTAATTATCTGCTTTCACTGTCTGCAAATAACTAATTCTGATTTTGGGGCTTTTGTTGAAGACCTTTGAAAAATATCATTTTAGTGCTAATAAATCAACAAAGAGAAAAGTGTCTGTGGCTCTCAAAATACTTTGTTCAAACAAACTAATAGCATTAGAAAAACCAAAAATACTTTTCAGATAAGTATTAACTGCACATTAGAGAACAGATGAAATTATGGGTGTGACTTGCTCTTAGAGAATTTTGTCTAGATACACAAGGGAAAAATCTACTCACCTGGCTCTGATTATGCAAGCAAGACAGGAGGAAAATGCTGTTCCTCTTTTTTGCATTGCACAGGCGGCTAAATGAAAATAATTTTTCATTTATAGTTCCATCCTATACAAAACAGGCCACAAAATGCAACAGGAAGCTTCATGAATACATCTTGGTTTTCTAGAGCATGGTGGAGGAGTGCCAAACCCAGATTGTTTTTAAAAACACAAAATCAGTCTTTCTTGTTCTCAGTTCTGCACTCTTCCCTCATCTCCCTGCCTCCGCAAAAAAATCCATGAGATTTAAAAATAGTGCTATTTTTCTTTTTTAAATTTGCATTGCTTACTGAACTCTCAGTGTTTATCTCTTCGTGTTTTTCTCCACACCAGGAGCTCTGAAAGCTTAGTGATATTTTCTATTTTAAAAATAGTTGATCATTTAACTGCAGGAGTTGGAATTCAGAGGGAGCCATGGGCACTGTCCCTGTCTCAGCAGTGAAGAGAGGCACGGCAAGACCTGTCCATGGAGGGAGTCAAGGGGTTCCCTTCACTTCTCACTGCATTGCTCAGTAGGGATTGACCTCTGCTTTCCACTGATTGGTGGGGAATGAGGCCTCAGACACTTATCCAAGGCTACTTCTGAACAACTTCAAATTCTAAGGAATGCAAGAATTACACTGGAATCAAAACTTGAGGTGGGACCTAAGGCTCCAAGGACATAAAAATTCTGAGCCTCTTCCCATCCCTGGTGTGCACGCACTTCCCAACCTCACTGCTTCCTTCTGCAAAGTGGAAAATAACCCAAATGTCATCTTCTTTGTGGATAGATTTTACCAGGCCTTCTTCTTTTCCATTCTCTATTAGGGGAATACCACATAGCTAGGGTGTATCATAATACAATATGCCACCTAGCTATTTATCTTCTTTCCTAAGCCAAGAAATAAATTCTGGATGAATGCTGGACGTGCTGGATGTGATTTTTTTCCAACATATCCCTCAAACATAATAATCATAATAACAATAATTATGATAATAACATTAATAATAACAATTTTTGTCTGCTACTCCTACTACTACAACAATACATACTTAGTTCCCAAAGAAGTTTCACAAACAATGCTGCATCTAGACAGCTCTACAAAAATGTGTTTACTTTTGGGCTTAAAAGCAGCAGCTGAGCAGTAAATAGAATAGAGGAAGAACAAATTTGGTATGAGAAAAGTGGGATAAACTGCAGTTTCTACAAAGAGAGTCATGACATTTGTCTATCTTACTAGAAAGTTTTCACCTTAAAAGCATTCTGGAAATTGAGCATAGCTCAGAAGGCTGTAAAGACCAGGTGGAATTTACAGGGATTTGGATATGAGGTGTTAGAAAGTCTGACCATCTCAAGAACCCTCTGTGTTTATGTCACTAAACAATGCCCTGTGGACTTGAACTATTCTTGTATGGCCCTTAAAATACTGGCTTCAACTTGCACTCTAGTCAGTTTGTCATCAGAGAACTCATCAGTGCAGAAGTGAACTCTGGAGGAGCTGGGTCTTTAACAAACATAAAGTGGACCAACAAAGACAATAGTTTACCTGACTCAGTCAGGGATTTCACTTGGTACCTGATCTTATTTCTTCATTTCCTTGCTGTGCATCTCTCCACCAGCTCCTGAATGATGCAGGCAATACTGAAGTGAAATAATCCCCATGGGAATTTGTGGTGAATAGTTCAACAACCCCACCTGAAGTATGTCATGTCTTTGGCAAATTGAAGTGGAAAGGGTTGTCTGGGTTATCAGGGACAACTATCTGCACTCATAGGCAACTCCTTCATCTATTTCCTCTCCTAGACCAAGTACAGTCTATCTTAAAATTAATTAAGGTATCTTTGTAAAATCTATAATAAAATATACCACTAAGAGACTTTCCCTGGTTTTATGCTATTTTTCACTACTTTCATCTCCTTAGTTATGGTTTCATTCAGAGTTCATGCTCATGTTTTGATTATTGTTGAATGTTGTCTTAAAATGTTGTGGGTAATTTTTCCCCAACGATAGATGGAAAAAGGGGAAAAAATGATTCTTTCTGGACAAATGGTTGCGTACATATTTATTTTCTCAGTGTAGAAATGAAGATAACTAATTCCTCCTTAAACATTCAAAAAGTACTGAGAAAATCATGTTTGTTTTGTTTTTGTTTCAAAATTAAATTGGCAATTTTCATATCCAAATTTTTATTTCCCAAGCTGTCCCTTTTGAAAGACACCTGTAAAAATGCAACAAGGATCCACTGTAATCTTTTAAATCCAGATGCTTTTAGAGCACGTATGATATATACATACATGTACACTGTATAGAAGTTTGTCTTTGTTTACCATATTATCTGCTGTGCTGTAATTACTTTTCTGCATTAGGTTTGTATGGGGTTTTGGTTTGTTGGGGTTTGTTTTTGTTTTCTTTTGTGATTGTTTATGTTGTTGTTGAGTTTTGGGATTTTTTGTTTGCTTTGTTGGGTTTGTTGTTGTTGTTGTTTGTTTGGGCTTCTTTTTTTCTGAAGACTGTAAAAATTGAAATAAAACCAAAGTTCTGTGTTAGTAGAACTTTTGCAAAAGGAGATGTATGCTTGAGAGAGAAGGCTCCACCTCTCAGGAGGCTTTGTTTTTATATTGCTGAACATACAGAGCACAAAGGGAAGGATCTGTCCTCCCATATATCATTTCACTCCCTGTTGGAAAAAGAGAAAGTTTCAAATCACCCATTTAGAAGCCTGCTCAGTCTTTTTTTTAACTTAACTTTTAAGGGAGGAGGAAACAAAGGAATTCAAACTCATTCATTTGGAAAAGCTGATTAATGCTTTCACTGATTTTGAAGTGAGGAAAAATCCATTCAAAAGAAATGGGGTGAATTTGGAGATTCTTACTATCAAAAAAAGAACCAGGGGACATATGAGTTCTCAACAGCTACTGTAATCCCAGGCTATTAACAATGGATGAAACTGAATTTACTTGAATTTAAATGAGCTTAATACATTGCCATAAATAGTTATAAATTTGAATAAGCAACTGTGTTATAATTACTACACTAATTTTTCTTACTTAGTGGAGGCAAGAAAGTCCTTTGTGTTGGAGGAGATGATCTCCATAGGACATACTTTACCACACATCATTATTCTACTAAAAACTGAGACAAAAATGCTTATTTATTTGAGGGCAGTTCCCAGCTCCCTTTTAATCTCCAACATATCCCCATTATATATTGACCCCACTCCTGTTTTTCTTGTTCTTTTCCCCTTTATATAGCTGAAGTAGCTTTTACTTGTTAAAACAATCATTTCTAGATCTAATATTTCCCTGGTGGAGTTGATGATCTCTCTTTTTACAGTCCTTATAGACTTCCTATTTATTCTTACTCTCTTACAGAAGAAGTAATTTGTCTTGTTAAGTCTGGAAATCTTTCCTCAATGTTTTCCTCCCTTACTTGTAGTAAAAATGACAGATCTTTGAAGGTCAATACCGATAATTTTCATTATTATTTCAATTTTTAAAAAATTTTTTATTTTGATTTCTCCAAATAAAAAGATTAATTTTCTAATATTTTGTGTATTTCTTTTTAGGTAAGTTAATCAACACAAAATCCAAATTCAGTTTTCCACAGCATCTTCCTTACTTTTCAGAAATCACATTTGTATTAGTTTGTAACTAGTTAATTAATAACTTTCTCGTAACAGTGTCAAAGACTTAAACATCATGATTGCCTCCAACAGCATTAAGATCAAGGCAGGACTTTGCCCTCTGTAGAAAACTGTGCAAAAAAGCAACTGCTGCTCTGCAACCAAGCAAAGCCCCAGTATGCCTCAGAGGACTGCAGGGCATCCAGTGTTGGAAAAGACGGTGTAAAACTGACCCCCTCCCAGGGGAGGTGCCTGGGCATTCCCAAGAGCGCCTGAACGTATTTGAACTCTGTGTTTTGTGGGACCCCCACTACTCAACAAGCAGAGACAAAATCTGGTGGAGAAATGTTTGGTTCTCATTTCCAGCAGTAGTGTTAAGCTAGAAGCATTCATTCTCAAATTCCTCTAAGGAAATGCAGAATTTTCATTGAAGACACAATAGCCACAGTATTTGCTTCAAATGTCTTTACCCATATCCAAGTCTATCTAAAGGTAATTTCAGCTTTACATTTTAGTCATATCTAAAGATCTGTGGAGATCAAGTAAAGCTCAATGGTTTGTGAAAATATACTCCTTGCATATATCTTATTATGGCAACTATCTTTGAGTATTTATATTTACAGAAACATGAGATGAGATGAGATAAAATAAAGAAAGAAAAGATGATGGAACTTTGCAATTAGTGATTTCTTTACTTCTATAAATCAATGATCTGGAAACTTTGATCAATACACGTAAGTCCAAGTTGATCTGTGTTATGTGTCAAAGTGACACAGTAATTAATATTCCTAATATTAATCTAATGTGTTTCTCTACTTGTCTATAAAGCACTGAAATTGAGCCTTTATAATGTTATCAAGTTGTTCCATTCCTTTGCAAGAAAATCAAGTTATCTCACCTTCATCTATCACACAGGACAACTGGAAAGCAAATGTAAATTTAAAATTGTGCAAAGGATAAAACCTAAATATTTATTTTATCTAAGAATTCCTTATGTGGAAAAGACCACTGAGCATGGAATTCTTGCAGCACAGTATATGAATCCCAAATTCTTTTTCTGAATGAAGGACAAGTTCAAATATCTGAAACTGAATATTTGGTGAAGCCTTTGTCTCTAGAGTCTATATATTGCATGGACATATTCATTTATCTCTTTAAGAAAATATAATTTTTAATTTTCTTGAAGAATATGTATTCCATGACTTCACAAGACCAATGGCCCAGTTGATCAGCAGCAACAGGATCTATCTAGAGAGACGCTTACTCTGCCTCTCACAGACATGGAATAAATTAAAATATTAGATTATTAAACAGTAAATTTATATGAACAACAAAATTCCTAATAAATACACATAAAAACTCGTACATACACACATACAGGTCATATGAATACACAATTTACATCTGAGATTCAACGTCTCAAGTCTCTTTTCATACATTTTGCCAGGCAGCATGACAAGTACTCATTTTGTTATACTGATGCCTTTTCCTAAATATATTTGCAGTGCTGCTGATAAACTTTTTCAGAAGAACAAGATAACTTTTAATATTTTCAATTTTCTCAGTTTGAAAAATATCCTTTCAATACATCATTATTATATATAATAATATATATAATATATATAATCATCATTATATATAATATAGATTATATATTTTCAACGGCAATACCTCAGGGGTACCAAAATGCACAAATATTTTTGTTTTTATGTATATTTTCCCCCTAAACAGTCACTTGCTTACACAGGTCAGCTAAATAGGCAAATTTTATCTGTCTACTTCAGCTTTGGTAAAATAGCTTCTTCTGTTAAGGCATTGGCTGCCTTTGTATTTATAACTGGGCCCTGAATGTTTAGCACCTACCTTAGGGGCTTCCTTATGAACTTGGCCCTTACAATAATCCCTCCTGGAAAACAAACAAACAAACAAGTGTGAGATACAATTATCTCTGTATTTTTTTTCAATTATATAATCATTGTACATATCTTTTTCTAACATTACTACTCACAAAGGCATTTAAGTCTTCAGATTTAAAGTCTTCTCATTTCTGGTACTTCTAAAAAAAGTTTGATCACTCTTGTGTTTCTACTCAATACAATTAATTCAGTATACTGTTTTCTAAATGTAAATAATTTTTAAAATTTTACAAGTTAGTGTTAGATGGTAATGAATTAACTTAGAAAACATCATTTCTCTGTGTCATATTATACTGGGGGAAAAGATGCTGGTGAGCACAGCTTTGTGTGTCTGAACCTGGCCTGCAGAACTTCTCTATTACATGATGGCCAAAACAGTGAGAGAAAATATTCCTCTGAAGCCAAATGGACAGGAAATATTGCTGCAGAAGAGCATGAACTGGAGCCAGTAGTGAGTTGTTAATCCTCAGAGAAGCCTCTGAATAACAAATAGGTACATATTTTCTCTGACACTCACACAGAAAAAACCCTACACTTTGAACTTATGGTGTTGAAACCTTTACGTTCAATAGCTGAGCTACACAATGCACTCAATGAAATAAATAATAAATGAATAAGTGCTTGGATGGATTGGTTAGCTCACTGTGGAGCTGCAATCCTTGGTTAATAATTCCTGACCATTTAATATTTCCAAACAGAAGAGTTTGAAACTGAAATTAAAGAGATATGGGTCCAAAACCCAAGTCATTCCACCAGCAGCATGCTCACTGGTAAGTTTTTTTCATCAGAAAGTCACCTTTTCTGCATGTTACTCTTAAACACTTTGGAAAATCATGTTCACGTACAGATGTGACTGTATTAGGAGAGTTTTCTCATCATATGTGATCTTTGCCTTGACCAAAGTATTACACTATCAGAGGCAATTACTTTGTCACTGAATTTTAAAAGGAGGACTTTTTTTTTCCCCTGTGAATCACTTGACCCAGAGGTTAGTTATTCACTGTTACCCTAATTGAATCTGTACTTTCCATTCTTATTCAAATAATTTTTTTGGTTGTCTTTCAAGTTGGCTTTACATTCTGTTTCAGTGATTTGTACACATCGGGAGCTGAAGTCTGTGGGATAAAATACCTTCTCGTACCAAAACTAGGAGAAATTATTATGTTTAGGAATGTATACACATATGGTAACATGTTTATTTTTAGGAAAGTGCATGTGTATGACAGTGGATTATGGATATAATTTGACTTCACATGTGTTAAAGAAAATGGCAGGCCAAGTTTTAAGTATTTTTCCACGAGTCCTTTCTTTCAACCTGAAGGAGAGAAACATGCATTAGGTTTCACATTGACACAAGTATTTGAAACATGGAATATTATTTGACTGGATAAAATCTGTTTGCTTTCAAATTTTTCTGCAAGCTCCAGAGAATGAAAGAATTTGTAGTGTCTTGACCTTGGCTGGCTGCCAGATGCACACCCAGCTCCTCTCTCACTCCCTTTCCTCAACAGGACAGGGAGGGAAAATAAGATAGAAAAGCTGATGGGTCAAGATAAAGATGGGGCAGTCACTTAGCAAGTTACTGTCGTGGACAAAACAGATTCAATCTGGGGAAAATTAACTGATTGAAAAATAATTTATAGTTTGATGGTGAGAAACAGACAAGAACAGACAAAAACTGAAAAATAGATAAGAACTAGAGCCCACTCCCTGCTCTTCCCCAGGTTAGTTTTACTCCCTCATCTTCAACTCCTATACATCCTCTTTCCCAAGTAGCTCAGAGGGATGAGGAGTGAGGGGCTGCAGTCAGCCTAATAGTTTCTGTCTGCTGCTTCTGCCTCCACACACTTTTCCCCTGCTCCAGTGTGAGACCTTCCCATGGGCTGCAGGCCTTCACGGTCCAGCGTGGCCTCTTCAGGGGCTGCATTTCCTTCAGGAATATCCATATGCTATGGATCAGACTGTGCAAATTAAAAAAACAAACAAACAACAAAAAAAACCCCAAACTAACAAACAACCAAAAAACCAAATCAAACCAAAAAAACTCCAAAGAAAACAAAGAAACAAAAAAACAAAGGAGAGAAAACAGAAAGCATGGGGCTCAGGTATGGGGAAAGAGCAAAATAAAGTATTTTCATTTAAAATGAGCAAAGAGCATTAAGTGATGGATTTGCTTGCCTCACTGTTTTTTTGTGTTTAAAAAATCACTTAAGTATCCTCCAAAGTTATTTCTCTAACAGCTCAGTACAAATTAGCAAGTATAATTTTCATTCTTTTCACTACAGTCTTCTATTAACTAGCTATATGGTAATTTTTCTAGTAAATATCCACATATTTCTTCTCCCTTGCATAATATACTTTATACTTATTTTAGTATAAATATGTTATAATGGTTTAAACTCTTTTTTTATCATTTCCCAATAATATAGGATAACTAGAAGACAATGTTGCATACAGTGGCCAAAAAAATATAAAGGCAAAACTGGAAACTTCAAATTCTGTTATTACCTTTGACTACAGAAGTGATGTCTCTGTATTAATTTATGTCATCAATACAAAATGTTGTGTTGCATCCTCATTGTTGTTTTCAGCCTATTTAGAAAGATCAGAGAAATTTCTAAATACCACCAGGCTAACATCTAGAAAGAATATATATTATTAAACTGATCTTAAAATGAAAAGTCTAGAAAAGGCTCCAGATGTCAAAAACATTTCTCTTCAATGGGAGAGATATAAAAATTGCGCTTGCACCCTGTGTTTGACTTCATAAACTTGAGCTAGTAGGGAAAATCAAGGAAATGTCTTTGCTTTTTTGCTTTTTTCAATAGTTTTTGCAAATTGTCAGATACACTTTATAAATGTCCATGCATTGAAGGCTAAAGGAAAATTTAGCATGCATACTTTAAAGGAATTTAGGCATGGATTTGCTGGGAGCCTAACTGCCCAAGCCTACCAAAATCACTGCTCATGAGCAAGTAGTAAGGAACAGCAAGAAAACACAGCTAAGGTTGGACTTCAGCTGCAGACAAGCTCTGAAAAGTCAACTTTGAAAAATCTGACACACCAAAATCCCATTTAACCTTTTCCTTAAGTATGTATTTTTCCACATGAGGTTGGGAGGAAAGTCTAGACACCAGTCTGGGAAATTCTCTCCTCCCAATACCACTTCAGTATCTTCCCCATTTAAAGTCAAGTGCATGTGCAGTCTTTGAAACAGAGACCGAACCTCAAATTCTCATTCTTAGTAGTGGGCTATGAAGCATTGAACCAATTTGTGTTAGGAGAACCTATCTTTCCCAGCATTTGCCGCCCCCTGGGAGCCATTATGCAAAAATGGAGGGTAGGAAAAAATGTTTCTTTGAGCTGAATCTGGACACCAAAGTACTTACTAAATGGAGTGAGTCATGATACTCAAAGTGGAGCTTGCTTATTTACCTTCTTATCAGCTGAATGCTTAGCAGCTCATTTCTGGGGTTAGTCCATTTATAAAGAAAAAGAGAAACACTGCATTTGGATGCAGACGTAGTGTCTCAGATTTAACCTACAACTGCAATTCCAAAGTGAAGCTGAGAACCTTAGAGCAGGCAGCTCTAAGCAGTCTGAATAAGTTTCAAGCCTTTCCTTCAGACACATAATCCAATGCACACATAATCCACAGTACACAAGAAATCACTGTAGACTAACATGATGTCGTACAAACAGGTAGTAGAAAGATAGTCTTGCAGCAAAATCTGGAATATCTGACACACATGAGCCTCACTTCTGCCAGAAAGGATTTGTCATGCATATTCTTTTGAAGGAATAGACTGCTTTCTTCTGATAGAAAGCTGTGAATCATTTGCTTTTAAGAAAAGCCATACGAGATAATATAAGTAAAAGAGAAGAAACAGATCTGTGCATTCTTTGTGTATATAGAATCAATCATAAAAGAGCATAGGTTGGATAGATCACCCAGTCCAACATTCTGTGGGATAGGAAGCCCAGATAAAATTATTTAAAACCCTGTTCAATGGCATCTTGGAAACTTCCCCATGATGGGGACTGTCACAAGCAGTGGTTCCAGGGAATAACAGTTTTCACTGTAAAAAATTCCTTTCTTATGTCCAGATAAAGCCTTTCCCAGTACAGCTCTTACCTACTGCCATTTGTCTTCTCATGGTCTCTTGTGAAGAGGGAGCCTCTGTCATCTTTGCAGTCATCCTAAAACTAGTGGAATACTGTGATTAGCTCCCCACTGAGCCCTCTCTCCTCAGGCAGAAAAGACTTGACTCCTTCAGTCTTTCCTCCTGAGGCAGGCTCTCCAGCCCTTTGATCACCTTCATGGCCCTCCTTTGGACCCTGTCCAGTCTGTCTGCATCCTTCTTCACTAGTGGGGATCAAAACTGGGCACAGTATTCCAGGTGCAGCCTCACAATTGCTATGTAGACCTAGCTTACATAGTAGACATCATTATAAGTGCGTTTCCAGCCCTTTGAGTCCCTGTGTTGATGTGAACCTGAATTTGCACCATTCTTGTTCACTCTGATGAAAAATTTGGTGCTTTTGTTTTATTTCGTGTTCCTTCACTGTAATAATTAGATTTTGGATCCAACTGGGATTATCACATTGTACCTCCTTACTTTAAAGGTGCAATATTGGAAAATTACCAGACCATAAGAAAAGATGAGACTTACAAGAAGTTTTATTTGCAATTATATTAACTTTTATGATTCAGAACTGCATGTCTTGGGTTACTTGGGTTACACTGTTTTTTTCTCACTGTGAGAAGCTCAGCCACCCAAGCACTCTGCTGCATTTTAGTAATTCTGCTTGGTTTTTTCATAGTTAGATTGTCTTTTAAAATACCCACAGAGCAGCCATAATGCCACTGCCAAGTTAATCTAAAAGGGTCTCTAGTCATCACCATCACTAACTGAATTCCTGTAGAATAGAGAATACATTTTTGTCCCCTACTAAAATTGAATACACCTGGCTCTATTTTGCAGGTACCTAACACCTCATGGTCTACTGAATAACTGTGTATTTGTCTGTCTGCACAAAAATGTGCATAAATGCAAGCACATAAGTGAGTTCATGATAATCTCTCGTTTCCAGACATCTGCCATAACGATTCCAGATCCCAAACAGCTTCTAAAGTTTGTTTTAGTTTAGGTAGGGCTCAGTTTATTGAAGACACAAACACAGTCTGAACTTTACATGCCTCTGGAGTCTGCAAAAGGCAGCGGCAGCTTTCTCAAAATGTTCAGTACTTCCTGCTTTGAGGTCTGATTCCCTCTCGAGAGCTGAACATGAATAAGAACTCAACCTCTGTAAACAATTGTTTCTTCCACAAAAAAAAAAAAAAAAAAAAAAGAAAAAATAGGATCAGCCTTAGGGATGCAGTGGTCTTGAACAGAAAGATACTCCTGCATAAAATGCAACCCAACAACAGAGATCAGAACAATGCCTTCAACTTTCTCCACTTCCTTTACCTTCATATCTCATTGTGATTATATAGAACTCCTCATATTTTTGAAAGCTGTATCCTTGGTGCAGAGACCTCCTATCACACATTTCTAAGATCAAGGGAACAGGAGAGTGGTTTTGACAGCACATTGTTGCAAGAGCCTTTGTACTTTTCTGTAGAATATGCAATTGATCTACACACTGCAAAGTTATCCTGGCTGATGAGTGAAGTGTTGAGGAGTTCGTCCTAATTCATCTCTCTTGACTTACGCAGATAACCTGGGCTCAGAACCTTACCTTCCTCACTCCTACCTTGACAGACTTCTCTGATGTGCTTGAATGAGAGGCTTGGCCTGCCCAGGCTCTCTCTGTAGTCAAAAGGAAGTGTAACTTCAATTTTCTGAATCTTTCAGTATTATTGAGTTGGAAAATAGGAGATTAAGATGCCTAAATTTTATTTTATTTTCCTCAGGTAAAAGCTTTAAGTAAAGAGGATTAAATGAAATCTTTAGAGCAAAGCAGTGATGCAGATCCTAACTGTTCAGTGTTCAGTGCCAGCTAATAGCCTCTGTTATGTAGAATAAAATGCTTTTGAAACTTTCTTCAGACTTCTCAAGCTCTTAACAATGCTCTTCATAAAGCCAATTCAGCTTCCAAGAATGAGAAACCGGGTTGACCAAGCCCTTATGAGAAACCATACCTGTCATGCAGTCCTTGCCAGTTCTGTACCCTCAAAAGCCCTTCTGGGCATCTTCTTATATCCCCTGAGCAAACCTAATTGTTGTTTTGGACATTGAGGGTAGTTGGGTTGTATTCTAGAGGGATGTCATTACACAAATAATTAATAATTTAACTTGAATCTTTACTTTTGGGCAATTTTCCAGATACTAAACTATTTGAGTTGAAAGTTCTGCTACAACTAGGACGGTGAAATGGTAAGTAGTGAAAAAGACAGGTACCTAAATGTGCTGTGAAATGTAACTCTCACCAGCAGACAGCACGGAGGTAGAAGCTCATCAAGGAGATGTAGCTTAATTCAGGCATTCCTCATCCTTATGATTTTTGTAAAACAATGCAAACTGTCTAACCTTCACATGTAACATTTAAGTGTGTATTTTATTATTCTTCTATTTTTTTTTCCTTAAAATAATTTATGTAAGTTTCTAGACATTAATTTAATTTGAGTCAACAGCGTTATGTTTATATGGGAATCACAGAATCATAGTAAATAAAGTCCCAAGGGGTCATCTAATACATCTTATTGCCCAAAGGCAAGATCAACCATGACTAAACTATTCTTGACAGATTTTTGTCTCACTAGTTCTTGAAAACTTCCAGTGGCAGAAGTTTGCACGTTCTCCCTTGGCAGTGTACATTAGGGCTCTGCTATGCCTATAGCTGAAAAGGTTTCTCCCAACTGCCAACCCAAATCTTCCTTGCTGTCATTTAAACCCATTGCTTCCTGTTCTATCTGCAAGGAATAAATAGAAAGCTTATTCCATTCAAAAAATTTTGGGTTCTGAAAATTATAGTTTTACTCTGTCTGAATACTCTCCAGATTTATAAGCAGCATACCTGGTAATCTCTTCAGCTACGATGTCTTCCACTTCTTCTCCACACGTTACCAGCTACCTTTTCTCACAAAACCTAATCAGATTGCCTGATATAATTTCTTCTTGACAAATCTGTGCTGGCTGTTACTTCCCAAATTATTCTTTAGAGTGTTAAAACCAGATTATTGTTTGTTTGGTTGGATTGTTGTTAGTAGGTTTTTTAATATAATGTTTTTTTCATGTGTATCTATATGTGTATATAATCCGTATTTATCTATACCTTTATGTTACTAAGAACTCTGAAATTGTGGTCCATAGTTTCCTGGTTTGTGCTTCCTCCTACCTCTCCTTTTACAGATCAGTACTCTGCTTTTTCTGAGTGCCCTGAAAATGTACCTGTTCTCCAAATGTTCTCATAGATAAGTGCAATAGTGTTTGAGCATGTTTCAGATACTCCTCAGGGGTTCTAGACTAAATTTTTTTGTTCAATTTAGTTTCAACAAAACTTCTACAAGGAGTCTCTAAGCAGTTCTTCTGTATTGAATTGAGTTCTTATCCCGCTGTGAATGAGGCTAGTCAGCCATCTGATTACAGCTAATGTTTTTCTAGTGAAGTATGGAAACAAAACCTCTCATATCTCAGCTCTTCCATCATTCTTACTTTCATTCCTCAATAATGTTAACTCTGCTGAAAAGCAAGTGATCTCTTCCTTCCAATGAGATGTTAACTATCTCAGCAAGGAATGAATATTTTCCTCATCGTGCATAGATATCTCTGTGCTGATTTTTAAGATATATGACTTTAATAAGATGATACTGAAAATCTGAGCTGCCTCTTATGCTTACTGACTGCCAAATGTTCCAAATGTCCCCAGACAATATAGCCACCTTTCTTCTGACAACTTGTGTAATATATGAAATGTTAGCTGCAGAAAGCACCAAGTTACATCAAAAGTTATTTAGCAGTATGCAAATCAACCAAATTAAAACTCCAGTTAAAAAATGGTATTTGAACACTGTGTTCACTTCAACATTTGTATCAGCAGCCATCTGTATTTTCTGTGCCTGAAGCTCTGAAAGGCTCCCTGTTCTGTTGCAGTGGAATACCACGCAAAGAAATCAGCTGGTGATCTAGTCAACTCACAGCTCAGCAAGGGACTGTGCCTGAGAACCTAACGGATCAAGGGGATCAATCTGACTAGAGGACCAGAGTTGTCCTCCTTTTCCAGCAATAATGGACTCAAACCTCTGCTGACTTGAAGCCTGGGAAATGATGCAGTGAACTCTCTGTGAGATTGTGGGAAACATGGTCTTTGTTCTGACCAAAACATTAAGTTCACCTTTTTCAATCATACCTTTTTATTCTTCCTCAAAGTGCTGTCTGGTCTCTATTGGATGGACCCAGGGCCAGAGAAAACAGGCTCAGTGATTTGAAGACCATTTTGAAATACTAATTTTACCTTTCTTTCTATTTGTGTTTCTTCCTGATCTCACCAGAAAGATGCATTACATTAATCCAATATTATTTATTCTGTCTAGTTATTGAAAAGGACAGAAAGGAAAAATTTTCAGTTATTTTTGGTTTATTCATACTGCTTTGTTTTCCCAAGCCTCCTCATAAAGCATGTCTTTAGTTCGTTCTTAAAAAATGCAAGCAGGCTTGAAGAGCCTGATTTAAAATAAAATTTTCAAACAAAAGTTCAGAAGGATGAACTCCCATTTAGGAGGGGAATTTCATCAGAGCAGTGTTCTCAGATATTAATTTTATGACTTATTGAAAAACACTTCTTTGAAATCTGACAGTGTTTATGCAAAATTTGTTTCCCTCAGTGGATGGGTCATATCTTAAATATTTACCTTCTGCCTACTTCGTATTAATCTAGGATAAACATAGTGTGTGGTACAAGTCTTGAATTAATTTTATTTTTTCTGTGTTCAAAGACCTGAAGAGTTCACTAAAGATTTATTTTCTGGGAGGAAAGACCTGCTTTTCATCATCTGGTTACTCGGGTCCCATAAAATATGCAATGCATGACAGAATCTCAACTCCCAATCTCTGTTGGCAAGGTAGTGTCCAAATAACATAAACCATGGTTCTTTGGTTTTTTTCAATGAAACTTAAGTGGTCTATATTAATTATACATAAACTAGTATGCCAAGACGCCAATGATACTGAAAATGCTGCAGCAAAAAACATTTCAGAGAGGGGGACATTCAAAATTCACTGCCAGGGTTCAGTGCTCCAGAGTAGATTGGAGTGATTCCATGGATATTTTGTCTCAGTATACAGAAAAGACAAGATTTGTAAGATTATTTTTCCAAAACCAATTAAACGCAGTGAGTTTGAAATTTGCTGACAAGTGCTGAAGTTTGATGGTCTCCACTCTTCTGGTGCACTTTAAAAAGCTGGCCATGAAAACATTCAAATAACAGCTTATTCAGTCCTATCTGTGCTCAGCCAGTCAATCAAATTTCAATTGGTGGCCAAACTGTAAAGCAGGAACTGGATATTGTGTGGTATCAGCAAAATCAAGATGGAATTGATGGTATTATAAGGATATGGAGAAATAGAGATCTTGGACTTGGGGAGTAAAAGCAGATAAAAGAAGAAGTAGATCTGGACTCCGACATTGTGGAATAGGAAAGGGTGTAGAAAGGCATATAATCGACAATGAAAGGGAGACTTGAAGGAGTGAGAAACAGAAAATATAGAAAATAATAGCTGATTAAAAAAAAGAGGGAGAGACACAGAAAGTTCTGGTGCAATCTGGAATAAAAGGACATAGCAGAGTTATGTAAGCTGCAGTAATTCTGGTAAATATGGAGACATAATAGCCACCTGGCACATATTCTGTGAGGTAAATTAACAACTAAATTCTTAGGAGGTATCTGTTAATATTGTTTTTTCCTCAAAATATTTTCACTTTTAAAAAGTAATCAAATATTTTTGTTTGTTGAGTGCATTATCCATCATGAAAGTGTAGTATTTGTAAAGTTCATGGAAAACGTAATTTCAAATGTATGCAGTTCCAGATTTAAATGAAAAGAAAAATTTAAATTCAATTTCTGAGTTGCCAAATTCAAAGCCACCCACAAAACATCCTGAAGACTAAGGAAATGAAGACCATTTAAACAAGTGATAGCATAAAACTGGCGTGGGGAGCAGGGTCATGCTGATAGCTCACAATGTGTGTCTGTACTGGCACGAAGTTATATAATATTTTATACACTAGCTATCAAATTAAAACCAACAGGAATACACAAATTGCAACTTTTTTATATATATATGAACATAGGAGACTACTACTCACTCGATCTGCAAAATCCATCTTAATTAATCAGCATTTCTTCCTATTTCAGGTTAATAATTAAGTGAGGCATCAAGAGATTTGACTATTGTTTTACATGCCAATGATATTTACCCAAATATTTTTAGTGGCTCTCTTCCAGACTTGAGTCTTGATTTTATTTGGAGTTGTACAGAATGCAATGCGTGCCACAAAGCATTTCCAATTTAATTGGAAGATAAAGGGATAAAGAAAGATAAAGTGATCGCACTGTATATTTGGGGCAGGAGTTGAAATAAGCCCAGTATCCTGATTTCACAATTGCAAACTAATGCTACCTGTGCTGTCTTACATAAATCTTTGCATTGGATACATTCTTTATTCTTTCAGCTGTTCAGTGTAAAATCCTGTCCTCTTGCACTGGTGACACTGGAAAGGTTTTCTTCTTTCTCTGAGAGATATTTCCTGGATGTCAGGAATGGAAATTGAAGCAGCAAAAATGTTTTTGCACACATCATTGCTGCTCAGTCATTTTAGCTCCTGACCTCACCCTACTCAATTAAGAAATCCTTGGAGCCTCAAGATAGCATCTGACTTGTGAAGTACTGGGTGCTTTCTGCTTCATTTGCTGTTCATAGTGCCTTAACAGGAAAGCATGCTTCACAAATTAGGAAGGCTGTGAAGACTGTTCTTGTGTGTCTATACACCCACAGAGCTCACACATCCATGCCCATGAATGCACATATATACACACGTGCTGTGACTGAATTCAGTCTGTGTCTCTGCAGTTTGATAAAGACACAAAGTTTATCAAACAGTTTATGTCATTTATTAGAACTAAAGGTAGAGACACAATAAATTCTGTGTTTATGCACTTAGGTGTAAAAATATGTTTTAATGCACAGAGATGTATCTGAATGAGTAATGTATTTTCATGTGTACGTGGGTGTGTCTCTAAGTGCACATGTATGCATTCTCTAGACACAGCTGATGGTGTTAGGGTCCAGCAGACACTTTAAGCTCTGAAAGAATGCAACTAAGCACAGAAATAACTTAGATGTAAAGCTCACTTGGGGAGGGAAGAGGGATTTTTAATTTTTTTTAATAGCTAAAAATGGGCTCTGTATAAAGGGAACAGCGAGCTGAATATAATTCCAAGCCACATGGTAGACAATTTGCATCCCACAGAGGAAAATGGCAACATTGAAAGGCTACAGCATTTTTATCCTACCTAGCAATTATCTGTTTTTGGACTTCATGTAACAAATTTCTCTTTCCCCTAGTCTCATACAGTGAATAAGAACTCAAAGCAAATGCTTTCTACTTTGACCACATAATTTTCTTCAAGAGCCTTACACAGGATAAAGGGTAAATAGAGTTAGTTCATCAGATATAATATCTGAACATTGAAAACAGAAACACATTTTCATTTAAGGTTTTCTTCCACTAACAGTGAGGCAGCAACTTGGCAGAATACAGTGATGGCAGGAGGCAAGGAGAGAACGTGTGCCCCAATGTTTGCAGCAGGTTAGCCTCTTGCTGGATAGATGAGCTGCCAAAGGTTGATCACACAGAGCAGAAGTGCAAATGACTATGCAATTGTAACCCTACTGCACTAATGAGAACCCAAAGGCCACCTTGCCTGGAAACTTGTAATTATTGCTGCTGGATCAGGCCCCAAAAATGCTGCTGACACAATACACTTTAAATTACATGTTTATGTTCCAGGAAATGGTTCCTCTGGAGAAAACACTGAACTGACCTTCAGACCATAAACCCATGTCCTCTTGCCCTTAGTAGTGATGGAATTGATCCCCAGAAGCCTTTTTAATCTTACTGTTCATCTCACATTCTACCCTTTCTCCACTTGAGAGCAATGGGATAACAAAGAGGAGTTGGAGAAGATTGGAGGTGACACTGCTGGTAAATAACTCTGATTTTTAAGAAATTAGTTTTAAAGAAAAAAGAAAAATTCTAGTGAAAAGGGATAGCTCACCTTTCTGTTTTATACTGAAGGAAAACCATAGCAGCCTCAGCCTTGGATATCCTAAGACAATAGCTAAGTGCAGTGCTACTTCACCAGCAAAATAAGTTTCTCCTGAGCCCTAAAGTACACAAATTCCTTCCCTGAAACTTCCCTTCCCTTCCCTTCCCTTACCTTCCCTTCCCTTCCCTTCCCTTCCCTTCCCTTCCCT
>JAOTQP010001286.1:70094135-70173475 GCA_026413545.1 Cichladusa arquata | reverse complement strand
CCTTCCCTTCCCTTCCCTTCCCTTCCCTTCCCTTCCCTTCCCTTCCCTTCCCTTCCCTTCCCTTCCCTTCCCTTTTCTTTTTTCCATTTTCCTCATGCCTGCCATGAGATTAATCTCTTCTACTTCTTTTTCCTTTATATCTCATTATCCTGTCAAATCAACATGACAAGTTGGCAATGTGGCAATATTTCAGCAACCACTATCAATTTTGCTTATTGTGCCTAACTTTTAAGTGCATATTAGTGTTTTTTTTTCCAGGCATTTCCCAAGTTTCCATTCTTAGAGGTGGGTCAGGAAGAAAATAAGTTGTGTATTCTTGTTTTTTATGAAGAATTTGAAATCGACTTGACTCTCAAGGGAAGTATGTCCTCAGATAAATATCACATATTTTTTCTTCTAACCTCCTATGACTTTTGGAATTATGAATTAATTCTATCTCTCACACTGATTCTGAAGTAAAATCAAGAAAAGAAAGATGAGATCCTTGAATTCAGAGACATATTTATGGTAAAACTAGGAAAAAATGGCAGATATATTAAAGCTTTTTTTGCTACCCCAGTCGCTAAATCCAAGCTCACACCAGTGTTCTCTTGGAGTAAAAGTTGGTTAAATTTGAAAACTGTAAGCAGCAGTGATCTACATGGAATCACCATCAGAATGGTATGCACAGCTAGTAGAGAGTACTGTCCTAGCTAATTAGGCTTCCCTCTCATTTGGGCTAATTAGCTGGCACACTAAATTTATGTCCCTAAGCTATTTCCACCCTTAGACCGAACTTTTCAAGCTAGTTTGGAGAATTCTACCCCATCATAAGTTGCACATCTTAAGTACTGCTTGCAGCACCCAAAATATACAGCCAGATACCATCTCCTTGCTCTTCTGCTTTGGACATCAGCATACAGCCTTTGGGGGGTTTTTGAGAACCCATACTTGGGAATGCTGCAGGAAATCAATGGAACCACCTGCTTGGCTATCTCTACAGACAGAGCCTTACACAAGGTGTGCTACTAAAATGTAAATAATAAATAAGGTTCTTCCCCTGTGGACTCAGTTGTATGACCTACTAATGTAAAAGTGGTTTTAAGGATGCCTTTGTTGTGTATGTTGTTTAAAAATTATATAAAGACTATCTTGAAAGGGAAAGGTGCAGTTCAAAACTAATCTTAACTAATACTGGAAGGTTTTCTGGGGTTTTTTTTTGGACCTGATTTTAGCTCTGTCATCAATTAAAAAGTGCCTTTAAAATGTTCAAAGGAAGAGTTGTATCAGAGAAGACAAGAAGACAGACTAGAATAAGCAGACAAAAGTGGATATCAATAAAAGTGTGTCTGTATGTGTGTATATGAACATACATGTATTTACACATGTGTGCATAAACTATAGGAAGCATCTGTAAAACCAAGATATAAATTGCAATTTTGGCCTGTGTGACTCCTGTTGAGGACAATCTTTCCAGTAGAATAAATGGTGCAGCAGCAAAAGCACTTCTCTAATGCCTGCTTACCTACAGCCCTGAGGGAAGTGGAATCTTCACAGACTGTCTATATGAGTAAAGAGAAGCTGACTTGTCGAGTTGTGCTTTTATTATTTTGTAGAAGAGGTTTCTTGGACTAGCTGACAAATTGAGTAAGGGTAAATAGAAAGATTCATTTAGGCCAAGAAAAATTTCTTTAGAGGAGATAAAAATTAAGTTCTGCTACCACAAAAAGAAAATATAGGCACCAAAATAATTTTTTTAAATGCAGAAGCAGAAAAGTACTAAAAAAAAAAAGACTGCAAAAGGATTTTCTCCTAAAAAATTGCCATTGAAAGTTTCTCGCTGCTCTGACCAGAGTTTAGCATTTTTATCTCTTTTCCGTACCAGTTGCTGAGATTTATCAAAATAAAAAGCAAGCTGTTCTTGACATCAGAAGGGGTGAAATCTAACTCTAAATTGTTGCCCGAATTTCAGTGAAATCTTTGCCAGTGTCAACTGCATTCAAGTCATAGTACATAATCTGTACAGGATAAGTAAACATGGAAAAGTATTTATGGGGTCCTTTTGAATTCTTGTTTTCTGCTATTGTTCTTTAAAATGCCAGGTAATGTTGTGGAAACCAATATCACTGTTTCACTGAGGCTCTAAGCAATGTTTTATTTCTTGTCTTTTAGTTTTAATGAGAGCTTGCTGCTTGTTACTAATAGAGCTGAGTAAACAATCTATGTACATTTTATTCAATTACTTTAGTTCTTTTTCTTCTTATGGTAATTACCTGTGAGCGGACAATGATTGCTACCATTTGTTTGTTCCTCCCAACTACTTGCTGATTATTCTGCACAGGCAACTTGTAGCCTGTGTTATTGCAAACTGACTGCTTGCAAGTACTCCTTTGGGTATCCGTGTTTGGTTGCCTCAAGCCAAGTACATGCTTCTTTTCCATGATTGGATGATCTACTTTGTCACAAAACACACTCTATTTAATAAATTTACAGCATCATCCTGCAACATGCTCTCTAGACCAACAATGTGGAGCTACATCATGGTGGTTGAAACCTATGTATTAAATGCAATCTGTCTCATGAAAAAATAAATCCTGATAAATACAGTTATTCCAAAGTTAATACACCACTCTCTGTGCAGGCATTTATTTAATTTTGATGTTGGCATTAACAATTAGAAGTGTTTCTTTTACCCAGGTTCATGTCAAGACAATTTCAATTGTCATCAGGGACTGCAAATTAATTCATAATAAGACATTTAGCATTTGGCTTTGTTTCTTTACTGGATTGTAATGTTTCCTTTTAGTCCCTGAGTTCACTTTACATGCAAAGTGCAATGGACAAACAATTATGATTTGCATCAAAGCAAATACATTTCTGAAAGTCTTTTCAGGGCTGCTATTGTAGTAAATCTCTTCCCAGCCTTCTACTTATCGTAAACAACTTAATTTTTTACTATCTGTATGATTAACAGTTGTGCAGAACCTTCTGTGAAACAACATTCTGAACTACGGAAAGGTAATTTACTCCAAAATCACATACCCATTTTTAAATTCCTTTGAGACTGAGTCATATCTGAAATAAATTTAAGGCAATCTGGAAGATTTGTATCCTTAGGAGAGCATCTTGTGCAATCTGGCAGAACTGTGTATCAGTTGCCACTGTCAAGGTCACTTCTTTAGAGTCAGCACCATTTGAAACAGGTGGCTGTTGATGTTTTCTGATAATACAACATATAATTCCACATAGATGTTTAATCTAATCTACCATGAAATCACAGCAGTAATTAAGTCATAGATTTCTCAGAGATCATTTTTGTTGGTCAAATCTAGTTATTGGCTGAATAAACTTATTTCAGTTCACCTCAGTTTCTTGTGTTTCTCATTATTTCTTTAGCCTGCTAGTATTTAGGTTCCTATTTTGCTTCACAGCAGATTAACAGGTCTGTCCTCTTAGCAATGGACTGTGCTGTCAGAAGGTAAGGGAGGGCACAAGTGGAGTTTCTGAGGACTGGCTTGTGGGGCTGCAGATCACCCCTGCACTGGATATTCTGTAGTGGATTGCAACAGAAACAAATCGAACAAGATACAGAAATTACAAAATGCACAGAGGGACTATGATGCAAGACCGTGGTGACACAAAATTCTTTTACAAGGGTCTGTCACCTAATTAACACCATGTGAAATAATCTGTCCTGCCATAACATTGAAGGAAAGGATAGTAAGCTAAATAAATATCTTACAATCTTTTACATTTAGTACTTGCCATGTTCTCTACTTCAGACCCAAGAAGCTATTTAAGTCCAGCTCTGGTTTCTGTTTCCAGGCCTGGAGCTCTCCTATACTGTAACAGTGACTAGAGCATTTACCTTCAGACTTCAGTTCCTTCAGCTGTAAAAATTATGTTTGTCATTATTATTTTTAAGGTGCTTGTAGACTAATGAATGAAACAATTCATAAGTCACTGACTTTTGTCTACTCTTTGGCATCCATCTGGACATTCTGCCTGTAGCATACCTCTGGAGATGGAACATATTGTCCTTTTTCATTTAAGAAAATGAAAGGAATTAGGCCAGATTTTGATATTAATTTTATGCTGTGTTATTTTGAGGTAGAAGGCATGGGTTTGAAGTTTAGGAACACAGGAATTTGGATGTTTGAATTATCCATATTAGGAAGTGATTCATAGTATCCGGCATGATCTAAATAAATCATGAATGTGAAGTTCACTTTAAGGAGTTCTTTGTGTTTTTAAAAGCTGAACCAAGTATTCCCTCTCCAGAAAGTTGTCATCTTGGTCATACATCAAATGCCAGCAGCAGTTCAATCAGAATGTCCTTTATCTGATGGATGCCAATGAAGAAGAATGAGAGAGGCTAATGTCGAGCCTCTCAGTGTTGTTGTTGAAAGAAACAGATATGAACAGAGGCAGCATTTCTGAAGCAACTTTAAATTTTGATCCCACTAGATTTTAGATGAAAACTTGTCATGTCTTGGATTTCTTTGTCTCTATTACCAGATATTTCACTAGCCAGATGGGTAGGGGAAATCTAAGGCTGCATGTGCACTTTTTAAAGGTTAAGGATATGTGGGAAAAGATACTGTCACTTACACAGTACCTTTGAAGAGGAGAAAATGTTCAATGAAACAAGACCAAAACATGCCTTATCATGCATTATGCTTTGCTGTTATGCTCATTATTGCCGTGCTAATTCTTCTTAGGAAGACTTTGATTTTATTTCCAGATGCTGCAAATTGTAGTGGATTGTTGCAGTCAAGAGCTGATTTTTCAAGTTTGTTATTTTGTTTTTAACCCTTATCAAGCACCATTTTGCCAGAAATACTAAGAGTATAACACAATTCAACTGACAAATAAAATGAACCTGGGTTGTCATGTTGTAAGTTACAAATGTAAGGAATCTCGTAATATCTTCAGAAAGATAAAAATAAAAAACACAATAATCAAATTGTACACATCTCAATAAACATAAAGATTGGCTTAAATTGTCTAAGTAATTCTATAGTGGAGAGTTGTGTATGACTATCTCCTTCCTTTGGCTCTTTAAGACAGCTAAAATTAAATCGACTCTGCCTATTTATTATGCTCAGCTATTATCTATCCTAAAACAAGGACAAAAAAATGCTTAAGAGATGAATTTCATAATGCCTCTAACTCTTAGGAAACTATCTGAATTTCAGAACTCTTTGCTGTTTAATTGCTTTTATTACTTTTAACTGAAATCAATTTGTAAACAGTGTTTCTCCAAGAAAGTTCAGAGGGTTTTTTATTATGTATATTTATGTATGGTATGTGGGAAAATTATCTAATTTCTGCAGAAAAAGAAGTATAAGAAAAAGTCTTCACTGTGTAAGAAAAAAGTTTTGGTTTCTTTTTCAACCTGAACTGTTAAACATTTTCTTATAAAATGCTGAAATATTTCATGTGAGTTATATTTCAAGTTTATTGCTGACCTCAAGAGGTGGAATACTTAAGTAGATAAAGACCATTCACGAGGCTCTCGTGATAATAGCAAAATATGCCCTTCCTCTCCAAGGAAAGGGAGAAATAGAATTATGGAGTGGGAAGTGATATGCAACTAAGGAACCTTCTAAAAAAGCCACTCACATAAATTTTCTTTATACATGCAAAGAAATGCCAAGACATGTAAAGCACAATTCCTGTGAAGCTCTACAGCTCATCATAATTTAAGAGACAATAGAGTTTTGATAACCAGTAGGTCACATACTGAAAGTTCAAGGCTATGGAATGGCTGCTTTTGAAATGCCATGGCTTTCATTTACAAGAAACACACAAAGGTGTATCAACCAGGCATTGTCCATAAGTATAGCAAGGATGCAAGAAAAACATTATTTTGGTTTTTTTACTGGAGGGAGTTGCATTTTTTCATTTAAACTCAAGACTGACAGCTGAGTATAACATGAAACAGGAGGCACTCATCTAAAGTCTATTCAAGCCAAGGTAAAGATCTATACAGATCTCAGCTGTTCCCCTTGAAGTCAGTAGTAAAGCTCCCAGTGGTACAGACTTGTTGTCAAATCATTTAGCTTTAAAACAAATGTGGTGCAAGGAAAAAAGAGTACATTAAAAAAAAAAAAAAAAGTGACAGGTGTTTTCAAAACTGAATGGGGCAGCATTGCACTACCAGTTAAAAAGACAAACAGCAAGAGATCCTAGCCACTAATTTCTAAGGGCTTTTAAGTATAGTGAGGTATTAGAGTCAGACTGCTTTCCTATGGATGAAACAACTGAAGTGGCTTTATAGAGGAATTCCATAGATCCAAATATTGAGCCTTAATTTATTCCTTTCTTGCCACCCCCTAAGCAAAATCTAGTTAAAATTCTGAAATACAAAACACTATTTTTAAACTGTAAAATCCTGATATATAGCAGTAATAGCATTAGCCCTGACTCTAAGTGTGGCTAAAATCCTCACAGGGCACAGCTGTAGTACACTATGGATATCTGCTGAGTCTTCATTGCATATACCTTCACCTAATTATTTTGTGAGATATATTTTCTTCACATTATTATTATTATGCATATTCTGTTGCTGTTGCCTCTTCTAGCAGGATGGCTCATGGTGCAGCCACACTGGGGAATCTGTCTGGGATGAAAGCTTACACTTCACTTGAACAACCAGATGGGGTGTCATTTAGTAATGCATTATAAGGCTTACTAAGCAGGACTTGTTTTTTTTTTTCTGAGCAGGCCACTAAGGAAAAATTCAGACAACTTTCCCAGTCTTGCATTCAGAATGGTTTTCCCTATTCTACATAGATTTTAATTGGAAAAGGGCCTAGTTAATGCTGCCTCTCTGTGTCTTCTGGCAAGACGCAGGTGCTGAAGGCCAGATTGGGATCTCGCTGTGTTCTAAATTATGTCACTGAGTGCTAAAATCCCCACTCTTTTTGTTTCCACCTATCAGGAGTAGAACTGAGGTTGCAATTCTTGCCTGCCAGCAGACTAATCACGAGAACCGAGAGCTGGCCGTGCCCAAGGCAAAGGGCAGGAACCAGGTGTGTGAGAGGGTTCTAACAGTCAGTTCTTTGAGTAGGATGAGCTCTTTCTACTTGTCAGTTTTATTACCTCTCCTGACAACAGTAACCACAACAATGGCTGCCAAAGACATATTATTTACAGAACATCATATCCTTTGAAGGGATACAAGCCTAACCCTGACAGCAGATCACCTAAGATATATCTCTCAAGACATGGCTTCAACCACCTTCAGAAATGAATCACAAGTCTCTGTCCGTAGAGATACAGCAACAGGCAAAAGGAAAGCTTTCTAATTTTATAGGATTTTCTATGATATTTGGGTGCATTCAATATTCTGAATTAATTACTAATAACTTTCTTGAAGTTATTTATCAGCATATTCAGTACTTTAAATCTGTGCTACTTTTACCAGATACACTTCTACGTGAGATCTTTGGGTAGTATAAACTGCATAACTCCAGTAAAATCTATGAAATTGCAATGCTTTACATTAAGTGAGAGTTTGATAGCTGTGAGCAATAAAATAAATTTAAGTCCTCTAACAGAATTGGCTCCACTCTTAGATTCCAGTTTCTGCAATGAAAAGAGTTCTTATTATGAATTCAGGTTTGGCTTACAGCATGAATTTTATATTGCTCACTTAAATTTGCGGTTCCAATTAATATGTCTTCTGGGTGGCTCATTTGATGGTAAATTTGTGCCCTGTTTCACCTGTATCAATAAACCAATGCTTAAAAACTACTACACTTTTTTTCTGCCACAATAGGCATTTTGTCTCCTTATATATGCTAACAAGTCTCATGATAACCTTGAAGTGTGTGATGGAAAGAAAAACACAAATACACTTCTAAACTAGAGGAAGCTGAATTAATTCCAATTTTAGTACAGCTGACCTTTGGGGTTTAAGAGAAAGAAACTCTTGATTTCCTTTTTTTTTCCTTTTGGAAAATGATCACTGATCCTAAGCTGGTTGAAGTAAAAGAAAAGTCCTCCATTGATTACAATAATTTGGGTCATTCCTTAAAGACTTAAGCACTTAACTCTGAAAATAAGGAGTACACATATTCAGAAAAATTGCCAATGCAAGTTTTGGAAAAAAAAAAAAAAGCTATACATTTCTGCAAAATAAGTCAGTCAATGCATTGTGCTTCACATTGCAAATGCTCTTTAGCTGCACAGTCCAAAGAAGTATGTAACTCCAGAAATACGCATTGGATAGGGGAAGGTGGAAACTCATGGAAAGGTTTCATTATCTGCCCCACCACACAGATAGTTCTGCTAGTTCCAGCTCCTGCTCCTCTTTTTAAGTGCTGTTAGAAATTGTAATCACTGTGATCACTGTATAATTTACCACACTTTACAAAATATTTAAAACATCCTGTGCCTATTCATAAATAAACAGTCCCCAGTTCACAGATGTTTTGGTAAAATTTTCTCCAAAGACTCCGATATCATCTTTCTTTTCCTCTAATGTTCCCTTCATAAAAAAGTGAAAAGTATTGCTTGTGATGGGCATGAAGTTAACTATCAGATCTGCTTAGCTGTGTGGCAAAGGAGTTGGACATTTCCTCTGACATTTTGCTTGTCTTCAAGAGGATTAAAAAGGTGAGTTCTTAAGAGAATCTGAGAGACTATGGCACTCATATCTTTTTCAAATTATAATAGATAACTAAGGCCTGTAAGGTCTTCCAAGAATTCACAGTCTTAATTTTTGATACAGATTTGTTTTCAGTAAGTGTTAAGTATGGACTTGTTTTATTTTTTGCTGAGTTCAATTTCAATTCTCCCCAGAGAGTCTAAAGAAATAACATATTAGGAAAAAAAATGAAAAAACTTAAGTGAAGCATTACATTTTGACATATAGGAGAATGCAATCCTAAAACTGGAAATTTAAAATATTCATTCCAATTATAAGAATAATAATAATAGGAACAGCTGCCAATAATTTTGTAACTTCCACAATAATCTTGAGCCACCCCAGAGCATAGTGAAAACAGTTTGACCCTCCATAGGAGTTCTGATTTTCTCAATTTGGAGACAGAATAAATAGCAGATAAAAGAAAAAGATCTGAAATCTCCAATTATATAATTTAAATTTAAGACAAAGAACTGACCCCTATAAATTATATTACTGATTAAATAGCTATGAATTTTCTTTGTTCTAGCACAACTCAAACCAAGTGCAAACTTCCCTGATGTACAGTATGGGACAGACTTGTATACATAAAGTTCTGCACAACCTGGAGGAGAATAAAGCTAGTAGAAGTGGAGATATGTGTCCATTTTACCGTTGCAGTAAAAAAGCAAAACACTACTTAAAGTTTATACAGTGAAAGAAGTTCACATTTAGCACAGTTCCTTTGTGTGCTTAATATCAGTGATGTTATTCAGCTGGACACTGAGACTCACACTAAGCTTAAACAAAGTCTTTTCCTTTCCAAAGTTAACATTTTGGTAAGCTTTCTCTCTTCTCCTCATCTGTCATCTTTTTATGCTTTTATCTACTCTATGTTTATCCATTGCTTCTTTTTATTCCGTTCTACCTTTATCTCTGCAAACTTTTCACTTTGAGATGTCTTAATCTTTATACAAACTTTTCTTTATACAAACCAATTAAACATTACCTAGACTGGCAATGTTGCCTTTAAAGGAAACAAGCTAAAATCTAAGATTATTGAAAGTCACAGAGTATAGACATGTTAAAAAACCTCAGGATTTGCAAATACTTTTTTTCATTTTCATTTTCATTTCATGTACTCATGCAAGAGAAAAAGTTTACATTGCTACATGTCACAGATAAGTCTTTTACACCACCAAGTGTCTTAATTATACAACTTAATACACATCCTTCATCATTGGGTTCATTTGTTTGCATTTTTTTGGCAGTAGCGTTTCTCCTGTTTTTCTTGCAATAAGAAGAAATTTGTTATGCCCTTCATCCTAGGCACCCACAACACTGCACTGCTGTTCAGAATGGTGCATGGCAGTAAAGCAAATGGCATGCCTTACACAGACTGGAGCCACAATTGATTTGGAGCTCATAAGAACATGTACCAGGGAAGTATGTAAAACACTACTTTTCTGAATTGGTAGCATTTAGTAGACTTTAAATCTTGCTCCTGGCACAAAAAATTAATATGCAAAGTGCAAAGCAGTAGCAAACCAAGCCCTACGTCTCTGGGTGGACATAGTTGTATAAAACAAATGCATTCTTTCACTCTCTTTCTCATTCTTACTCAGATCGAGACCTCTTAAAAACTCATCCACCAGTTTTTATCCTCAATGGATTCCCAAGATATTCTATACCTCAGAAGCTTCTCATATTGATAAAAAACATACTTATCTGAAATTGAATTTTAAGTAAGCAGAAAAAAAGGTGATGATGGAGCATTTGTGCCAATGTCACTGCAATAATACAAGTTTTGACTGTCTTAGAGGATAAGAAAGATGTTACCGTATGAGAAAGCCCTTACCCTGTTTTGACCTGAAACTTTCCTGTTGATTTACATCTGTGCAGAGCAGGTTGCTTTTCTGAAATTTTTATCGTTCGCTGATTAAAGCAAATGAAGATTTAAAGTTAAGATAGTGCTTTTCCAACTAGACACCTGTAGGCAGTCTATAGCTTCTTAGAGGGTCAAGTCAAAACTTTTCTGGCAAGTCATTGATTAAACTTGATTCATATATAAATAATAACTGAATATTTTTCTTTAATGTCCTTCAGTATAATTGAACAGGTGCCTAGCTTTACTATTTATGTCTGATCCCATTGGAATAGATTGAGGATAGAGAAAAGATGACAAAAAAAATTGAAATTTCAAGGGATTGCCCCTCAGGGAAAGCTGTACAATGCCTTGGTAGAATTCCCTATTGGCCTCAGTTCTATAAACTTGAGAGTAAAATCCTGTTTTTGCAACTTTGAAGGAAAAATTTGTACTGAGTAATTTCCTCTGAGTAAAGCATGGTCTCTCTTTCCCTCCGCCCTCCTACCCTCAAGTGATGGGTTTAAGTAAAACATAAATCATTGCTCTTATTTATCCAGATCCCAGTCAGGATTATTCCCCCGCTGTCCTACGCCATTAGGAGTGCTGTGAGAGAAGAACAAATTCCCACTTGTGCTTTCATATTTGTCCAGCAAACCCTCCTGTGCTACATCCTTGCATATACTATGAAGTCAAGCATTTGTCTTTTCCACGAGACACTTGCCATGCTGGTGGCTAAGGACATTACAAAGCACAAGGCATTTCAAGCTGTGCTATTTCTACTTCCCTCTGGGAGCCATTTTTCTGCAGATAATCTGTTTTTTATACCTTATATTATATTCTAGAAAAGTTTACATGTATCACAATGCTCAGGACATTATCCTTAGATACAAGATCTATTTCTGTAGAGAAGTTCATTTAAGCACCTGTATTTTAAATTAAATATTACCAAATTCCACTTTTGGAAATAAAAAATAGACTCTACAAACTCAGTAAACAATCACAGTGATAGTAATGATGAGTAGGTCAGACTTGTAGATTATTAACCTCAAGAGTACTTTATTAAACAGGCAAATATTTTAGCAATTTTAATAGTTGGATTAATTCTTGAGTAGGTCAAAATTAGGGCTTCTGTTAATAGGCTTTGGAGAAGATATTTTGAGGATATTATTGCAAGGGTTGTGAATAAAAAGATTATTGTGATACTTCAGGCCTCTGCAGCTGGATTTTGGAATTTACACCAAAGGAAAAAATGTCAATAAAACAGAGTCCAGTTCTGCAATGGGAAAACTACACTTTTAGTACTTACAGGCCTAAAAACAGGGAACTAGATCTACGATTAAAAACGAAGCAATTTCATATGTTTATAGTTAGAATTTATTTTTCAATTGGTAATTTAAATAAATAATAACAAATTTGCTCTCAAGTGCTTATAAGAAGTGACTCATTGTACCAGAGAAATTGAAAAATGTGTAATTTATCTGATCAGTCATAACTTACCAGCACCTAGAAGTTGAATGCTGCAGACTTAATATCAACATCAATCTTTTAATCAGAAACCTAATGGAGATAAACAAACAAAAGCAGTAAAAAAAAATATTGGGCAAATTCTGATAGCAAACACAAGGGTACTTTGACTTGTCACAAGTATTCAGTAAGTAATCCCTGGCTAAAGCATTTGTCCCATTATTTTCACATTACATTTAACTTCAGCTTTCCAGACCTGCTCAACCACAAGAATTTTGGGGTGTGTTTAGAGAAACATTACACTAAGGTTTGATTTTGCGAAGAAATTAACTCTTTACTAAGGAAAATTTCAAAACTGTGACATCTGGCATCTTATTCCTACAAGTTTTACAGTAAATGAAAGGACAAAGAACTCCAGGGGACACAAAAAGTTCTGGAAAACTAAATATAGTAATCACACCGCTATGATATCCTTTAATTTTTTCCCTTAGCATGTATCTATAGTTTATTTTCTCAGTATTGCAGTAACACTTGCATCATCTTATGCCTTCATTCTCATGACAGCTATGAGTCATAGAGACTAATTATTGGTGGAATGTCATCTAATTCTTTATAGTCATAGCCTATAATCCTTTGCACATTCAATTTAAAATTGTAATAAAATGCTTGAATTTAACTATACAGGCTTGTCCTCACAAATTTCTGAAAAAATTGATGAAATAAAGTTTTCTTTATAGTTGAATCTTGTCCATTTCCTGCAATATCTTCAATTTAACATTTAGCCCACCAGTCAATTGTTGCAAGAATCTGCACCACATTTTCTGCAATGGAAGCATTCCTCCTTGCACATTTGATGGCCTGTGTACCAAACATAGCTGAGTTCCAGTTTATGCAAAAAATTTTCAGTTATTCAAGCTACAAGGAGATCACTTAGTGTCCTTTGTTTTTTTCCTTTTTTTTCCTTATCTGTTTATATACAGTTATGCCAATCATTAAAATACTGCCTGATGAATTTGCCCTGAAAAGAAATAAAACATTGAAATACTGCCTTGATGAACTTGTCTTAGAAGAAAGAAAACTCAGTAAGACAGGGCCTCCTAATAAGTTGCTCAAATAGCTCCTATCTATTCAATCTTTATCAGTGCCTGTAGAAACCAGAAATATTGTAATTTATTTTGAAGCTGTTGAACCAAAAATATATTAGCTGTGGGGCTGTTCTTGCAAATTGCTGAGCACCTCTGGGAGACATTCTGTATTTCAAACTCTCATCGTACCACTGGGAGCTGAGAATGCTGAACAGAGGAGAAAAATAATGCTAAATAGTTTCTGCAAATATTTGCCCACATTTTAAATAAAATCAGTTTTGCTTTGTTTCCACCTTATTCTATATTCAAGCTTGATGAACTTTGGCAGTATATTGGCAAAAGTGAAGGATAGTATTTATGCTTGCAATACTAACATGATCATTGAGTCAGTGAGGAAGCAGAAAAATGATACACCCAGCCACCTAGATTTGCTGGCAAAGATGATTTTCTCACAGTGCCTCTGGTAATAGTTCAAGCTCTGTGCTGGATCCTTGCTAGGGATAGACCTGAGGGATTTTGATTTTGCTCTATGTTAAATGTTGCTTAATAGAATTCACAGAGCAAATGATCATGCAAGGGTGGTAACACAAAGATGATAATAAGCTCCCATTTATTTATCAGCATAATTCAACAGGAAAAGTATTCAAACTGAAAAAAACAGGTGCATTTTTCATGTTTGCCAATAAAGCTCTTTGTGACATAGATATATCTTCCTATATATAAAAAACATAATATTTTAATTCTAGCTTTAGATAGATTGTGCAGCTTCAACCTGCTTGGTCGGATCTGCATCAGACTTTTGTATGGGGCCTAAGGATAATATGACAAGAATAAAAAAAATGATACATTAAAACAAAAAAAGAAAAACAAAAAAAAACAACAACAAAAATTAAAAAAAAAAAGACAAAACACCAAAAGTAAGGAAACAAAAAAAACCCACAACACCTTAGCAGTGAAGGCTATAGGAAAATATAAACTGTCAAAATATAGGAATTTTGTATTCTAATTTACTAAGAAAATAAAATTGTTACAATAAAATAGAATACTGTTGCACTTTATATTCTTGATATATTTCTAAATATCTTTCCATTGATCCATCAGATAAAAAGTAGAAAAATCACAAATTTGCATTATTTTTACAGCCATAAACCATAAATACAGGTTGTTAGCACAACTTGAGAATTATTCTTCCTTTGAATTTCCTGGCTTATAATTCCATTTACTATGGTTATGTTTCTCTTTATTTATTTTGACAGAATTAATTGCATGTAAAAAGCTTTTTTTTGTTTTCCTCTTTTCTTTTGCCTTCTTTCTTCAAACAGTTGGCTAATTAAGCCAGTAAGGCCAACTCACATCTCTGTCATATTTCACCTCTCCCTCAAATGCAGATATGTCTGCAGGCTTGTCTTTTACCAAGTGATCCCAATTCAATTAGAAATGAATCTCCGTATGCAATACAGCAAAGTGAATGAGTAGTCGTCTAAGGAAAGTAAGAGCAGATCTGCTCTTTTTGTTCTTTACTAACGTTAAGAAACTCACCCTTCTGAGATGAAGGGTTCACATTCTGCTCACTGTGTGAATATCTTGCAGTTCCCTTCTTCTTCCTTCTTCTTTCCCCCCTTACCTATTTGGACTGTCTGCAGCCTGGAACAGGGGGTTTTTTTCCACAAGACTCCAGAGGGAAGGAGGACTCATCCAAGCTGGAAATGGTAACCACCATTTCATCTGGACACAGCACATTGAAATCAAAATGGTTTGGGTTGGAAAGGATCTTAAAGACAACTAGTTCCAACCCCCTTGCCCTTCTAAATCTTTACAACCTTCACTGAGCAGAGTCTCCCTGCCAGGCAGTAGTTAAATTCTCCCTCAGTAATGTTCATCCCAGTCAATGTTAGAAATCACACCTTACTTTAATAGAAAATTTCTTATGAAGCATGTAAATAAACATTTAGTGTTCTGCCTTCTGCTTCTGAAAAGTGATAAAAGAATATTTGAGAAGATCAGATTTTCTGTGATAATGTTTGGGCAACACTTTCTGATCTCATTTGCTCATGACTAAAAATGCTGTTCTTCCAAGTCACCATACACTCATTATCTGCTGGCATATAGTAAGGAACTAGCAGCTTTTGTTTCAAGGTTGCCAAATAAAAAAATATTTTAAGTAGGTAGAGAACACACAAGCAATATCTTCATTTCAGCTTTAGGGCCTACACAAAGTCTTTGATCACTGTTTTTTGTTTTGTTTTTTTTTTTTCTTTTGATAAGCATCTCAGTTGATTTGATGTCCCCAGTCTTTAATGAGAAAGCAAAAACTGAAATGGTGGACTGAATTTAGAACTTTTTTCTAAAATGTTAGCATTGCTTCTTTTGGTGGTCTAACTTGAGGACATTATACCTAACACAACAAAATATTACATCACTTGTAGAGCACGTGACCAGCTTGTGCCCTTCAAGTGATTGCCAACATCTTTCATTTGCATTGCCGTACCACTGAAGAATCCAGTGACAAGTCTAGAACCGTAATTCTGGATCTTGGAGAGATGACAAAACAAAAAAAAGGCAGTCCTGGTTGATAAGAGTTGAAAGAGAATCTGCTTTTTGCACCTTCCTGTTTCCCTTAATTGTAAACTGTGTTGACAAGACTGAAATTAATTCAATTGTTCTCTCTCAGTGTGAAAATAAGAAAATTCAGACTCGAAAAGCACGGTGATGAAAGTCAGGATGAACATGTCTTTTTGCCCACATCTTACCATTCCCCTCCCATGTCTTTGCCTTGGTGAAATGCCTCTGCTATGAAATTTTCTATCTTCTCAAAAACATTTAATTGGCAGAATTTAACAATGATTATCCAGGTTAGCACTTGGGAAACATAGCTTGGAGGTAAAAATTAAGAAGAGCTGCCTGAAGTTCACCACTAAAGTCTAGAGAGAGTACAATGCACAGGAGGGAAAACCTACCGAGCAATTTTAAGTGTTATTTTTCAAGTTCATTAATAAATGTAGAGAATTTTAAAAAGGGAATTATGCTTCCTGAAGTCCTGAGGGATTTTACTACCAACTGTCTTAAAATTATCATTTTTATAGATAAGCCAATTAAAGGGAAATAAGGCTTTTGCATCATACTGTGAGTACTAAACAGGGAATTGGAAAGGATCGGTTTCTGCTTAATAATTTAATAAGATTTTGTGGTTTGTATTCTCACAATGGGCCATAGAAGTGCAAAACCTTTTCTATAATTTCAATTAGAAGTGAGTTATTTATTGATGTGGGTTATATGAGGACAGGGTTCTTTATTGCAGTATGTAGTTTTCCAATAACAACCTTTTTTGTGTGAAGGGGACTCTGAAATGGTGATTCATAGTTCTGCATAAAGGTGATAAGGAGGCAATCCAAATTCTGTCCTTCAGTTATTGCCCAAGTCCTACTGGCTCTGAAAAGTGCAAAAGCTCTTATTTTTCTCAGCAAGCTTTGGATCTGCCTGTTAACTGTCCCTCTCTTGCTCAGGCTGGAAGTGGTCTTATGATAAAGGTGTCACCTGACATTTTAGTCTTTGCAAAGGGAGAATCCTGAGTAACCTTGTTAGCCCAAAATAAATTGCTTTGGGGTCTTCAGGAAGTTTCATACTAAGAGTGCTCAGCTAAACTCCATTCCTTCAATTAGGCTCTGACTGTGAGCATAGAGTGCTTTGCTGCACATAAGCACATAATTTAGATTTACAGTGAAGCACCCAAGAAAAATAAACTGCTATGAACAGAGAAGGAGAGAAAAAAGAGACCCAGATGGAGGTAGAGGTACTGCTCTGGGTTGTTTAGTATGCACAGAGACATTGCCAGCCAGTTGAGGGAGGTGATTTTCCTGCTCTGCTTTGCACTGGTGTGGCCTCAGCTTGAATATTGTGTGCAGTTTTGGGCACCACAGTATAAAAATGACATTAAGCTATTAGAGCATGTCTAAAGAAGGGCCATGAAGATGGTGAAAGAGGGGAAGGTCTGGAGGTGAAGGCTTATGAGAATTGGCTGGGGTCACGGTTTGTTCAGCCTGGAGGAGACTCAGGGGAAACCTCATTGTGGTCTTCAGCATCCTCATGAGGGGAAGAGGAGGGGCAGGTGCTGATCTCTTCACTCTCATGACCAGTTACAGGACACAAATAATGGTCTGAAGATGAGTCAGGGGAGGTTTAGGTTGGATATCAGGGAAAGGCTCTTCACCCAGAGAGTGGTTGGGCACTGGAACAGGCTCCCCAGAGAATTGGTTACCACCCCATTCAAGAAGCATTTGGACACGTGTGATGTTTGGGGTATCCTGTGCAGGGCTAGGAGTTGGACTCCTTGACCCTGATAGGTCCCTTCCAACTCAGCATATTCTGTGATTCTATGTATGTGTACAGGGCATCCCTGTACACATACCCAGATTCCCAGGAGATGCTTTATCTGAGCATACCTAGGTTAGCTTTTTCTGAACAAGATAAAAGAGGTTTCTGTGAGTCTTTGTTTATGAATATAACTAGTCAAAGTATTTTTGTGTGAAACTGGGTTTTTTTTCCCTTTTCACAGGAATGAGGTTTTGAATAAAAAGAATATTTCAGTGAAAAGTTTTGTTAAGCCTTCAAAAAAAACCCAAAAAACAAAACAAGCAACTAATTTTGAGTTTTCATCATTTTCTTATATAACTATTCCCCCCTCCAGCAAAAAAAAAAAAAAAAGAAAAGTCCTACAGAAAAAAAGTCCCTCTATTTTTCAATAAATTGTAAAGGGGATGCATGAGCAGGTAAACTATAGATACACTAAGCTTTTTAAAATAGGTTGGAGATTATATGCATGTTGTTCTACTGCCACAATATGGTACAAATTCAAGGCTTCACAGGACCATCAGCCAATTTTCTTGGTCTTCATTTTTAGAATGATAGCAGAGCAGGATCTAGGGAAAGGAAGTAGAAGGAAGAAAGAGCATGTTCCTCCTCTCTGCGTCTCATGCTTTCTCAACTGATCTGATTATTCTGCTCTGTCACAAGCATGACAGCACAGTTTCTTAAAAAAAAAAAAAAAAAGATAAGAGAATACAAGAGAAATAGGCAAGACAGGATTTAAAAAATGGAAAAACGTCAGGGGAAAGAGAAAGAATAAAAAGGAGAGTGGGGCTAATGAGCTAGTGCAAACTTCTAAGGAATCCTTCTTAACCCTCTGAAATAATTTCAGTAATTGCTTTCTGTGAAGGCGGAAGTAGAAAATTGTTCTCTGTTTTCCACTGCTCAGGCAAGAGATAGTGATGAGCCAACTGACAAATACATTCTGCTCAAACAATTACATTTCTCTTCTAGACAGACAGATAAAGCAGTTGCAATTTCTTGCGTGTTCTTCTGGGAAGTCTTTGAGCATAAACTGATGCTTAGTTTGCCTTGGCAGAAAGGCTGGCCCTTAATATCCACCTTTGAATTCTGCTGGGCAGAGTAGTACAGAAAACATACTCAGGGCCATATATGCTAAATAGCTTCAAACTTCCTTCCTCCATTCTTGTAGATGGGAGAAGTGATCTTGTTTTGGGGCCTGAGTAAAAGGATTTTGTATTATTTATCAGCTAATATCATTTAGTGCAATACTTTTTTTTGCTTTCTCTTTCTTTCTTGCTTTTTTCTACATACACTGGAAAAATGAGGACTGTAATCAGACTTCCAGGAAAGGAACACAATAAAGCATCCTTATGCTACTTTAGACTACTTGGTACAAAGCGTAATAGCAAAAAAACCTGGCATAGTCCTGTGTTATCTTACATGCTGCCATCCTATAATTCTGCACATATTTTTTTCTCACAATGTGCAGTTGTACTGCTCACAAATGTTAAAGTGCTGATACTTTATATTATAGCTATATGTCTGTGTGCACACACATATGTAAAAGTGTGTGTGCAGGCATCTGCATGCTCTTGCATTCCTTGGACTCTGTTTTGGATTTAGTTTGATGTTCCTTGTTTCTCCCTGTGGCAGATCTGCACTGCCTGCATGCAATGGAGCAATCATAATAATGGTTGACCTGACTGTCATACTTGAGCTGCTCCTGACAAAAGCTTGTGTTGAAGGAAGGGGATGTGATGCTGTTAACCTATAACAGCAGAAACTGTATCTAGGAAGACCTAAGTTGACTTGAGATGGCAATAAAGTTAAGATAAAGAGCGGAAAAAATACAAGTTGGTAGATGGACATTAAACCTGAAGTGGTATATCATGAGATGTTAGCATTACTTTAATCAATCTAAGAGTGAGACTACTTTTTTTGCCACCGAATGATCCTTTCAATAAAACCAGAGTGCAGCTGAGTGCAGAATTTGGCTGTCTAACATAATTCCCCTGAATGAGAAGGGTAGGCCTAAGAGTGCCAGGTAAAGTTGGATTTGACTCTGCTGCTTCCTTTCACTGTGAAGTATTTTCAAATGGTGCTCATGGAGATGAATTTTTGGTTGTCACAATTTTGCTGCCAGGAAGCAGGGGAGGGACAGAGTGGTGATGATTTTTGCACCATCTGATATGGTTATGCCTTTTCCAGCACTATTATACAGGCGTTGAATATAGTTACTGGTGGTACACAGCATTACAGTGAAGCTCTTTTTTTTTTTTAATCATTTTGCTTTTTTTTTATTTGCTGCATCTTTCCTATTGTTTTTTTCAGAGACAGCTTCATTCAGAGTAATGGAGCGCTGGGTATTAAATGAGTGTGCCTGTAGTCCAATGAACTCAGTATGCTGCTCATCTTGTTGCTATACTTAATCTAAATAACCTTTTTTATGCTCTGCTGGAATGGCATTTTCAAAAGGCTATATAGTAGTAAATGAGTGTATATGTCAGTAAGGATTTGCTAGACAAATCAAATCTTCCTGACAAGTACATTTATTCATTGCTATTTACTACACACTCCAGTTTGAAGGACAATTTTTGTGATCGGATCATTAACATTTAGTGTCATTTTGGCAACATTTCCCAACTTTTCTCTTTCCCTTCTCTCTTGCCTGTTGTGTGCTTAGCAGCCTCTGCCTAACAGAAGTTAGTTTTACAAGGATTATATCACCAATATGTTAAACAGATTTTTTCCCCCTGACTAGCTGGTTTATTGCACAGAAGGCGCCTAAGTGCGAAAGTACATTTTAAATACAAGGTTTCTAAGTGCAACATTAGGAATCTGCTACAGTTACAGCCCTGATAACAAGAAGAGTTTTTCTTAAAAGACCATAGCTTCTTGACAGGCATATATACATGCTAATTTTATTCAGGCCAGACCTTCAGTAGATATAAATCAATACATTGATACCAAACTGAAGACTTGCCTGTGACATTGAAAAATATCATGCAATAATGTGAAGCCTCAAGGTATTTTGCTCTTAACTTTTTTTATTATTATTATTTTTATTGTGTCTTCATTTGAATAAAATCAATTTCAGTAAACTTTTACTTAGCAAAAATTAAATGAGAAGAACATGGAGTCTTCCTGTTTGGAAGAATTTGTCCTTTATCTCATCAAGTGTCACATAGAAGAAGTGCTGATGTGCACAAGTCCTGGAAACTAAGGGAAGCAGAACCCAGGGAAAAAAAAAGCACTGTGCTCAGGCAGATAGGATGTCACAAGAGAATCACCAAGATCAGACCTGGGAAGAATCCAGCTTTCTTCACCAACAAGGCAGAGCATAATAGAATTACCTCTGTGAGTTTGAGTACTTTTACCTACCCAGAAAAATATCCTAGGGTATTTCCCAGCTAAAGCCTTCATATAGCAAAGCTCACAGGTTATTTTCAAGCTAAAACCTTCCTATAAGAGAGCTCACAAAACTGTGCACGTAGCCAAAGAAGCCTCCAATCACCAAAATTGTATCAGAAATATCTTTCACTTTGTAGGATGGTATGTGGCATCCCAATGAAAGTTCAAGGTATCTGTTTAAATCCAGTGACACAATTTTTGAGTGACAAAAATAAGAAAGCAGTAAAATGTACCTCAATTGTTTGTAAAATAAGTGGTATGTCACCAGGACTCGGGTAAGGATTGAATCACTCAAAGATAGATTTTGCCATCTTGATAAAGAACTAATTGCTAAAAAAACACTCCACCACCAAATTACTAGAAACTCTCTTAACACAGCAGAATATCCGAATACCAGACTGCATCCACTGTTGCTTCATTCTCACCAGGCCTAACTGGAAATTACTGAAGCATCAAGCAGAATGATAAATATTTGAGAGGAAGGAAAGAAATGAAGAAATTATGGACTTACATGTGAACTGCCACCTTGCTAATAATATTCTGGTTACCTACTGCCATTGCCAACTAAGTCCTAGAGTAAATGAAACACAAAAGAAAAAAAATACAAAAAAATTAACATATTTATTTATTGTATATATATAATTTTTTAAAATCTACTCTCTTTTTTTTTTTCATATTTACATTTCTCTAGAGCTAAGAGGAAAACCCTAACTCTGACATTACACATAGGATTTCTCTAAGCAGTCTAACATATTTCCCCAACCAGCAGCAAAAGCAGCCTGCTCACCTGGCTGGCTATAAATAAGGAAAGAACCTGGATTCACAGGCAGACTAATCCACACGCAAGCTATGGAGAGCCCCTGGGAAACTGGGTGCCCTCACTGCAGCCAGCATGAGCCTGAGTTTCTGATCACTGGAAACTACTTTCAAGACAATATATCTGCTTGAAAAATTGGTTATAACTGTGCTGTTCCTGAGAAACATTTTAATTGTGACCAACTGCCACATTCCACTGGAAAAGGAAAAGTTTCAGCTGCTGAATTTCTTACTGATTCTCATTAGAGCAGTTTAGATTTCGTATTTCCAGCTGAGTTTATAAGCAGGTCTGTTAGCAAGATCATCTTGCATTTTGTAGATCTGCTTTAGAGTCAGGCAGAGCAGGTACACAAAAAATTGTGGGCTATTTTTCCATTTCTTTCCCTAAAATTGCATTTAGAAGGTGAAAATTTTTGCTCCATTATCCTGAAGTATTGCCCCAAAAGTTATTAGCTTTTTTTTTTTTTTTTTTTTTTAATAAGCCAATTTTGCTGCTGCACTTTGCAATGCTGTCCACTCCCTATTTTCCCCACATTAATCCAATAACAATACACATGTGGTACTGTGAGTACTGTTGTTGTAAATGCATCAGTCAGAGGTTCATAAAAGAGGAAATGTGATAACTGAGCAGGTCAGAGAAAGCAAATGCTGGGTGCTAACTTAATTTACAGAGTGTAAAATGCCACCAATGAAATCTACAGAGGTACATGGGTTTAAACCAAAGGTAAATAAGAACTCCATAGAATGCAAAAAGACTGTCCAAGATAATACAATATTATATAATAAAATTTAACATAATATCCCAAATGAAAACTTAAGCATGTGTCATCTAGTAAATCTCTCCTTCAAATTAGTTTACCTCAGTGAGGGCATGGTCTCCTCTTTGAATTATTCATCCTTCATGCTACCTTTCAGTCCTTATATTCTCTGTTTAAGAAGACACTCTGCAAAGACAAATGTGAGCAATTGGTGCTGGATAAGGCTCACAAAAGAGATGCTATTTCACCCTTCACCCATAGGCACAGGAAAGTGTCATCAGAACACAGTGCTTACCAAGCTGTTGTCTCTTGATTTCTCAGTGTTGGAATTAGAGTAATCCTAGGTAAGCTGGCTCCTTTTTTTCTTAGATCCAAGTTATTTTCTCTGAACCAGAAAGGGATTTACTGTAGAGCTTTTTAAAAACAAACAAGCATAACATATTGGCAGACACATATACAAAAGATTCATCCATGCTGCATCTAGAGTGGTGCCTGGATATTCAGTATGAATCCATCTTCATAATCTTTAGCTAGCCACATTTATGCATAGATAGACAAATGTGTGTGTTGGTCTGATCTTTGTTTTTAGGTCCACACATGATATAAACAGCCTTTAGAAATATATCACACACTGGGGTTTTATTGTGGTTTCTTTTTATCACTCCATAACAGCACAAAAATACTAACATTAAGGCAGATACAAGCCAAAAAAATATATCAGTTCTTTTAGGTCTTACCTTGCTCATCTTGTCTTGGAAGTGTGCAGGATGTGGGCTATGTCAGTCATTTCTATTTGAAAGGTAAAAGGGATGGATACAGGGGCCACCTGCCTTCGTAAGGTTGTCGTTTGCTACACTGAAGACAGGGCAAGAAGAAAAGAAAAAGAGAGGAGATAACATTTAGGGGGAAAACAACCTACAAGCAAACTATCTCTAACTACTCACCTACTCAAGGATATTACCATCTCACTTTCATTTTTTGTTTCATGGGCTGTGACATCATGCAGTTCCACAAATCTAGGAAATCAGAGAGATGCAGGATCTGTCATACTTGCTTGGTTCAAGTCAGTATTTACCATCAGAGCAGGCATCTGCAGTATCCAAGCAAGGTCTCCACACATTATTTTAGATCTGTTTCCTTTTCCCTTTTTCCACCACCATCAGGTTCCTTGTTCTGTCAAAGCCTGCAAGAAGATAAAATAGGGATGCGAAATGAACTTCAGGCAAAAATGTGAGATCTCATTACGTATCTTAGCTCCAGACTTTGGTGGGCTGGAGAACTACCCATAAAAGCAAAACTGTTCCCTAGAAGTCTTCCTGAAGCAAAAATGGCAAGTGACAATAATGAAGACAGCAGTCTGGAAAATTAAGTTTCCCAGCTTGGCAATCAGTATTTCATAAGATAATTAGGTTTTAAGTAATAGGGTGGAAAATTTTGGGAAGAAGGAACAAAGAGAATCATTTTCCAAAGTTCCAAAGGTAGCAAGCTGATCCAAAGAGCAATTATCCTGCAAAAGCTTATTTCAAGAAATATCCAAGAGGCATACCCAAGAGATAATCAGAGCTCCGTATCTTTCTTTCCCCACTGTTTCTCTCACAGTTTCTGTCTCTTACAGTTTCATTTTACTTTCTCTTTTAGAAAACACATGACAGCAAAACATCCTGCTGCTCATGGAAAATTCAATAGCTTTTGTGATTTAAATCAATATGATTTAACAGGTGGTTGTTTTGCTATTCACATTTTTAAAAACCACTGCATTTATAATTCTGCCATAATATAGTTTTCTTCACATTCACAGCCTTTGGCAGCCTTTGCTCACTTGCCAACTTCTCTCACATTTCTGGTAGTACCAGATCCTGATAATCCTCTCCCACTTATACTTAATTTTCTTGGCTTACCTTAAGACCACCATTATATCAGCTTTCCATGTACTACCATCATTACTATTTGAGGTGTTTGTGGATGCTGTAATTGTTGGCGAAACCATTGGTTTAGCAGTCTAAAAAGTTTTCTAAAAAGTGTTAAGTAAAGCCTTAGCCTTCTGGCCATATTTAAAGATAGACCAAACAACAATTGAGAAGCAAAAGTAACAACAATAATTCCTCTAACGAATTCACTGCTTTTCCTTGTTGAAAAAATCAACATTTATTAATTTGGTTTACATTCTGTTTCCTGCTTTATCACCCAGTTAAGATTATGTTATGTTATTAATGCTAAGGCCTTCTTATAAATTAAAAATCTACAGATTGAAAAGTTATTTGGGAGGGCTATAAATTAAGGTCCTAGAAATTAAGAACATTTTACAGCCTGGGATAACACAAAGATCATTAAAAGAAATGTGCTTGGATGTATTATTCTGCTGTGCTGTGCTCCCCAGTTGTATCATTTCAGCCTAATACAAAAACAGGAATTGGTCTGATTGAAAAATGATGTTCAAATACTAGTGGTTTTTTTCCCCCACTCTTTCCACATTTCAAACATAAATTTCTAAATCATTTTGACTCGTCCAAAATGTCAGAAATGAAGCCTGCAAGTTTTGAGGAGATTTGTTTTTGTTGTTTTGTTTTTGGTTTGTTTTGTTTTTTTTTTTTTAATTACTATAATTTATATGTGACATGTTTTGGCAACCATGAGCCCAGATGTAGCCAATTTTACACTGTGCGTTGTACAAAAAATAATAGGCTAAAAAAATTTCAAGCTGCTGTAGAAGGCCTGGCAAAGAATCTTCCAAAAGACAGAAGAATCCTAAAGAATCTTATTGTTCACAGACAGTATGCTGTATGGCCTGGTTTTTTGGGGTTTTTTGGGTTTTTTTTAATATACCTTGTAGACCCTCTCAATAAAAAGATGACATCCTCAGCCTTCCTGATATGGGAAGGGTGCAGAGTCAATCGTTTGTAGATTGAACCTTCTGACCCACATGCACATCCAGAAAACTCTTCAAGAGCCTGGAAAAATCAAAATGCTCTTGTATTAACAGGGCTGCCCCAAAATCCAACACTAGGGTAGTGTGAATGTCATCTTGTGAATGTTTTTCTTATTTTCTACTTTAACTGCCTTATTTTCCATAATTTATAGGCATATCAGTTGAATAATTTTGCACTCTTCTGTTTTTCTGTTCTAGTCTTATGAACAATAAATTCCTTCTTGAATTCACTGTAGAACAAGATTTTATCAAATCAGTTTTCAGTGTAATTGAAGATAATTTGACCTAAAATGCAATATTAAAATTTAGGACAAAAGTCTCTTTACACTTGTTAGAAGACAATAAGGCCTGATAAATCTTTTGGCTGCCTTCTTTTCAAAGAACCACACAGTTTCTAAACCTATACAGGGGTTAATTCCTAAACCCAAGGTTACCTTAATTTTATGCACATATAAGACTTTTTTTCTTTAATAAACTCAAAAAAGTGTTTATTTTGTTTAACCTTTTAAAGATTTAAGAATTTAAGATTTTTTTTTTACTACCTTCCAATTAAGTGATTATTTATTCATTTTGACTGTGTTTACCCTGCCACCAAGTATTATTTTTCCTTCAATAAGGACTATTTTAAGATTAACCTATTGGTTTGGTGTTTGGTCAGAAATCCTTCTGTCTGGGGAGTGCAACAGTGTCTGAGCCCTAAATGACTGGTTTAAGCCTTCCTGCTTGCCCAGGCTATAAAACAAAGATAATAAGTACTTTACAAACATATCTGCAGTGAGGATTCATCACTTAAGGTTTGAAGACAAGGATGCCGACAATTTAGCATTAACCTGTAAGAATGTGTGACACCAGAGTTTAGGTTTCACTGCTGCAATTCTTGACAGTGAATAACTGTCCCTAGATGAAGGGGTATCTCACGCAAGGTGTTTGCCAGGAAATGCATGCCCTCTGGAGTACATGAAGCTATTTAATGACCTACAATTTCTTCACATCAAGAGCTCTAGCTCTGCTGCTAGAAATAATCACACAGCACACACTTTAAACCTGTGCTCCAGCCCTGAGCTTCACCCCATTCAAATGCTGACAGGTGCAAACAAGGTTTAAAACAACACCCCAGCAGATGCTCATATGTGCAGACTAATCAGAAATTTTGAGGTGTACCAGGCTGGGACAGAAAGGCTTGTAAGTAAAGATTTAGTGTTTGAACAATAAATTTTATGAGTTAAAAATGTAATAGATGTCAATTTGTGTATCAGTGAGATTATTACAACCTGTAAATTTGTGTATCAGTGAGATTATTGCAACCTGTAGCTGAAGTCCCCTTACTCAAAGAGCTGTGGTTAATAAATATAAAAACAAAATTGATTCTTTCAAGTCGCTGCAACCAACCTTCCTTCCTGAAAACTTGAAATTAATGCATGTGAGCAAGGTGAGGAGTAGAAGACTTATAGAACAAGTGGAGCAGCACACAGTTATAATATTGTCAAGAACCAACAGAAAAAAGGATGGTGTTACCATAAGAACTGGAGAGTCTTACTCTCTCTGGGTTTTATCTTACTTTCTTTGCCCTCTTTTGCCTCTCATTTCTCCTTGGTTTTTGGTTGCTTGGCTTTTCCCTTACTTCCAATTTTAACTGGCCATCTAAAATCCCACAGCCAGAAGAGATGCCTTCATTCTAAGAATGTCACAGGAATTGTTAAGGTCCTATTTATAAATGGTATTACAACCAGATATTCATGTTCTCTCTTCTTTCCTTAATCCTACTTTCCTCTGCAAGGCATCAGCATGTTCCCTTTCTTATTCAGTTCCTATATAGTGGGCTGTGCAAACATGATTATTTTATTTTCCTCACAATTTTAAAATCTATATTTTTTTTTCTCCTATTCTTCTTGTTTTCTGTTTTCTTCTTATGGCAGATCTGTTTCCAGCAAGAATATTTTCTTTTTCTGACATGACTTAGGAGTTGTTTTAGTGGCCTCAACTTTTGTACAATATCCCAGAATGGTTTAAATTAAATACTATAAATTTATTGTCTTTTGTAAATATGTAATATTATGTCCCAGGTTGCTAGGAAAAAAAACATAATCAAATTCAATCGAACTTCAGAAGTGGAAAACAGAAAGTAAGAACGTAATTGATCATGTCTATATCTATGAATATTCACACAGCAGTTATTAAATTGCTGAAATCCTATCCTGAAATAGATTGTAATCAGAGCACAATCCCTGACTGGTTTCTTGGAATTTTTTTTCTTTGCTTCATTCAAGATCTAGATTTGGAACTTGGCAGAAATGTCCCTTGGCAGGCTATTACTGGTAATGCTATATTGAATGACATTGGGGATGAAACAACTCAGATTTGATTACCACTACAGTGTATTATTCCCGGAAGCAGGAGGGAATGGTGTATACTCGTGGACATGGTCTAAATACAGGCTAAGCTGAATCACAAGAATTAACCAAAAATTATGTAGAATCAAGTATGTTACTCAATATATCTAGCAATGTGCTTCTTACAATTAATGAAGGAAAAGTTCTGATAGTCCTGTGTTGTGGGCTGCTAAGAAGTAAAGATGTGCAGGCTGTCAAATATTTTCTGTGACTAAGATCTCATCAAGTAATTATCTGCAACAAATGTTGGGTCCAATTTCTGCTACCCAGACCCTTTTAGAATTCACCAGAGGGCGATTTTGGCAGCCTGTCAGTAGGAAAACAAAAGAATGAGTCGGGAAACATTAATAAAAGTTGAAAAGAACAGCTTCTGAAACATTTGAATCATCATTCACATGCATGCAAAGAGGCTGCCAGATGAAAAAAATAAGGAAGTGGGCTGATGGGAGATAACAGAAAACTGGAAAAGGCACATTGGAGAGTTATATTAAGAAACCTGATGTGAAATTTAAACTGTTCTTTTTTTCTCAGCTTTTTCCAGGTGGCATCTCTTGCAAACCCAGAAAAGAAGTCCTGGTGCCCTTTATCCACATAAACACACCTGCTGTGCTTAAATACCCACAGTAGGACAGATCCTCATTTTTGTTTGCTTTAACTGAGAAAATCATTAATTCCCAACTGAGAGAGGAGGAAGGCTGTAACAGTCATTCTGAGAAAACAAAGTCAAAACAGGAATGCAGCTACAGCCACTGTAACCAGCAAACTTAGCAAGGAGAGTGAGGAAATCCTCATACATCACTGGGACAACACCCCTTCCATCTCATCTGTGTTGCCACATACAGAAGAAATATACTCATAGCTGTGTGCAGATGAAAATGAGCGATTCCAACAAGAAGGAACATGTTTTTCAGGAGGCTGTTCTCAATCTGCATATTGTCAAGTATGGTCTTCTATCACTGAAGCATCCTGGTTTTACGTCCTCCTGCTCCTTATTATTTTCTTCCTCCTCATTTATTTCCCATTTACACTTTCAAGAAAATAAAACATTTTAAAAATCCTGCACACAGGCAAACTTGTCATAAATAAAAACAAACCTGTTTTTTTCCCCTACTGAAGACCTTTCTTTGCTCAATATATGTCACACACGAACTGAAAAAACACTCAGAAAGTTGCTGATTAGTTAGGAATTAAGGACTTGGGATGAAATTTGTAGAAAAAAAAGGTAAAATCATTGTCTTGAAGAAATCTTGGATTTTGACTCCCATCTTCTCACCATGGCAGTATTAAAACTTTTTAATGACAAAGCCAATGATAGATGCAGTTCTTTTAAAGCTTGTGAAAGTGCTAAGAATGTCCTTAGTCTGTGTAAAAATAGGCCTTATATATCTGAGGTAAACATTTAGGTCTTCCTCAAAACATCATGAAGATAAAGATTTCAGATTTTTAAACCTGTGCTCTAAATTGCTGTGACTTGTACTTTGGCCCTAGAGGAGTTCCTACACTGGCTGTGAGGCAATGCATATGCTTGTCCTGTCCATCTCTATTTTGGAAGCTGTGATAGCACTGATGTGCCATTTTAGAGGTCTTCAAAAATCCTAGAGTCTGTTGCATGGAAAATTTATAAATATTCCAACTTTTATTCCCATTTTCCTGAGGAAATCATCTAGCCACGTGTAGTAGCTAAATAAGAAAAAAAGTCAAAGAAGAGTGCTTAAAATTAGTTTTTATTTTTAAATATTTCCGCGTTAGTTTTCCTTAACCCGAAAATCTGGACAAAGGGATTTATTTGGGTGACTGCACAGGCTCTAGATCCAAGGGCAGCTCAACTTTGCCTTTCTGGCTTCAGTGCAGCTCATACCTGCTGCCAGCCTGTTACAGTGTGTAACCCATCACCGGCTACTGCGGAGCTGCTGCAGAAAAAGTCAGGGCAGGAGGCTGAGCTGTACAGGGGGAAACAGGCTTACCCACAAACACGGGTCTGAGAGTCAGATGGGAGCATTAAAAACAAAAACCTGCAGGTGTTGCAAAGGCCCAGGGTCACAAAATTGTTCTTAAAACATTTTGTTTGGGCTTCTGCGATGAAAAATTGTAAATGTTAAGGAAAAAAGTGTTATTGGTATTATAACGTGGTAAGTTTCGCTTTTGCTTCACACCCAAAAAAGAAACCAAAACTCAACAAGTGATTTAGGGATTTCTTTCTGGTGCTGTCATCAGAAGTTAATTTTGTAGCATATCCTTCAGATACCAGCCAGAAACAGCTAAGTGGAATCAAGATCACATTTCTAAATGTCATGGTTCAGTATTTTTACTTGAGTTAATGCTAATCAATCGGTGTAACATTTCAAAGTTACATGCTCCTGAGATACACTGTCCAGAAAATTTAAAAATAAGAAAGCCTTAAATCATTAAAACCCTAAATATTAAATTCTTATCATGTACAATATCAATCCCAGGGTTCAGGATCAAAGGAAACCATCTTTGCAAGGTAACATTTTCAGCATTAGATGCACAGTTCTTACTTCTGCTGCAAAAATTACAGACCTCCTGCCTTATTATTAAAAAATGCTTGCATACAGAGTCATTTGCATAAACTTGTGTTCTGTAGAGCATATCCTCTGTTCTTTACAAGACATTATGCTAGACTCTAACTGTGTCCAAATGGAGGTCTTGATCATACTGCTTTGTTTTGTGACCTAATTACCTCAAAAATCTCTGAAAAACAAAGCACAAACAACTGCTTTAATAATACAGCCAAAATACTTAGAATTAACTTCTCTTTCTTCACTAAATCAGTATGCCATGAAAACTCCAGAGTCTGCTAGATCTAAACATTTTCTACCATCTTTTCCCTCATGTTTCAGAAAAATTTTTTTGGTGACTGATGGAAAATAGATAGAAATAACATTATCTCTGAATATTTGATAATTTCTTCCAACTTTCAGAATCAAGGAGAAAAGATGAAGAAGCTTATAATTACTTTTCCTTTTTTTTTTTTTTTAATTTCTTCTACATTTTCATTAGCAGCTATAAGAATAGAAATGTTGAAGTAGCAAAAGAAAGATGATTTTCACTACAGCTATGGTATGCCTGAAATCATGGTGAAGCATTTTTTCAAAATCCTGTTAAACAAAAGGACTACTCCAGATTAGTAAATTGTGGGATTTATTTATCACTGTACAGCTGACTCCAGGCCTATTCTAACTTGTATTATTCTAATTCCATATTTCATTAAAATTCAGTTGTATTTGTGTATTATGGTTATTTTATAGGAATTATACAGTAATTTCTCAACATACTGGTTTCTTCTTTGAGCTATGGAAGTTCCACCCTTCTGAATCAGCACCTATGACCAAATTTCTCCCCATTTCTTTTTTCCTTTTTTTTTTAACTGTTATGATCAACCAACTGGTTTTTGCTTGTACAATCTGAAATGGCCAGATTTCAGAGTCTACTTTTAATATAAGCATTGAGATAGAGTAAAAAAAAAAAAAATATCTAGCATTAGACTCAATCCTACAGACTGAAAGTCACTTTAACAGGTAGGCAATAAGACAGTTCTCACATGAGCAGGTGTTTAAACAAGACATCCAGTAAAAGTCTGTAATCACATCAGAATTGCCTAACAAGATGTAAGTTTCTCTTACCTTTCATGAAGGAAAAATGGTATATATATAATTTACTTAAATGGAATTAGTTATAGACAGTGGAATGCATCCACTAACACTAGCATTTTAAAAGTACTTGAGTTGAACATTTGTAAGGCAACATTTCTAATGAGTTTTAAAAGTCATCTTGCTCCTTTTTTTAATAATAATCTTTTGAAGTTTGTAATTTACTTACATTAAACAGTGTTCATTTTTAAATATAAATCCAAGTATTTAGATGTAAATAAAGACTAACTAATCTTGGTGAAGTAATCATAAAAAAATTATAATTTTTTGTGATGTAAACCTGGTTGTTGTTTCCTTAAATGCAGAGAAAGACAGAAAATAACAGTGACTACAAAAACAAGAATTATAAGGGAAAAATTCAATCTTCTTGTCATATCACTTGAATTAAAAGTGCTGATAGATTAAAAAATAAAATAAAAAAATAAATAAAAGGACTAATATTTAATCTGGCATAAGTGAACATAACTTCAATATTTACACCAGACAATCTTAGAATATCTTGACTTCAAAAATCTATGATTTCTCAAAAAACATATATTCATGGCTGTGTAAATTTGAAGTAGTTGTGTCTTGTTGTGCTGGAAACAGTGACATTTCATAGAACTATAAAGATAAATGTTTTCTCCAGATGACCAGGTCTTTTAGAGCAAATAAGGGTGAAATAATTTCTTTTGGTGACACACAAACTGTTTCACAAGCAGCAGTCCCATTTCCCAGATCTCCTGACCCCACACCCTTCCCAGGCATTTTTACTGGATGGTGCCTCCTGTTCTGTTTTAGCTTTGTTCCCCTTGCTGTCCCTGCTGAACTCATCAGCCCTGCTGCCAGGTTAGCTTTGTTTAAGGGAACAGCTGAGGATGCAGCACTATGCCCACAGCGAAGATGGGAATTCCTTTCCCACAGCTGCCAAAGTCCCTGTTGTTACTCACTGGCAGGGACACACTTCCTGTCTGGTGTCAAGGTCTGTGCAACCCAGATGGGGTGCCAGTGAGACCACCCAGTGTCCACTGAATTCCTAGAAAATGCATTGACAGAACAATGGGATTTTCTCATTTTTGTTTCTAATGTGGGGTGTTTGAATGCAATTAATGAAAAAATCAATTGTATAATTAAGAAAAAATTGTCAAAAAAAGATGTTCAGAAAGCCAAGGGAGAGAAATTGAGAGGAATATCTCATAATTGTATTCACTACTGGTAAATAGAGATTATTTCACTGTCAGTTTTAATCAAGTCACACTGTACTCTGTGGACAGACTTCATGACTGGATTTTGATAAGAAAACATATAGTGGAACAGAATGCAATCTAAAATATGTGACCGCTATATACCATGTATCTGGTCTGGGTTAGAGGAAAAATGTTTTTCAGTCATTGATAACAAGAAATTTTCACTAATTTTCATATTTTTCCTGTGTATATAATTGTACATTCCAAATAATTGTCATATATTATTTAAATTTTAAAAAATTAGTGGAAAAGAAAATATGCTAATATGAATTCCAGTAAAATTTGTTTGACAGAGGCAATTAATGAGAGTACAGGAAGAAAAAAAAAATAATCTTCTTCTTAATAGCATCAAGCATAGTTAAAATATAGGCTGGAAATGACCAGGATAGACAGCTTGCAATGACATAACCAAGTGCAAGTCATCAAATTATATTATCAATGTAACTGAGAAAGGTTTACATGACTTCTTTTAATTTTTTTCTAACCAAGGTAATTTTTCAGCCTTTATGATGGCTGAAACCCTTCCTTTGAATGTGCCGTGCCTTGCCTTGCCTTGCCTTGCCTGGCCTTGCCTTCTTCCCTTCCTTAGATATTGCTTATCTTATTGAGATTTAATAATGAAAAGGGCATGGAATTCAATAAAGGAAAGGAAGAGGTAAATATCTAAAAAATAAAAGGCAAAATAAAAAAAAATTTGGATTTGATTGCTGCATTTTTCTGATATGTATTCTTTAATTTAAAAATTCACACTGGAATTTTATATACAAGGGGTTTTTTTTAATGTTGCTATCATTTCTAATATCAAATCCATGCCTTTGGTAGTAAATCAGGCATTTCATGTAGCAGTGCACTTGTTCCTGTGCCCACAGGATCTGTTTTGATTTGCCTCCATTTCAGCAACTGAAAGAGCTTTAGTGTAGAAAACTGGAGCACTGGGATTGGCTGGAAACACTAAGGCAAGGTCTAGATAACTCATGGGTCAAAACTTAATTTTCCCTTAATTTCTGAACACTTGGCTGCCTTTCCTGTACTCTGTGTTCACTGTGCTGGTATTGGCTATAAAGGGAAAAAAAAAATCAAGAAACATTGCTTTATGTGTGAGAGACCAAACTGCCGTGGTAATGGATCCCAGTAGAACTGCAGAGCCATTTCTCTTCTCCTCTGATTCTCTTTGTTCATGAAGTTCCTGTGTTTCTACTGCCAGCTAGAGTGATCAAGTGCCAAAAGAAAGGATTCTGTAAATCTTTTAACACAGATAAAAACCAGCATGTTATTTATAGAGATGAAGAAAGTCTGCTCTGCCCTTTTCCATCTTGAATTGTGAGATACACCAACGCAACAAGATCTGCTCTTGTGCAGTATTTTCCTCCCTATTTCACCACATGTACTTTTACTTTTGGGGTGGGGATGCTTTCCTCAGTAACACTTGAGAAAGAAAAGTAAAAATTGGTACATGAGTGTTTTGTGACAACCTTCTATTTTTTTGGATTAACATTACAGGTTTTCTTCTTTTTTTCTCCATCCTTTCCACCTTCGGTACAGAAAATTATGGTCCCAAGGATCACAGCTGGGACAAAATAGATGGAGAAAAGACAGACCTACGAAAGGACAGATGAGAGGGTGGTTAGCTAGGAGGCCGATTTTATTCATCCTTGAACCTATCTTCTCTTTCTTTACCATAGCCTACTTTTAAAGCCAATTCTGGAAAACACTGCAAAATTCCAGAGGGGGAAGCAGCACTCTCCCAGTGCTCCTGCTACAGGGATTTTAAAACTTCTGATATTGTTTATTGCATACCAACAACCATGAAAAAGGTTATCTTGCTTGTCAAACAATTATTTTCTATTTATTAATAGTGCTTTTTATCAGCATCCAGAAAAACTACTCATTTGCATACTTCCCCAAGGTTTATGGGAGCATTAGCTTAACTGCTTCAAAAGCTTATTCATCAAGTCATTCCTTTAGCTCTGGTAGGGTTCACAGCAGCATGATATAGTAGAAAGTCAAGTTGGGGTAAAGGGTTACCATAACTTAGGATCACATTTTGGGCAATCAGCTCATCCATTTGCTCCAGCATTTATGTGTAAACCTAAACCTGTCACATGTGGAGAACATTGCCACATTTCAGCAAAGGCTTATTAACTGCTATTCTTCATAAGTTTAAATTAAAAGACAGACTTCCTCAAGGTTCTTCTCTCACACTTTTTGAGAACTCAATTTCCTACAGTCAGGTTTGTTTATTGGCTTCACTGTGACAACTCTTGGTAATCCTGCTTATGTTTGTTATGTTCACAGCCCTTTTTAATGTGGTATCTTAAATACCAAATACAGTAATTTAGTTCATCTGAAAATTAAACACAAGGGACACAGGGTAATGATAAATGAAATTGTGTCAAGTGGAAGAGATATTTAGTCAGCACTGAAGGAATTAAGGTTTGACTCTGCATTATTTAATTAACAGTCTGCAAGAGGGGTTAATAAATGTTAATAATATTAACAGTTCATACGAGCTATTAAGATGAAGTAATCCATCTTGTGATCTGGAAAAAGGACTGGAAGGCAGAACAGTCAGTGCTCTCTCACTGGCCTTGCGAGACATTCTGTGTGCACTTTTCAGATCTCTTTCACTGCATCTTCTAAACTGGCCAGTTACTCAGAGATCTGTGTAAATCTGACACTGCGTTTTTCAGAGGCATAGAGCATCCGCTGCACAATGTTCCAGCAAAGTCAGCTACCCTGAGCTGACAAAAGTTGTGCTGAGAAACAGCTTCTGCCTAAAACAGGATGTCAGTCCAAGAGGATGTAGCCAACAGAATCACCTTTCCTTCACCATGGGGAATGAGGGTATCCAGACCTCCTGCTGAAAACAGGTCACCTACACAAGCTGTGCACACCATTGGTGCTAAGTCACTGAGCAAGTTGGAAGGAGCATGTTTAGCTGTGTTTCCTCTGGATTATTAATGTAGCTGTGCTAAGATATTAATAACATTTCATCAGTGGTGGTCCCAAACTGCTGTGCCAGAAAGGTCAACTACATAAAGAATTTAAAGCAAAGAAGGGCAACAGAAATCTACACTCAATTCAATGAACCAACCAAAAATCCCAGTGCTCCAAACAAGTAAATACCAGTGTCAGTTAATTTTAAATGACAGATATAAGAAAATTAGTTTGACTGTATTCACTTTACAATTGTTTTTCTGTAATTGTAGTACTACAAAATTAGATTTTTTATCTTCATATTTCACTTATTATTTGGAGGGTTCTAAAGAGACACATTATGGTTGGATTTTCTAAAGGGTTTAGGTGCCCTGTTTTTGTTCATTTCAATGAATAATCACCATGACATCTCTGATAAATTTCAAAACTGCATTTTCACAACAGTTCAAGGACATAGTATATTCATATTGATGGTTTAGTTCAGACCAGGAGTGTGGTTTTGAAGAAAATAGTCCAACCATTTTATGTCCCACATTATTTGTTTCACACTATGTAGCAGTCTTAGATTGACTGAATATCCATCCCTTCTGGATGAAATTAAACTGAAAGATGAACACCAGAAGCACAACTAATCAGGTTCAAATATTTGTGGGGTTTTAGTCCATGGCCTGCACTAGGTGTAGTGTGAAATAACACACCTTCCTTAAAAAATTTGTAGCCTGGATTTTGAATTCTCAATATTAACAGGTCACCTCAGAGGTGCAATTCACAGAGATGCAGTTCAAGACTTCTAGGACAGCCTCACAGAGCAGATAAAATTTTGTCTTCCTTCAATTTTAGGAAATAAAATTTGCAAGTTCCCCCAAAGCCACAGAGTAACCAAAAACATAAGATTTGCAGGAACATCTGCTACACAGGCAGATTAATGTAAGTGCATTTTTAAAGCCACCAATCGGAATACTCTCTCACTAAGATCCTCTTCCAAAAAAATCTCGCCTGTTCACACTGATTTCAAACAGATCCTCTACTAAAAAACTGCATTTCTAGCTCCTAAACTCATGTAACTCAATGGAGGCCCTCCTTTTTTGCCATCTGATTACTCTGTATAAATGCATTCAGGTACTGAATAACACAAAATATGTCTAATCCAGGCAGCCTGAGGAAGCCTCAAAGTCACAGGCTCTGGTTCTTGTGGGGGACGTTGGTACTCTGGCATCAGCTGGAGAAGCAAGACAGCAAAGCACAAATACTGCAGGAGGTCCCAGCAAAGCATTGCTGACTTTCTGACATGGGTAGTGGAGGATCCCACAAGGTGATCCTTATACTAACAAACAGGTAAGGCCTTGATGGGAATGTGAAAGATGGGGGCAGCCTTGGCTGTAGTGACTGTGACTTTGGAGCTCAGTATTGGGGGAGGAGGATGCAGAGCACCATGTAAGATTGTAAACATGGACTGCAGGAGAATTAACTTTAGCTTTTTAAGGGATCATCTGGGAACTATCCCAAGAGAACGGGCCCTGCAGGGAAGAGGGGTCCAAGAGACTGGTTATGTTCAAGGGAGGTTGATAACCTCCCAACTCAAGAATGTCACTTGTCTCTCACAACAGCCTCATAGGCAAATCAGGAAGTGTGGACTGGACGAGTGGACAGAAAGGTGGATTGGGAACTGGCTGAACAGCAGATCCCAGAGAGATGTAATCAGTGTCACAGGAGCTTGCTGGAGGCCTGTCCTTAGAGGTGTTCTCCAGGATTTAATACTCTGTTTAATTTATTCATCAATGACCTGGATGGAAGGGGAGAGGCTGCCTCAGCAAGTTCCCTGATGGCACAAAGCTGGGAGGAGTGGCTGATAGCCCAGAGGGCTGTGCAGCCCCTCAGAACAACCTCAACAGGTTGAAGAGATGGACAGAGTGGAACTTTCTGAGATTCAGCCAAGGCAAATGCAGGGTCCTGCACCTAGGGATGAATAACCCCACGGACTAGGACAGGCTGGGGTCTGACCTGCTGGAAAGCAGAGAAGGACCTGGGGTTCTGGTGGACAACGAGCTGTCTGTGAGCCAGCAATGTGTCCTTGTGGCCAAGAAGGATAAAGGTATCCTGGGGTGCATTGGAAAGAGCATTGTTGCCAATGCCACAATCACCTCAAGGGAGGTGATCCTGCCCCACTGCTCAGCCCTAGTGAGGTCACATTTGGGGTGTTGTGTCCAGTTCTGGGCTCCTCAGTACAAGAGAGACAGGGAGCTCCTGGAGCAGGTCCAGCAGAGTGTGACAAGGGTGATTAGGGTACTGGAGTACCTCATTTACAGGGGAAGTCTGAAGGAGCTGGGCCTGTTGAGCCTACACAAGAGATAACTGAGAGGGGGCCTCATCCATGTCTGTAAGTGTCTGAAGAGAGGGTGTCAGGAGGATGCATCCAGGTTTTTCTCAGTGGTGCCAAGCAATAGGACAAGACATGTTGCACAGGATATTCCACTTGAACATGAGGAGTAATTCCTTTACTGTGTGGGTGATCAAGCACTGAACAAACTGCCCAGGAAGGTTGTGGAGTCTCCCTTACTGGAGATATTCAAGAACTACCTGAACACAATCTTGTGTGATGAGTTCTAGGATGACCCTGGTTGAGCATAGAGGTTGTGCTCTCCTATGCTGCCTTCTAGCTTCACCCATTCTGTGACTATGTGTTTCTGTGATTTTGTTTTTTAAAAGTGTAATGTTTTGTCAGCTTATTCGTGTTGTTTCTAGACACGATTTAAATGGCATGTTTACTTAAAACAGAGATCTGCACTAACAGAACAAAGATACAAACTGCTTAAAAGAAAAATAAATTTCCAAAGCTGCTGCTAAAAATTCATTGTTACAATCGTTTGAGGTTTGCTAATTAGCCTCGAAAGTTTGTCTGTGATCTGGCACGCTGAGGACAACTACCAGAGCTCTGCTTTAGCTTTCTGCCATTGTTGACTGCAAATATTACAGACACAGGGCAGACTCTTTCCCAGTAATGGGCAGGGTCTACTCCTATTTCAATTTCTTTGATTCTCCTCTGCTGTGACTGGGCAATGAAAGACCTCATGGTTCTGTGGAGTATTAAGACATCTTCCTTTGTCAGCCTTAGAATATCTTCATTAGCATTTCAATCACATCTCTTAATTAGCATATTCCCAGCAGACTTCAGGCTGCTTTTCTTTTTCAGAAGCCTCTAAAGATGCATGGGTAAAATTGCACATTTCATGTGACGTAGAGAATAGTAAGTACAATGTTCTTAATGTGAACTTATTGCTATTTGCTCTCTGCAGACAACATATAAAGAGGAAGGTGACTGTAAAAGGCAACTCTTGGAATGGAGGGCTTATACGAAGAAGCACCTTCTCCCCTGAAAACAGATCTTTTATTTTAGAATATAATTATAAGGAGCATATATTCTAATAAACTAAGTGGTGCTCTGGGGAATTTCATTGCTTATATTCTTTTCATAATTGAACAGTCATTAGCATAGATTTGGCCCAGCAAATGAAGCCTTTCCCAAAAATTTCCTGGGCAAAATTTGGGAGCCAGCACAAAGCAAGGACTTGTTCTCCACTTGTCTATACTTGGTAGCTTAATTATTAGCAGGCTGCCTTGCAGATAATAGAACTTAGCAATGGGAGGGGGTCCAGACTGTGACAGCTACTGTGAGAACAAGAAAACAAGCCCTAGTACTACCCAGTTTACTATCATAGATGTAGCCACAACATCTCAGCATTTTAGTGCAAATAGCAGCAGTAGATACAGTTATTTGTCCAAGCAGCATCTGTTAACATGACTAAGTAGCTTTCAGCCCAGGAGACGATTTCTTTGGTTTACAGTGTGATCTCTGAAACAGATTTGTTATGTCAAGTAGTTTCCTTTGTGAGTAGGGGACATTTAAAGAGAAAATCAAGGTTGGTGCACTTCTATAATCTCTTGGAGCAAACCTCAGATGCACTTGAATCCACATGAGCGCTTAAAGCATCTGGTGCTGCATGAAAACCTTACCTGTTCAACATCACTGCACCTGTAGCCACAAATAGCTTCTCTGGAAAAAAAAAATTCCTGGTGAAAGTATTCTGGAAAGACTTAAAAGTTGCCTTTGAGCAGTTAACAGAAAGCTTTTTACAGAAAGACTTAATTCTGTGATATCGATCTGAAAGTTGTAGGACATCATTTCTAATAATGAACAAGTAGAAAAAAAACCAAAAAGAGTAAAAAAAGCAAAAATTACAATAAAGAATAGATATTTTCTTTCTTTTTTATTTTCAAATATTTGCACAAATATTTGATTATATATTTCCTCATAATATCAGTAGGATTTGTGATGCAGCTGAATCTTTGTGAGAAGCTTTACGAATACTTATAAATGCCAAATGACTTGACATTAAATAGGATACAAGACACTTCCCCCAAACCTACCTCTCACTAGAAGCAGATTGAAAAAAAAGCTTAAGGTGCTAGGAAATAAATTTATCTTATTGGTTTTGACCTTTCTTCTTTCCTCATTGTCTTGTTTCTGCATTTGTAATTTAAATAAAATACAGTAGAAAAGGTAGGATTATCACAACAGATCGGTGTAAAAAGGAAATTAATTTAGAATGAAAATGAAGACTATTCTTTACTAGAACAAATTAAATGCTTGAGACAGAGGCCTGGCTGCATGTAGATATGTCTGGTATGGCAGACATGAGAAGAAAGAACATAGCTGCTGCAGAAAGCAAGCAGGAGCAGCAAACACATATATAGTGGTGAAACGACAATAGATGTGCCACAAAAAAAAAGCAGGAGCAGACTCCTGTCCATGAACAGATGCTGAAACAGAAATTAACTTTGCAGCAAAGGCAAACAATGCCAAAACTGAAGTCCTGTGGACAAAAGGGCAAAAATCCAAATAAAACCAGCATCTCATTCTGATTCACCCACTGTGCATCCAGAGTAGCCATAAAGGGTCATTGCTCATCAGACTTAGTTTATAATTTGCAAAAATACAAATAATGAAGCTAAATTTGGACTGCAATATTAACAATCTCAGCTGATGAACTTCAGTGTACAGCATCCTCAGCTGATATGTACATATAGATGCTGTTTTCTGGTCTATCAAGTAGATAATGTTGAATTTTCATAAGTACAGGGTAGAACATGAGTCATATTACAGCATTGACAAAATTTCCACCAGCTCCAGTGATATTACATTTTTACCTACTGTATCTCTCAGGCCCTCTGAAAATATTGCACAACCACTGTTTTTCACTTCAGTGTTTTATTAATGCTGATCTACTGTTTTTACAGATAAAAAGGTTTAACATTGGAGAATTCTGATTCAATTGCCTCAAACATTTTCTGGAATATGCAAATATTATTTTTTATAAGGTTTTTGAACTACTTCATTTTGACAAGGTCAAATAATCTTGTCTAAGCAACTGGATTGGTTTTTGATTTTATGAACCTTTATCACACTCAACAAAAACTTCATTATCCATAACTGATTTTTATAAAAGTCAAAACATGTAAAAAAGAAATTCTCTACTCTTAACTAAATTAAGAAAGTCACGGGACTACTTTGGTATTTCTGAAGTTCAATTATTTGGAAATGTCATATTGAGAGAATTTGCAACTTTATGTCCCCATTTGAGATGAAAAGCATTTCTGAACTAGATGGAAGAAGGGGAATATCAGGTAGCTCTTTCTCTCACGTCAAACTTCAAGCACTTTGGGAAAATCAAAAATTCATTTCACGTTATTTAGAGTTCAATGCAATTGTCCATGACTCATACAAGATGCTTCTTTCAAATCAGTATCCATACTGAAGAGCTGCTTTCCTCGCTGTCAGTTGCAGCAATTATTCCCCTTGCAGCTTCACACCTGCCCAGTGCTAACCTTCAGGTTTGTCAGGGCAAAACAACACCTGGTGGAAGGGAAGCTACCAAAATATTCTAAAAAGTTATGCTGTCACACAGTTTATAAAGCTAGTGGTAGAGGCAGTGACAGGGAAAGAAAAAATCTTTCTTCTCTAAGCATTTCCAGAGCCCTACAGCTGGAATACAGATAAGGAGACTGCTCCAAATTTGCAGAGCTACTGTCACTGTCTAATTGCAACTGTCTAAATCTATGGCGACATTTTGGCATAATTCTTCATGTCTGGAAGTAGAAATAGGGAAAATCACGTGCATAGCTCAGTGTTATCAAGTCTGACTTATAGACTATGAATATCCTGTGCTGGATACAAGCTAGCCCTTGGGCAGAAGAATTAGTTTCGTGTATATACATCTTTTTCCTCATTCATAGGTGCTCTCTCCTTACAACAGGAGGTTTTCACTTTTGCAATATTTTTTTTTTAATATATTTGGAGTTCATCAGGCAAACCCTCCCTTGTACACAGAAGTATACCATTAAGAACTTCTGGAATTTCTGGTGAAAGGAAAGGATATGAAATTATGTCCTCCTTGTCTTCCTTTAAACAGCCTATAAAGAAGCAAGAGCTCAATCCAAGACAACACTGCTGCTTGCAAGTGACAGTGGGATAGAACCCATCTACTTGAACTACAAAGTGACGTATTCTCCTGACTCTACATGGTCATGCTTTCCTTGACATGCAGATGTAAGGCATGGGAACCCCTCCATTCAGTCTGATATGGTGCAAATTACAAGGATGTATAGTACTATTAGCACCAAATCTGTTAATTATCTGATCACAGGAGTGATAGATTTCTGTATAGTACACAGCCCTGTGGTCTAGTACTTCTATCCTGGCACCTCATTTCTCATGAAAGAACTGAGCTTTCCTTCCAGGTATCTTGCCATGCTGGAACCTGAAAGCTGTGCCATCATGAAGATGGCTACTTGCCATTAGATGAACACAAGTCAAGCAAAACCAAGATCAGAGGCAAATGACTGCATCTCCCAAGTTCAGCCTCTGCCTCAGAGAGAAATTTCAGCATTCTAGGTATGCGTTTTCCCATTCAGATTCATCCAATAGAATTTAACTCTTAAAATTATATTTTGACCTTTCTGTTAGAGAAAAAAAATAATTAAAAATTAACAAAATAGTAACAGTGACCCAAACCTGTCAGATGCACTCTTCTTTGGTGTGTTGCTCTGCTCAGTTGCTCAGTTTGAAGGTCTGAAATGTACATAATTTCACATATGTGGGAGATCAGATGTATGTTTTAAGGGAAAAGGAAAGCATCACTACCCACAGTGAAGCTGCTAACTCCTGCTTGTATTATGCATTGAGCTTTGTGGGAAAGTGTAATAAATCAAATAACACTTTCCAACATCTTCAGTTTTCTGTTATACACACAAAAAGAAAAAAAAAAAAAAAAAGAAAAAGTTTCCTTTCTGCTAGACCAGATTTACATATTTTGGAATTCTACTTTTTTTCTAACTTCTATTTGTTAGGAGCAAAGTTTCTGTGTTTTGGAAAGAAAGTCCCAAAAGTAAGACTGTAATTATATTTGTGTGCGTGTGTGCTATTTCATTGACACACAAGCAAAAACACCCCATCAGGATCAGAATGTAATAAGTAGGACTTTCTTCCTGTGAACATTTAGTGGCATTAAGGCATTTTTGTCTACACTGCTTTCTCTTTACATTTGCTTTCAGTGAGCCATCTAGGAATTAAGTTTTACCAACATGAATATTCATTCTTTCTGTTACCTCTAGTGGCTTTGGATCAAGCCCAGAGCATAGTTGCAAGTGTATGTACATGAATATTTACAGGTGCCAAATTTTATATCCACATTTGCAAATGCTGCACTACAAGTGGTTTCTTCCATTTGCAGTCACAAACATGACAGTGCCATATTTCTCTTTTGACCTATCACAACAGCTCCAGTCTGAAATGATGATTATTCATGGAAGACTGCGCGTGATCAAAACAGAGTTAAAAAGATTTGCCAAAACAAAATACAATGAATAATTGTGAATAATAAAATTCAGGAAATTACAGTCTGAGAGCAGACTTTCCACAGGCTTAAAAGGAACATCAAATAATTTCTTTGTCAGCTCTTCTCAGTATCCACTGCATCAAATTCTCACTGCAAAACAGTTTAAAAATCCAGCATAATCTTTAAAGTGTATCAGACTTCTGACATTACATCTGAAAAGGGAATAAGCAGGGTAAAAGGCATGGCATTACCCCCATTGTGCTGTCTCTGCTGACCATCATTCACAATGGGCATGCAGCATTCCAGAGTTCAGTGTATTCTTATGACAGCCTGAGATAATGCCACCAAGCTGGAGCTGAGCTCAGTTATCTTTATGACTGATAAAGCAGACTGCACGAAAAAAGCATACAGACAACCACAGAGGCACTAAAAATAGCAGAGGACTGGGGAAGTTACTTTTTGTTACCTCTCTCTTATTGCCCATCAGCAAATGTGTTGACTTTGAAGATATTTTAGTACCCACGAGACTGCAAATGTTATAAGCTTGATCTGTCTCCTGTGTGCTGTAATTTTACTGCAATGATCCCAGTGAAGGAATTCCATGGAGTGTCTCAGATCAATGAATAAACAATTAAAATGTTATAATAAACCTTTATAATTAAAGCATTAAATTACAAATAGAGTAAAACAAGAAAATTATGAAATCAAACTTGGCACATATTTTTCTTTGGGAATTCTCTTTTTCCTTTGCCTTTTTTTTTTTTTTTTTTTGGTTTTTTTTTATTTTAAAATATTAAAAAAGATGTGAGGGGGAAAAAATGTCCTTCTGTTACAGGACAGTCACGTAACCTGCAGAGCATACACTTCCAAAGAGGATTTTCCCTATCCCATAAGCAAACATTACACCTGTGGGAAAAAAAGCAGTTCAGCACTGCTTTCTGCTCATGGAAAGTAGGCAGAGAACTGACTCTTCCTGGCTTAAATTCGTTTTATAAGTCCATGGATGTTAGTAGATTTTTTCTGAGCACAGTCCTGATTGCAGAGTTCATCTGTCATTTAAGGCAAGGACACTGGCTTCTGGATTCATGCATTCAAGTCTCTGCAGTGGCACTGAGAAGCCTCATGCCTTCAGGCAAGTCACTTAAACCCAGTGTTTCAATTTATCCTTTCACCAAATAAGTATAAATAATACTGCTCTCACTGGGGTGTTTTGAGGTCAAATTCTGATCTTGTTCCAGCAAAACAAGGAGGAGCAGTTGATGGAATTAGGCTAAAGGAAACTCACCCCAAGTGTCTTTCATTGTAAAGTCTTTTACAAACTTCATACAATGCAAAACAATGAATTGCAACCAGCTCAGAGATAAAGGAGGTAGAGCAGCGGGCACACGGGGCTAAGCACCGTCATACAGAGGGTTGAAAAAATCTAAGGATCACAGCAGGAATGTTTAAGTTTATTAAAATGGTACTAGTATCTTTCTTTTACTCCTGTTAAGTAAAAGGCAGGCAAGATTATATCAGATATCTTTGCACATAAAACAGCAAAGGATTGTACTCAAAAGGTGTTTCTTCCCCCTCTGGAATCACTAGTTTCAGTTTGGTCCTACCACATCTAAGGCTAAGAGCTGTATTTCGCTTAAAAATTTGGGCTTTTTGATTCTGCCAGCAGTCAGTCCCCAGGAATACTGCAAAATCTCGCATTTCCTCTGATCCCCGGTGCCCTTTCCAGAGGCCGGCAGGAAGCGCCTGCGGGCTGCATCCCTGCCCGATGCTCGCCCGGTCCCTGGGCTCGCTCGCCCCGCGCCCTGAGCCCGCCCGCAGCCCCCGCTGCCCCTTCCCTCCCTCCCACTCACTCCTCACCCCTGCTGCTGCTCCCCTCCTCATCTCTCACCTCCTCCCCGCTGCACATGCACACATTAAAATATCCACAGCTTTTACAGCTGTGAGCCAGCGAGAAAGGGCACGACAATTTCACTCACTCTTATCTTTTTGCCATTGCAGCTGTCGGTGTTTGCGCCCAATCTGCCCCAGGCAATCCTCCCTGAGATATTCGTTGCAATTAAAGAAAAGAGCAAAGAAACTGTGAAACATGTGGGGGGAAAGAAGAAATGTAAATCACGTATCAAGCACTTTTGGGAGCACAGGGAAAGCAAACTGCATGTAAATCTGAGCTTGAAAGTCAGTTGCTTTAAGAAACAAACATAATTAAAATTAACAAGCCATTCTATGTTGTTATTGCAGTTAGTATCAATTAATCTATAAAAGACTTTGTTTCATTTCATGAAAACCTTTCTTAAAGCAGCTACTTTGCTTTAACCTTCATTTGTTCTTCACAGCTGGAATAAATGGTTAATCTCTGAGGGAATCATGCATGGTATTTGTTATTGATTTTATAGCTCAATAACGTACCAGGGCTGTGAACAGGTTGGTATCAGATTAGGAAACAACTACTTAGAAGCAGACACCAGCTGTGCACTTGTGATAAATTACATTTTTCCCTATGAATTTTATACCAAGTTATAGTTAGTTTACAGGGTTTAGCACCATATGGACTGCCTGCCAGCGAGGTAGCAAGCCAAAACTCGAACACTTTCCTCAGTGAAAGAAGCAACCTGTAGCTGGAGACTTTTCTTTTAGAATATTGTGTTGTAATAATGGATCTGGAAATTGTGAAAGGTTTGGCTCATACCTCTGTGTTTTGGGTTTGACACAGACACTGAGGTTGTGTGAAACAGCAATACACAAATGGTAAATGTGCTAACATGAATATACAGAGAACTTGGAACCAATGTAGTCTACATAAAAAAAATAAAGTTTTTTGAAAAAAAATGGCAATATTGTTTTCAGAGCTGTTAAAAAGAAATCTCTCTGAGGTTTGTGCAAGGGAGAAAATTTCAAGCTATGCATTGCATTCCAAAGATCAGTTCTACAGAGCCATATTAACACTAAAACATTTCCAGGAGCCATTTGAATGGAATTAAAATTATTGCAACGTTTCTAGAATACAGAATAAAAATAATTTACAGAAATCACTTTATTTGGCAAAATAATAGACCCAGAAACACAATGAATAGCATGTATTTTACTCAGGACTTTTCACTTTTTTTTTTATTTCCCAAAACTGACTATTATTTTATATACTTACATACAAGCCACTCTGCCTAAAAAGAAACCCATATAAAAACACATACACACACACACACACACACACACACACACACACATATAAATGTGCAATCTTTTTCATTAGCATTAAGGACCCCAGTTATGTGATACAATCACTAAATCTAGATATGGAAATATCTCTAAGTGAGCCTTTGTGTTACGCCTCTGCCAGAACAAAGTCATTACCCGATACACATTCAGAGGTGCTCCTCCCAGTGGGATCACATTATTTTCCCTGGAAATTTCCTAGGCCATTTGTACCCTTATTGTTTAGGTCAAACTAAATTGTCCAGCTTAACTAGCAGCATACTGTAGAAACCTTCCTTCTTATTCTTTTCTGCCATGGCTACAAGTTTCCTGATATAAACAGAATTATCTGAGCATAAAACTAATGACAAAACTCATAGACTAAAGGATGGATATGTCATCATCAGTGTAATTCTAACATCAGTGAAATGTTAAATATGAGGACTGTGTTCCATCTAAGTTTAAATGAGGGTGAAATGTAGCAAATAAAGCCTGTGGTTTATGAGAATGTTCTGTAATAAAACTAGATTTAAAATATAAATAGGCAAAAAGATCCTAAATTTAAAATTGTTGATCAGATTGAAATGCCATTTATTTGTAAAATAACCTATAAAAGAATATTTTAAGGACTGGACAGCATTTAACTAGTTTTTGGATTTAATATCGGGTGTTCACAAGACCCTGCAAATAAAGAAGTTGCCATATTATGGCTGATATTCAAGCGTCAACAGACATTCCTAGAGCTGAGTGAATAATTAAAAAAAATTGAATAAGTTATTCAAAACTATGAAATTCATCAACTAAATTACTTGAATAATACATCTATGAATTATGAACTGACTATGTTGGGTGAATAATACATTAATAATTAATATGAAAAATATAATTAAATTCTTCAAATTAATTACTCAGAGAATATGAGAAGCCATAATTATTCTCTATGCTGTACTCAAAGAATAGAATGCCTGAGCAGTCTGTATGCTCTTACAATTTTTCAGTGCAATACATGGGGTATATCTTTATAATTATGGAGTATTGGGGTGATATCTCAAATATCGTTTCAGGCTAAAAATGAAGCAAAATGTCATAATTGAACAAAATAACATATGGTTTAATAGAAATATGCTAATGTTGGGATGTGTAACATGGCCTAGTTGGCAAAGACTGGCTCTGTCTCTGAATAAATGCCCAGAGGCAGGAATTTTTTGACAAGCAGTGAAGTGCCAAGGCTGTGCATTTGCTAATTTGGACCATAGGTTACTTTCAAATACCATCTTGTATGGTACCTGCATCAAGCAGTGGGTGTGGTTCAAGTGGCTCAGCCTCTCACCCACCCTCAGTATTGGTTCCCAGGGGCTGGAGCAGGGCAACACTTTGGCAGAAAGCTCAAGCTGCAGGGCTTTACTTTGCAAGGATCTCCATCTGTCATGCTTCTGGATCAAACCACACTGAGTCCAGCTGTCTAGGAAGAAGGGGAATGTGCACTCCAGGAGGTTTAATGTTCCTAGTTCCGCTCCAGGACTCACATCACTGAGCAGTACAGAGCAGCAGTACATGCTTAGACAGCAGTGGGCAATTTGAGCATCCACGCCCCTTTATACATTTGATACTGACATCACATTGCAACATGAGTCATTTTTCTTTTTGGGATAGGGAGGTGTGGTGTCCATAAGGTATTGAGTCCCTCCTTTCTCATACTGGCCACTTTGCAGAGAGCACAGTTTATGAGGAGCCGAAGGGAAATTGGCCTGCAAACTAAGAATGCAAAAATTACAGGGTTCTACTCCATGTGTTTCCTTGCCTGTAGTTATTCTTGTCACATTTTCACATAAGACTGTGCAATTACTTCCTGTTGGATTCTGGCACATACCATAGAAATACACTTGCATTCTCCATGCACACACAGGGTAAGGTTATGCTCAAATATGCAATTCGATGTGTGGAGTGATGCCAGTGAGAGCTGTGGCTGAGGCCAATGCTACATGTGGGCCATGGAACAGCTGAAACCAGGACTGATGTTGAAGAAACTCATTCAGTGAAAGGTGGATTGGGGGGTGATTTTTCATCCATTAGATATAAGCAAAGTTAGCACATTTGTTACACTATTACAAATGAAAAATACCAATTAACCACATACTACATCCTTCTGTATTCTATTGCTATCTTGAAAGCATGGTAAATTTATATTATTTGAGGAAATAAGAAAATCCTACATGCCCAGAAATGATTTTGCTTTTAACTGTAAAATATTTTTAGAGACCTGAAGATCTGAAACAAAATAAAACAACCTATCAACCAAACATAAGACATTCAGAAAAAAACAACCTTTCAGGGAACTGTTTGGCCAGTTTCATAGTCATACCTACACACCTTTTCCACAGCCCCCCACAAACTGAGTATTCTGCTTTCAAAATGTCTCCATAAATTTAAGGTCTCTTTAAAGGATATTTCAAGCAGCTTGCCAGTCTCTGATCTGATCTTTCTGGTTAATCGGTTCTCTCCGTGACTATAAAGACAGATCCTATATGATTTATGTCTTGTTAGGGGATCCATTACACTATAATGTACAATCACTGTCTTCTTAACATCTCAGGTGTGTCCCATACCTGTCTTTAAGATTTCCCAATTAGCCCCACTCTCAGCAACAAACTCTCCCAGTTTTAACTAAGCTATGCTAGAAGTCCATTCTTTTGGTTTGTGAAAGATTCCAATTATGTGGAATAACTAATGAGATATCCATTTAATCTGATTAAACATAGCCATTTTTATTCCCTGTATGCCTTTGCATTTCTTAGAATCAAGCATGCTAGCTGAAGAGAATATGTGTCTCTGGGAGAACAGCTGTGCTTCTTTTTCACTGTATTATTCTGAGGCAGGAGTCCTTAGAAGTGAAAAAGTTCTTCTCTGAAGAGACACCTACTCCTACAAAAGCAACCAGTGATGTTTGTGTATGACTTTCTGCGGACAGCTTGTTTCTTCCTTCCCATGTCCTGGCCTGAGACATGGTTCTGCACATAAGCTTGAAATTGGCAATTACATCCTGATTCTTCTAGGCACTGAGCATCCTCCCCAAAATGCTGAGTCTCCTGGAGTGTTAATGACATCAGTGGGAGAGAAGGAGCTCAGTTCCCCACAGGGCTGAGGCACAGCTTCCTTCACTGGGGATTTCAAGTCCTGTTTATTCCTACAGATTTTCATGCCCTATCAGTCCTTGAAGGTGACACAGGAGAAAACATGATGACAACAGGGCATGACAAATCTCAGGGAAGATTTGAATGTAAATACCCTCCCGTGAAATGTAGATATTATTGGAATAACCTGAACAAATCAAGAAATTGGCTGGCAAGGGCACGGCATCATTATCACACTGCAATATCTTCAAGGAGAAATTGTATAAGGCCTTTTATAAGATTTATTACATTTCTGAAATGAAATAAAATATTAGACCTCTAATTTTTTTAGTTAAATTTCATCAGTAACTCCCTGCATTCCTTCTTCCTGCCCAATGAATTAGCCTTTATCATATTTTTGTCTGAGATAAAAATGAATGATTTGCTTTTGATTAAAAAAAAAAAATAATAAAAGAAAGATAGAAAAAAAAAACCTTCTGCCTAACTTTGAACTATGAATCAGCCTTGGCGCTCTCATTAAAAACTCCCTAACTTTTAATTGCAGAACACAGCCTCTGCTGTCCCCAGACTGGAAGTAAGATTCTTGGCAGTTACTCAAAGGAAAAATGGGGAAAAAATCAGCATGACTATTGTAACTCAAGACAAAGGTGTGCTGTGAGCACATTTATTCAAGTTGGAAGTTCCAAATTTCTGAACTTTGTTCCATCACTGAATCCCTCTACTGACTTGACAAATGGTATTCATTACTCACCTCATTTCACCAGTAGAAAATTTTTAGCAGACAGTTACTCTGCTAGAGTATTATATTTGAAATTAGTCCTACATCTTTGAATTTATATTTGTAGGTGTAAACAGCATAATACAGTCCAAGACTATTTGAAGAGATGAAATCTTCAGTCACTGGAGCAACATTCTTTAGGGAATTTGCCCAGTACTACCCTTTCTGCATAACAGAAAATAGTAATGGTGGTAAGGTTCCAAATTAAAAAGTAAAGGAAGGTTTAAGAAAATCTTTCTCTACTATTTTTTTGCACTTACTTAATTCAAAAAATCAAACATAATATAGACAAAATGAAGGTTCAGACAGAAATTTCTGTGCAAAATTCCACCAGCATTACTGGATTCTCAAGCTGCTGGTGAGGAACCTGATGGCAATTCAGAAAGAAAAATTTTCTGAAAAACAAGAAGATGACAAACAACTTGGGAAGTTACAGAACGAGGTGTTGTGTGGGGGAAAAGAAAATCTCTTTGAATGAGTCATAAAATGCTGTACAGAGCAGAACTTTCATATGCATACTTGAAAATTAATATTTTTCTATGTTTCTCAGGATATTTCTGATTCAGTCTAATCTACTTACAGTTCAATAAGGAATACATAAATGCTGCCATTGTAATCACAGACAATACCATCCAAAGTACTGTAGAGGGATTTGAGAGCATAGGAATACAGGGTGAAATGAAACTGTTGGAATTCAATGGCTGCAGACACAAGGCACTGAGCCTATCTATGGCTCTGCTTTTGTGAGGTGGCTTTGGACTGCAGGCTAAGCTTGGCAATGGAGAGGTTCCCCTTCCATGCTGAAAAAAAGTTTAGAGTGTCTTCTTTGGCACACCTTTACGAATAACATGGATAATCTTGGAGAATCTGGTGCTATAGAAAGGGCAAGGAAACTGGCTGGTGAGGCAAGTGACTCCAAGAAGGTGGCAGGATTGGGAAAGATGATAAAAGCAGAGGGTTCTGAAACTCAGAAAAAAAAGATTAGATGCCATCACATGATGTTAGAGTAGACATTCAAAGAGACATGTGGTTTTCTTGGCTCTCTGGACTTCTCTACAGCCACCCCTGAAGTATGAGACATGTAGAAACAGAAAACCAGGCGATCAAGCACTGGATATTGTAAGGAGTTTAACTGTAAGCAGGTTGGCACTGGAGACTGAGTAAAAAGCTATTCAGAAAGATGGAATATGGAGGTTTTAATGTACATGGAGGGCTGCACTCCCCATCCAAACCGCATTTTTCCAAATGACCAAGTAGGGTTGATTTTACCAAACAAATTTCCCTGAATGGAGAAAGAAGATGCAAATCTGTTGGAGTAAACATGAAAACAAGCATGATGGGGAAAGCTGTTTGCTGGGAATCACACATCCTTTTAGATTCTTTGAGGTCTCATGTCTGCCTCCAAGATCCCCAGGAGCTGCAGACAGGATTTTCACATTTCATCAGTCTTAATACAAGCACCTATGAGCATGTCATTGATGAGCTTGCAACAGTTTCACCCCTAGTGATGTGTAAATACTTCAAGGACTACTTCCCCTGGAAAAATGCTGATATATCTACTTAAGACAGAATCTGAGGTTAGCACCAACAATTATGTGGTCATATAGACAAGGAATGTTAAATGCTGGCTGTGCTCCAGACTGGCTTACTTTATTTCTGCACTTATCTCATTTTTAGCAACCCTTTTACATCCAACAATTAAAATGAATCAAAATACCATGGGCTCATAAGATCATTCCCTAACATTTTCTGCAGTCATTTTCAACAGGTTAAGGCAGGTATACAACCAGCCAGGTTCATCCACAGGGTCCCAGCTGAAGAAGTACTTTGTGTTGCAATTAATCATATGGAACCAATGCACAGAGCCAAGCATATGAGGGTCCAGCTATCAGTATAACATGGACTTACATACACTGTACTTTTAAACAGCCACTGGCTGAGCTAAGTGTAAACAGCACAAATCTAGCAACAGAAGGGGGATAGGATTAAAAATCTTTAAGAAATCCATTTTTAGCTCTAGTTTTATTTAATCATTCATTACTTTATATAACATCACCAAGACACCTTATTGGCTATATTGATTCAAAGCATATTGTTAGATATTAAAAAGTCAGTAAAAGCAGCATGAGATGGTTCAGCCAAGACCATATGGAATTGCTATTGAAACCTGGAAAACAGAGTTGCAATGTAAGCAGTCAAGTCAGATAAATACAATGTCTTCACTTTCAGGTGTTGTTTCTTAGCATTTACCCTTCACCTTGATACTCATACTCCTCATTCCCCAAAGGACCTTTGTGGATACTTAAAAAATTCAGACTATGGCCCCATTTCTTATGCACACAGTTAGAAAAGTGGGAAAGGATATTGCATTGTGGAAGCCATTGTCACCTGTGGGAGTGACAGCTTCGGGCAGCAGGTCAATGCTTCTGTCGGCTGTGAAATCAGCAGAGAGAGAAAGATCAACTCCACCCTGGAAGGAGTCAGAGCAGTGGTCAAAGTGGTGCTTCCACCTCGAGTCCCCCTCTGAAAGAATCCATTTGTCTCCATTAGCAATCCATGGAGCCCAGGGATGCAAACCTTTTCACTGATACAGCTCCATTACCCAGTTAAAAAGTAAGTGATGTGAATACACACCCTCTCTCCCTTCTTCTGTCTCCATATTTTTTATTAGCAGTGTGTTGCGACATCAAGGCAGATTACAGAACTGAGGAAAGGCTACACAAATGCAGCAAAGATACACACTACTCAAATCCACATTTTTAAGACTAAATTCAGCTTTCTAGTATTTAATCCCCCATGTTTCAGGACATAATCCAGCCATGGAATGGTCAGTAAAAGAGAATATTTTCTGGAACAATGTATGGCATAACTGCAAGCCAGGTTTTGCTTTCCTCCAAAGCAATTGATATTAATGTACACAAGAGATGGGTACAAAACATTTGACTTATTTCAGTTTCTCAATCTCCATTTTCCTGAATAGTGTGTGATTCTGTGTTTGATAGCTTAAGGTCAACGTGTGCACAATAACATAAGAATACATATTTTCCTGTGCCCATGGAAGTGATCCAAATGTACTGACAGCATTTCTTATCCTTGACCTATCCAGGTATTAGATGAACTGCACCTTTGTCGACAAGTGCTTCCTTGCAAATACCAAGGAGTCAGGCCCCAGTGCTGCAAGAACTCACTTGTATGTTGGCTGATTTGTTTCACTGATCAGAAAGGGGTTACTCCACTGTGGGGATAAGAGGCCTGGAGTCCAAGGAAGCAGCTTGGCATTGCCACATGGAAATCATATCTCACCCATAACAGAGTTACAGCACACCTTGTGTTGGTATGTACGGGGAGTAAAGGATTTGTTCTGTGCTTTACTCAGCCACTCTGGCATTGTAGTCCTGGTATGCAATAATAAAAGTGAAGTCTTCAGGGAAGTCACAATGGGGGGCTCTGGTGACTTACTCCAGAGTCCCTAGGGTACTTATTTGTCATGGGGCTTGTTCACAGCTAAATGGATGGCAAAGTAGCTCTTGGTCTCTTGTTTCTTTGAAGTGTACTTGCCACAGAAAATAAATAAGAGACTTTCAGTTTGTGAGAGTAGAATAAACCTTTCAGGAGTCCAGTTATTTCTATCTCTCTCTCTCTCTCTCTAAAATAATTATTATAATAGTGAAGGACAAAACTAACATTTTCTTCATCATGCTGGCAAGAGGTCACTGCTGCACTGAGTGGTTTTCATCCAATGATCTCAAATACATTTCACCCCGGAGATGGCAATGTTATTATTACAAGAGAGGTGTGAAAAAAACCCAAATCACAAAACCCTATCAATTAAAATAAGCTTTTGCTCATGCAGCTTTCGACTTTATCCATTTCTCTTTCTGTATTTCTGTGAAATGTTACACTGTACTTATATGGACTTTTCACATCAAAGATAGTAATAATCCAAAAGAAAAATATTACATGCATGATTTTTATGTAATGAAAAAACCTTTGCATAAAATAGTAGGAAAATTTCTAAAAAGTGTGCAAAGAGAGTCTAGGAAAGCTGGCTTTGTCCAGCTTGAAGAAGGGAAGGCTAGGGAGACACCTTAATTGCTGTGTACAGCAATGTTATGTGTTGGGATAGGAAACACTAAGCCGGGTGCTTCTCAGAGGTGCACAAAAGAAGGATCACAGAATCACAGAATTACAGAATCACAGAATCACAGAATGGTATGGAAGGGATGGAAGGGACCTCTCAACACCATCTATTCCAACCACCCCGTGACACAGGCATGAACAGCTTGCATGAGATCAGGGTGCTCAAAGCCACATCCCTATATAAGGACATTCTCACCTGTGTTTTTCACGTGGGAAGGACTCACTGATGACTCTGGAAAGATTCTACAGCACAATACCTGTGCTGGTGGCAGAAAGAAATTAATCAAAACCAGGCATTATTACCCCAGCTGCAGCAATGGACCCTGCTTATCTCTGATGGATAAGGATAGTAGCCAGTGTCAGCAAAATTGTATCGCCAGGAAAAAGCAGCTCATATAGTAAGAAAGTTTAAGGACCTAAAGAGAGATCAGAAGATTCACTAGGATTGTATTTCACCAAAATGTCACTCTCAGGAAAATCTGTGCAAGTGCTGTAACTGCTTAAATTTGTGGATCCTGAAAGCAGAATGGAGAATTATTACAGTTTAAGTGAGCTCTTCAGTTAGGTGCTTCTCAAAGGATAAGCTTCTGCTTCAAGAAACCCATTGGCATTCATTGTCACAAGACAGAGGGAAGCATCATAAATTATACATTCACACACTTCAAAAAGTTCTGAGAAAAAAAATAAGTAAATGGCTGGATGATGAAACAGCTTCAAGCTTCAAGCCCAACTCTTCAAAGACATCTGCACGGCAATTTTCCATGCCGAACTGGAATAAACATCACCCTTTCTGATAAAAGCCACTTCTTGTCCCTTTAGGTATGTTTTTTCTTTTTGGAACATATTGGACCAAGAGACACAGGTGTTTTGCAATGGTGAAGATGGGTGGAGGATTCTTTAGCTTCAGTGGAACAATTTGGACTTTCAACAGTTGAGGCAGAGGTATTGATTGCTTTGGCAAATGAGTAATCACTCCACCTAAGCCTATTCCTTTTATTTAGTTAATTCAGAGTTCAAAATGAAGAAGTCCCTTTCTATGGAGTACGTATTTCCAACCTAACTTAGATGTCTGAAGTTAGGCAGCATGAAGCTTCATTCTCTCTTTGTAATTCAGTGTTGTTGGTCATTCAGCAGCAGTAATTCTGACCAATCATCTGGTGATTCTCACCAAAAAAAACATGCTTGAAGGGTCCCACTGAGCAAAGAAATACAGCTCCCCTTCTCCCAACCAGGGGACTACCAGAAACCCTACAGTGTTCTGACTAGAAAAACGAAAATTCTGTCAAGTCTCTGCCTGTGTAAAAACTAGAGCAGAACACAGAAATGTGCTAGCACTAGAGAAAAGTAGTTCAATTGTATTTGGCTGACAGAAAGCTGCAAACATAATAGTGTTTTTCATATGGAATATAGAAAATGGAGCATTATTTTCCTGGGATCACTTCCCTACAAGTAAGAAGCAGTGAAAGAAAGGCTGCAGCTTTGCATTTCCACCATCTCCTTCCTCCTTCCTTAATTAGGAAGTCCTGTGTGTAGGAAACAAATTATATCATTTAACTTGGTTTCTTGGGACACAGGATTTCCAATGGTATCCAAATAATGATCCTTTCTTCAGAGAAATCATCCTCAAATAATTTTAAAGAATATTATACATATATTTTTAAATATATTTTTATGTATAAGACTTCTAAGTGATGGGGTGTTTTCTTTCCCCTCACAGGAAGTTTCCTAAAGGCTACCATATGACCAAGAGTTATGTAGCAGCTGTTCTAAAATAGGATATGGCAAACTCTTCAAGCCTGAAGAAACCCATCATAGTTTGTGTCAGCTAAGCCCTGTTGGTTTTCTGTGTGTGGGCAGTTGGATACGTGAAACTGCTGTCTGCTAAATGGTCCATTCAGCTTCTGTTTAGGTCTGTATGCTCTCACCCACATTGCAGAATCTGAAACTGGAACAACATGTATTTCCTGATTCAGTTAGGAAGGTGCAGCGGGGATACGATCCTTTAACAAGTAGAAGGAAACTGTGAAAGTGCAGAGATTAAAGATCAGAATGCAACTTGATCTCTTGGGGACCAGAAATGAAGGGTAAGTGTGGGCACAGCTTCTGAGAACTATAGGCTTTAGTTGTAGTTTCTCCTCACATAACTTATTGTGACTCAGGTCACAGTCTCAGCTAGGACAAGTTACTCAGAAAGAAAGCAAATTTCCCATGTCACATCTGAAGGTTAAATTGAAAAATAAGGAATGATTAAAAAAATTAGAACAATTCTTCAGAAAAGACAAATCTAATAAAGTAGGGATTTGTGATTCCTAAAAAATGGTAAAAATATGAATCATGTAATGAGTAAGGGCAAAATTATGCTAATAGAGACAATCATGTTACTCTGGGAATGATTATGCTAAGCCTCTGAGCATGCCCTATAAAAATTAGTGATTTCTTTAAACATGAAAAATCTGAAACAAAAATACATTTTCTTGTAGTGAGAAAAATAGATAAGCATGGGGCAGGGGAGGGCAAGGTCACATTAATATGATCGTAAATATTTCAAAGCTGTTGGGCATATCCTGTGCTAAATGCCAGCCCTAATTTACTAAAGGTAAGTACGAGAATCTCGCCAAACCTCCAGTCTAGAGGTAAATCTTTGATCATTATTTAGTGCTTGTGGTAGAAAAACAGTAAGAAAAAGGCAACAGCCCATCTCTAATTGAATTCAGTAGAAACCCTAAGGAACAGATAATACCTCTAGGCAAAGGTCCTGCTACTATCTGGCAAATATAGTTGTGAAGGAATTAGTTCTCCCCTGGAACAGGAAGGCCACAACATGCTCCATCCTTGCAATGTGGAATGCATGCCACCTCCTCTGCATCAGCTTGGCTGCTAACACTTGGTAACTTCCTACTCCCTGCAATCCCTTCCCACTCACCGGGGAGGTGGGAAGCTCCTGATTTCTTCAATGCAGTGAGCCCAAGAAAGATCTAAGGAGTGCATACAATAGCATGGGGAACTCTGTACTACATTAATTTAGATATCATGACCTTAACTTAGACAAAGGGCTCGAGATTGTTCCAAGAGAAATCTACATTTTCTACCTTTTTGTTTTCACTTTTATTCAAGAAAACTGTTGTCTCCCTAGCCTTGATCTAAATTCTCGAGAAGTGTAGAGAAATCCTAAAGATGGTGATTATTTTTCTTAAGAAGAGAAGGATCAAAGAAAGCTCAGATTAAATTTGAATTAAAACACCAGGTTGGCTCAGCACTGCAAACTGCAGCCGGAGCGATGTCTAAAGCAGAGCCAAGTCTGTTTTGCAGAGGTGTGTTTCAAGTGAACTCAGGATTGCTGAGCAGACCATTCCAAAATATGCCATGCACCTCTGAAGGCAGCTGTTTGGAGGGCACCAGCTCTCTGAGGGGCAGGTTCAGTGGCACCACCAAGGCACTGCTGTCATGCAGAGGCACAGATCTCTTGGAATGGCATTCAGGCAGCTGTTCCAGGCACTGCACCCGCTGTGACGACCCTCAAACACTCAAATACACCAAGATCCTGTGCTGCAGCCCCACATGGCTGAGACATGGAAATGAACACAAAGAGCCTCTCTTGTTCCTCCTGTAATTACTCCAGGGTGCTGCCTGTGTCTGAAATACATAAGCACATATTCCTTTATTTGTGTGAATAGAATAATAGCATTTACATCTGAGGTGCAGAGCCAAGGGAAAAAGAGGCTCCTCACCCTTCTCCCTCTCAGCATCTTCCATTATCTTTCTACCTGAAAACCCTTCTTAAAGTCAGGACAAAGGAGGTTGTGTAGCTGAAGGAAAACAGCTGCTATGGGCAGATTCACTAATCTTGCTTACTTCAAGGAACATTGTATTTCATGGAGCAACATCAAAATAGCCCAGTAAGACATATTTCTCAAAGAATGCAGCATTCAGTCTTACATGTGAGGGTTTTTCCTAGGAGTACAATGAAGCTCCTCTCTTACACCTCCTTGACATCTTACAAGAGTCACAGGAGATTTTCCCACAGCACTGGGTGTCCTTAGCATTTTGAAACAATATATTTCAAAATACTTAAAAAAACACTCAACAGAACCCGAAGGGGAAGAGTTTCTCAGAAAGCGAACCAAACTATTAATCCTTACTATGTGACTTAGGAAAAAGAAAAAGAAAAAAAAAAAAAAAAAACGAGAGAGAGAGATAGGCATCTTGAACCAATTAAAATCACTTTTCTCTATGCAGTCAAAGCCAATTCTTGATACAGAGTTTTTCTTTTGTTTTCAACTCTCATTTCTTTCTTGCTTTGGCAGGAAAATATTTTAAATGATATTTTTTTCTTTATCAAGGGAAAAATGTTTTGCCTCTATTTTCTTCAGATTCTAAAATGATTACACTCAAGCAAAGTTTAAAAAAATCACACAACGACATTTAGGCAATAACAAGAACAGAACTCTTTTCTGCTACAAGAGTTAGTTTCTTGAAGCTATGCAAAGATGAACTATGTCAACAATTTCTGCTGCTACTGATCTCCTGAAAGAGTTAGGACTGAATGAAAATATCTAGACCTTGGCGAGCTTTTAAGTTCAGGAGGCAAAAACTGTGAGTTCAAATTCGGACCGTCACAAAGGTGACACTCCTAGAATAGACAACCCACACCAGGATGGACAAACTGTGGGTCATGAGCAGGAGGAGTTAGGATCAAAATTTCATAGACTATATCTGACCACTGAAAGTCTGAACTTGTCTATTTTCTCTATCACTACAGATTACTGAGACCACCCTCTAAATTTAGAGTTGTGGTTCCCAAAATCATATCAAACCAGACGGTCTCTGGAGCTTTCCTCTGTGAAACACAGGGTGGTTCTTTGGTCTGTGTGGTATTATGCATAAATGTACAGAGGCACACAAATCTCTTCTCAGCACCTCTTTTCCAGGCTGTTAATATCCTCTCTTCATACTCACGAGGAAAGGTAAGATGCAAACCACTGTATCTAGAAGGGCAGAGGTGTCAGTGGGATAATGTCTTCATAGTGCTGGGACCTCTGAACTTTGAGTATCCAGAAGTAAGGAAAACCTGCCTAGACCCAGTACCCTGAATATTCCCATCCAAATGGTGAGAAATGGTGGAAAGCCCTTTTCATTTTCAAACAGGGAAGGGGTAGGAGACTTAGTTGTACAAGCACCAGCTGATGCTGCTAAACCATTTGCCATATGTAAGACCATTCTTGAGTCAGCAGCATGCTGTGCTGATTTTGTCTGCTATTTCTACTACATATGGTGGAGTTTCTTGTATTAAATGTGATTTTTAGAGGTTTGCTTTTACATCTTGCTGTCAGCCCCCACACATGCACTTTGGTTTTTGTAGAAAGCACTTCTGTTTCTTGGATCTACAGCACTATTGAGTGAGTCTTTACTGAAATTGTTTTTTATTTTGTTCTCTTTTATCTTTTTAATGGTATTTCCCACCAAATTGACTTGCAGATGCTAATACTTTGACAACTAAAGAAGCAGGTATGTCTGAATTGTCATCTTTCAGTCAGTTTTTCCAGAGGCAAAAGCAGCACTTCCCCAGTTATTTATCTTTTTGCCTACCTACCTGCATTTCAAAAGCTCTTTAAGATTCTTTTGTGGACATGTAGCTCTAAAGCATTTAAGAAGCTTCACAAGGATTTAGCCATGCAATTCGTATAGTCTCTAATAGAAATTATGTAGTTAATTCCCCATGCAATTCTTGGACTTTTCTTTTTTTACAATAGCTGAGCAGATTTTATTTGCAGAAATGTGGTCAGAGTTCTCTGCTAAACATCAGTGGGGGAAACCTCTTTACAAAGTAACTCACTTTTACAGAACTAGGCCCACACTGGTCTGATCTTTCCATATTAGGCTTGATATGTTGTGTCAAGCATTTCAACCTCTAGCTTCCATCAAAAGATAAATGACAGCTGTCTCTGAATTAATGGAATATGAGAGCAGACCACTGCTCTGCACACTGCACCCTATGAAATGTTTAAGTACAGGCTCACCCGACCTGACCTTGCTACTTCCACTTTTCCAATTTGTTTTCTGGTGATTGAGAAAGGTGAGGGAAGAGTTCAGCACCCATGCAGGATGTTTTAGTCATACACCACTGTGACGTCCATCAGAAATTGCCTCTGTTTCTCTAAAATCAAAAAGATAATTTAATACAACTTGGTCCTGTTAAAAAGAAAAAAAAAGAAAAAAAGAAAAAAAACCAGACATAAAAAAACCTACAAAAAACACCAAAGATCCCCAAGCTCTATGAATTTAATAAAATTTCCTCTTCCTATTATGTTCAATATTTTTGTTAAATACTTTCCTGTGAAATGCTAGACCCCCAGTTGTTCTTGTCTGGATAAATCAGGTGGCATTTCATTGCATACAGTATAATAAGATACATTACCTCAACCCACCACCAAATAAGGAAAAAAGGGCATCAGGAATTATAATCTTGAAGTGTTTCTGGAACAGTAGGATGAAATTATATCACTCAAGATTTTGTTTTGTTGATGTTGTTTTGTTTTGGTTTTTTGTGTTGTTTTACCTTCAACCAAATTCTGGACTATGTCGTGAACAACAACTCGAACAAGAAACTATATATGTTCTATGTATAATAGATATGGTAAATATATTGATGTGCCTATACGTGTAGTGTATGGTATTTACGTGTTTACAGGATTCAAAATAATCAACTACTTGTATTATTTTTACAGGTAACAAAGTAAAAGTTTGAAGAAGACCAGCTTAAAGGCAAGACTTAGAGGAGTAGACTAAGCCAGTTTCAGTTGTCTCTGAAAACAATTTGGTAATTTTATGCAAACATCCAAGTGTTAAAATAATTACTATGGGGGCCTTAATTAAGATAAGCAGGACACCAGTAAGCTGTCTTAACACTGTGGTGCAGACTGCAGTGTATCCTTTCCAGCACAGCTTTGGAGGCCCAAGAGGATGAGCCTTTGGGAATACAGATCCCAAAATTGCACCGAGATACCAGTCTGCAGTGATTGTGATGGACAGCTGAGTACAGCAGGATTTGGCAACAGCAAGAAGGATGAGAAAAGTGAGTATTTCAAGACATTCATAAATACACTTTAACAGTAACCTCTGTTTCACCAGCAGGATGAAGGTGATGGGCTAACCTGGGACTCACAGTCGTGAAAGGTCAGTCTACCAATTTGTCACACAAAAAATATCACGGTACTTATGGTCCTAATTTTAACACACAGCTGCTACAATGGCTTTCCAAGATGGGTATTTATGTGCTTGACTGACTGGATTTCAATTTCTGTAACATCATATCCTAATAATTGCTACAGACATAAAGCAAAACAGATCCAAAAGATAGAAGAATCAGACATGGAAACTGAATTTTTTTAGAATAAGGTACCTAGCTTTCTATCTGTGAGGTTCAATTAGGATATTAAAAAAGGTAGGGATTTGTGTATGTGTGTTTCTGTGCAAGAGTTTTTAAACCGTATTCTAGACACCATTTTTAGTTTGAATTCCACTCTACGGAATTATGAGCAGAAAAATTTCCATATAAGTGGAGATATAGGGAGAGAAAAAGTGTGTGGATGAGACCAAAATTAGAAAAAGGAGAGGATTTCATTTTTCAGTGATCTGAACTTGACATTTTCATAAGCTTCTCTTATGGTCCGTAAACAAAATAAGAACAGAATCAATGTCTGCTGTTTTTATAGCCAGTCTCCGAGTTTCAATACAGAAGAATGACATTTGGCCTCATCAGAATAAGAAACTGGGTCTGATGCCTCTGCTTACTTGTACTCATCTCCTGAGCATTGCAAGCATACTACTGAACCGTAGAGAACAGGGGTTTTCATCTCTGTTCACAATCTAAGGCTTTTTGCTTTCTCTTTGACCATTTGAATGAAAACAATATGTGTTTTTTTATTCACTTAGGTTTGTCTTGGCTGCTTACATGCAGGTTTTCTGTGAGTGGAGCATACTAGCCATCATATGCGCTGAAAATGCTTAAAGAGAGACTTCACACATACATATGATAAGGTACTGGAAAATACTCTTTCTTCGAGGTCTTCATATGACTTTAGGGTTCTTATGGTCCACAGGATTGGCAGCTTCACCAAAAGTGCAAACAAGGTGCAGCTTTGGCAGTTCTAACGAAGCTAAAACTCAAGACCACATTCATAGGCAAAGATTCAAATGTGACCTGCTGCTCTGTAGAGATCCCTATATTTGGGACAATGGTACGAATACTAGGTGCTGTGCTAACCTGAATACACTAACAACAGAAAAACAAATCAGGAGTACAGTACTTGAAAGCAGAGAGTTGCAAAGAAAAATTATAAACTGCTTTGCTCCTCAGCAGCACCAAATGGAGCTAAAAATTTGTAGCTCATTTTTATATATTTGTAGCCTGAAGGAAACCACAGCATTCCATAAACAATATGTGCACGACACCCTGAAATTACCTTGGTGAGGACTGGCAGATAAACCATAGTTTAATGCCATAAACACAAACTTCATTTTCTAATGATAAAGGAAACATGAGTTTCCACACCAAACCAAAGGAACTGTGTCATTTTGAAGCGCCATGGGGAAGAGTCAAAGGCCAAGCCTAAATCCTGAGGACCACCAAACGTCAACATAGTTTGAAACAAGCAAACCAGATGACTACAATCTCCATTGTCTTTTTCAGGAATGAAACGGAGGAATGAAATTTAGATCCAAACCCTGTTTGTGAATAGAGAGCTCTATGCAAGTTCACATTCCAAAGTTTTTTATATCTTTGCAGTGGTTACCAGTGTTTGACTCATTACCAATGCATCATTAAAAAAAGCCTGCAGCAAGTTTATTTGTGCTCTTCATTTCCCTCTAGAGCTACAAGCATTCAAATCATTGTGTAAATTTGATTTTTATTTAAATCAAAGCTGAAAAACAACCTCAGACATTGAAGAAGCGTTCACTAGATGAGGATGTGCACCCAGGCCTGTTGGAGATTTTCTGTACCACTGGCTTCCTGCGAGATGCTGCAAGAAGGCACAACTCTCCTTCAAGGATGCTTTTTAGGAGGAGGAAGGGCAGAGGAGAGAAAGAGCAGAAGGAAGTGTGCACCTAGTTTATTGCTCCAGGAGGCATTGATGTATCTGTAGGTGCAATTCTTAAAAGAGTTGTGCTGGTGGTGGAGGTTTTTTGATCTGCTTTTGTGTCAGTCACTGTTTGCCATAGGCCAGATCACCAAAATAAGTTCAAGCTCTGATGTGCTATGACATGTCTTTCTTGAAGAAAATTAATTTCTACCTTTACTAAAGAATGGAAAAAGTAATTTCTGGTATTAGAGGGAAGTCTAGAAACTGCTAGCTCTAAGCGTTTAAAATAAAAAGGGGAAAAATTAATTTTAATTTTCATAATTTTCAAGCTGTGAGATATTAAATTTAAGAGCAATAAGGGGAAACACTTTAATGAGTGAAAAATAGGAGAATCTATCTATTTAGATAAATCCTCCATGTTTCCAGCTTTTCACACCTATTCTAGAGTCTTAGTAAGAACATTTCTGTTTAACATTTCTTCCCTTGTGGTAAAAACATCATGAAACTGGAGAATTTTCACAGAGGAACAGAAGTCTGTTATAAGCCACCTAGTTGCCTTTGGAAAGAAAACAAGAGTGAAATTTTATGAAATGTTATCCTTATTGGCTTGTTTCTTATTCTGTAATATTAAACAAAAAACTTTTTTTCATTTTTCTTTTTCAATCACATTTTTGTTTGGGTTTTTTTACAGCCTCAATCCACTTCCTCTGATATCCCCTTGTTTTCTGACACTTGATTTGGCAATGCCAGTCACCTACCTTGTGTGAACTTTTGACACTGTCCAGACTTCACAAGGTACCAGTGTGCATCCTCTCCACAACTTGAAAGAATGCTCCTGCTGGACTCTCATTTGGGAAGCTCTAGTTAGGGTCAGGAGGGTCAGGATGTGCCTGTGGGGAAAGGGCAGCCTAGAGAACCATTGAAGAAGAGGTGACTCCAACTTTTCCCAGCACTTTCAGCTAGCCAGCACTGCAGGAAAAGTCTCTGGGCACTCGAATGCACCACTGCGCATTCCCATGCTCCTGCACAAGCAACCAGGCAGACAAACAGGCGAGACAGAGTGCTCCTTGCACTCATTAAGGAATTAGCAGGATGCAATCTAGCTCTGTATAATTAGAGAGTGAAACTCATTCACACTACAGTGATCACTATTATTAGCAAAAAGCAGCAGCATAGTGGGAGAGTGCCAAGCAAACCTTTCTGCCCAAAGGGTCTTGGTCAGAGCAGCCAGCTGCAGGCGTGTTCCCCTTGCTTCAGCTGCTGGGTCGGGGTCACTGATGAGCCTTCTGGTGTGCTAAAGGAGCAGGCAAGTGGTTTACTCACTAGCAGGGACAACATTTATTTTCTTCTTGGTATTTCTGTTTAGCAGCATAGAACACTGAGTAAATCAACCTTCTGCCAGTGCAAAGGGAAGTAAATAAAGCACCTGGGGAGTAGAAAGGGAAATTTTATATGGAAGAGCCTGAATTTTTTCCTCCAAGAAGAGCTGTACACATCTGCAAGCTCAATATATTTCTCTAGAAGGAATGACTGAGAGAGAGTGCAGAAACAATCTTCAGAATTGTGTTAAAGAAAATACTGCTTGTGGAAGGGCAAAAGTAACACAATGGGTGAAAGAGAAGTGGGAATGGAGGAATTATATCACCATTTACTTTCTGATGCAGACACTGAAGAAAGATTGCCTGTTCTGATGCCTGTACAATAGTGCCTGGCTAGATCTCAGCACAGTGTATCATTGTGCTTTCAGGCACACTTTCAAGCAGCCATTGTTGGCGTGCAATTACCTGAAAGACACAGCTACAAAGTGATTCCAATGCAGGGAACTGCCTAAGAGACTTATTATACTGTAATAATATAAATATGTAAACATTACACACTAGAAGCCTTATTGATCCTTGCTACCAGACATGACATCATTATTAATAAAAATGTAATGGGAGAGCTATAAATATGCAAAATAATAGCATATTAACCTAAATAACACCAACAAATTGTACAGCTTAGCATAAAATTGAAAACCACTAACCAAACACTGTGTGGTTTGCTCATACTAGAAGCAGTCAGAAATCATACATAATGCAACAGTGCAACTGCTAACAATAGTCTCATGAAGATAATTTAGGCTAGAACTGGACAAGCTCCAGGAAATCTGCCTGGAGAGCTAATGCTGTGCTTTTCTTCTCTTTTTCAGTGAAAGACCTCAGAGTTGTTTGGCTCACTGTCCCAGGTGAATCTTATTAAAAGGAAAAGGATAATTTGAAAAGTTAAGGAAGAGGTAAACAGCCTATAAATAATACAAATACATACAGATGTACTAAAACAAAAGTTTTAAAATTAAATAAATTTATTTTTTAAAAAACTGCAAAAAAAAACCTGCAAAAAAAAAATCAACAAAAAAACCATTCCCTTCCCTGAAAAAAAAAGAAAAAGTAAAGATCAACTAGATGAGTCCGGTCAGCTCGGAAGAAGAAGAAAAAAGCAAGAAAAATGAGGAAAAATTGAGACAGTCTGTTGCCAAATGTTATTCATTAAATAAAAAGCACTACACTGCAGAAAAAAGTCCAGAGAATGTCAGACATCACGACAAAGAAATGTTAGACTATAAATTGTTCAAAACTGGCAACATATTTTATATCCCTCTAAATACTGATGATTTACAGCCTATATAATAACATTATTAGTATAAAAGCATTTCTTATAAAGATTAGGAAGACACACCATTAATGAGAGTGGAAAGTATAGTGCAGTTTAAGCAAAAATAATAGGTCTTATGCAGCAATTACTTGTGGAGGTTTTTTGCCTTGTGTTATGCAAGAGGTCAGACTAGCCCCTCCAAATGGTCTGTTGTGGCCTCAGAGTTTACAAAACTCAGACATTTTAGCTGACAAAGGCTTTTCCTCTCTTATTTTTTTTTCCAATGAGATGAGGCAAGATGCAACATTGAATTTTTGAAAAAAAGATATTTAAAAACAACAGCATTAGTTCTGACAAGGAGTCAGGAGCAGTGTGACGAATGTGGATCCCTGGCTTGTGACACTTTTGTCACTAAGGCTGGCCTGTCCTATATCCAGAGATCCCATTAGATTCTAGAAGAACTTGCCACCAGAGGCAGAACTGGCAAGAATGCCTCTGTTTGACTTGGCAACTTTAAGACCCCAGGAAGAATATTTTAATTCTTTTTTCCCCCTCTTTCTCCAAAACATATTTGCTGAAATTTCCATCAAATGAAAAATAAGAAGAAAATATTTAGTTTAGTTGAGTGCAATCAAAAGATACACGCAGAAAAGAACAACCTAAATGTCTTTCAAATTACAATCCCTGTGATTTAGTCTTAATTGTATTTACAGCATATTCTTAACGAAGGTTCTATTATTGGCTAAATGCAAATTACCTAATAGTACTTGAAAGACACATAAACCTTTCACTGAAGCGAGGCTGGATTTGGACTTTGTAATGAAGTCTCAAAGATGAGATTTGGAGAGCTTCATAATGAAATAATAAAGACTAAAAGTTAAATTACACTTTTCTTAAAATCACTGTGAAAACTTTAACTCATGCCCTCCCTAAGTTTTAAGTGTTAAGTGGTAGGTTTTAAGTGTTGGCAAACGATCTGAAAAGCAAGTGTATGTTTGTTCATAATTGTTCTCTTAATGCCACTGGTCTTTTAATTCCTACTGCTTGGAGTGATTTTAATTGTACACAGTTTGCAAAATTCTCACAATTTTATTATGATATATAGGCTTTATGTTACATCCTTAACTAAATCTGGGGGTAACCCAGATTTTCTTAAGTATTTTTTGCAATCTTCACCATCGAGGAGGAGAGGACTAAAAGAAGAATAAAACACATCTCAAGATGTGTTGGATCTCAAGAAAAAAGAACCTCCAAATAATTAAGTAGTTCACCGAGAACCTGGTGGTTTGCTTTCCTCAAACTCAACACCTGAAGATTCGAAATTGTTCAGGCCATTCAGATAATGAGCACTATTTTATGGCAGCTCAAAGTTAAAGTCTGACTTTATATATACACACACATGTTACAGCTACATCACTTTGCCACAGCACACACTGGCAGCCTGAGATGGGTAGGCTGAGGAACTGAGACATGGAGATGCAAAACTGAGCATGAGAAGCTAGCCAGATCAGGGGCAGAAAGCTCAATTCTGATCGTGAAACCAAAAGCCTATCCTAAGAACAAACTCTTTTTTTTTTCTTCCTTTTTTTTCTTAACAAAATGCCACTTTCCATTTAGTATGTGTGTTACATACTGCTATATTAAGGTCACAAATATTGCTGTTTCTCACTATTTGAACATAGAGAGATATTTTAGTTAAACTTTAGTGTTAAATTCTACCACTTTGGCTTCTTCCCAACTGGTGATTCAGAAATGAAGCTTATTTGAGAGAGAATTTCACAGGCAGCAGGTGATGTTCTGAGCTGAAAAAGTGTTCGGTGGTTTTGGCTGTTCAATGATTCTCATTCCTCTCTAAGTTCTTCTTAGTGAAGATGGAGAAGAAAAAAAAAAGGAGAAGGAACTTATTATACATCCTTTATGTTTGTGCTTAGTTTTACAAAAACTTCTGTGGATGTCTTAAGTTTATGGCCAGCCTTTGATCACAATATTCCCTACTCAATCATTCCTTAAAGTTTAGTTAATTTACATTGTTGGAAGCCTGGCACTGATTTCAATAGACTGGAGGAGTCTTACAAAAAGGACTAGATATGTGTATTGATTAAAAAAAAAATTTAAAAAGAAAGAAAGAAATGTAGCAGCAAAGAATGAAGGTTTCTTATCCATTGGCCTTAAAAGAGCAACCAAGTGATATTCAATGACAAATTCATGAATATATCATAAATATATTGCAGATAGCCAAGGACATAAATAGCCTGTGGAACTTAACAGCAAGGGAGACCAAGAATAAAGTGAGATACAGGGAGGGGCTCCACATTCCCACAGACAAAGACAATGCTTGCAGTTTCAACAAGGTGAAAGAGCAGAGCCTGTAGCACCTGTGAGCCCAGCACATCCTCCTCTCCAGCCATGGCCCAAACATCAGGATTGCTCTGCTGGTGACTGCATCATCTCCCAACATCCTATGTGAAAATGTCCATTTGAGTCAAATCCACTGGCCATGCTTGGGTTCCTAGAACCTATAACAAAGAAGGGCACTCCTGGAACCCTCATCTCCAGGATGCATGCCAACACAGGCTGTCACCACTCAGTCCCATCCACAGGATTTACTCTGGTTTACCCTCAGGAAGCAGCTGGACCCAGCACACAGAAAGGATCTTGGAAGGAATAGGAGCAAATACATATAAGTGCAAAAGGTCGTAAGGAATCAAGGAGCGACTTCTCCAGATATGGATGTTTTTGCTTCACTGACTTTTTGAGCTTTCTCTGAGTAACCAGACAAGATAGACCATCCATCTGACCTGGGACTGCCACCCCTGTGTTTCTAAATGCTGAAGTGACATTTGACAGAAAAACGTGATATACCTTCTCTGTTAAATGATTCCATTTATTATGTTTTGGGCTCTAAGGTCCTTCTAAAGGCTAGGCATGAGTGTGCTACAGGAGCATGGCATACTTTTCTTTGAGGTTTGGCTGTAAGATCACTCTATTAAGATGCAAGAGTTCCGTTTTGCAGATGTAGACCAAGACAAGTTCACCTTTTCTCCATCAACCTTTCCACATAATGTACCACAGCCTAATTGTCAGACCTGTTACATCTGAGACAGAGATTGCACGCTAGTTACCACATTTTAAAGAGTAAATTTGATAAAAACTCTCATCTCCTTGAAATGACAAGCAATTGCCAGAAAGGAACTCAGCGCTGATAAATAGTTCTTATCTTAAAAAGAACAGAGATGACACTCATTATCATGATATTGGATTTTTTATATAATGAAAACTTAAGTTAAAAAGTACTAAGATTGTCTCTTCGTTATCATATTCAATGCTTCTCATATACATATAAACATATGCACACATATAAATATGTGTGTGTATGCATGAGATCATGGTTGTGATCCCTTTCTGTGCTTTTAAAAAGAGCACACCTCTGAGAGGGAAAAACAGCTTTCATTAAAACAAGGATTTCAAGATTAGACAGCACAGTATCGTGCTGCTTTGAAGCCCCCCAACAACTGAAGAAAAAATATATTCATATATTATTTGGTGCCACTGAGTTTATCTTCTTGGATTTCAGAGCATAAAAGGAACAATTTGCAATAGGCACAGCTCCACTTCAGCATCTGAACAAACATGAATGCTGCAGATAGTTGGGGCTAAATCTTGCTATTGATTTCAGCAGGAGTTGCAGTAATAACTCTCAGACACATTAAATCCTGCATTTTGAACAGTCTTAATTCTCATTTTCATATTTGTTTCCTGCATTAACAAAGGCTTTCCTATTATGTACTGTGACATGCAAAAAAAAAAAAAAGGAATTTTTTACTCTTAGCCTAACTCCCTGGCTTTCAGCAGAATCTGTAATGTCTGAGTCCAGCCCTACATACTGTCATAACTGCAAATACTAAAAGAGCCAACTGTTGCTAGCCAGTAAGACTTATTTATGGACAGTGGAGGGAGTGGATAATAAAATATCTGAGCAAGGAGCTTATGCTAAATGACTTTTTTTCCTGTATATTTCCTTAAATAAATTGTTATTATGGTAATGTTTAGGTACTAGGCATTTTCTTGGAGTGAGCACAACGCTTGATTTAATTTTTTTTTTTTACACAAATATATCATTTAAAGAGGATATTAAGGAAAATGTGAAGTAAAACTTGTGGCAGAGAATTATTTTATTTCTGCATTGAAATTTGTAAAGCCACACTTCCAACGGGGAATAATAAAAATACCAATAGCAACGTTTTACATGGCAACTGTGCATGCTAAATACAGTGGAAAACCTTTCAAACCTCTTGCAAAAGCAACATTGCTGCAATCAGTTCTTAGAGCTGCTACTATGTTTGCAGGGTAAAATATACTCTAAACACATGGGACTTCCTTTTGATAGAAATGGAATATCAGCCTTTGTTTATAGTCTTTGAACATAGTCAGGGTCTGGAGAGATGATCCTTACAGCAGCAGGATCTGAGGCAATAGGCATGGTACTGAGAAGGGAAAGGTCTACAGCTCTTCTGTCAATCTTGTCTGGAACGTGGTAAAAGGCATCCAAAAAATAAGGAAGAAGGAGGTCCTTCCTTCACCTCTGCTACTGCAGTATGTAAGGGAAAGAAGTCTGTCTTGTGGTTTTCCCATTGTCAAAAAAGAGCAGGCTAAGGACTGACAATTAAAGCCCAATCAAGTCTGCACTGGCATTGCTACTAACTGATGTTCAGAGAGACACTGTCAGCTGTGAACTCACCTTTGTCTCTTTGCTCTGCTTGTCTTCTCTACCTCTAAAGAATGCAGCTGGCAGTTTTCCTCAAAATGCTGGTAGTAAATCAGGACATAAGCAGACCCTCTGTGGTCCCACAGAAAAAGACGAGCTTGTATTCTTCTGTCTGTCTACTAAGCAGTGAAAGCTGGCAGAAGGAAAAGTCCAAGTATGCACATAAAGTATCCTGTTACTTTTACTGCTGGAATTCACTACACTTTACCCTTACTGCTCTGTCTTTCTCGGCTTGATGAAGAGCCTCTTTGGAAAACTAGCTAACACCTCACCCTTTTCCAAATTGCTTCCCTCTCTTGCCCCATGCCTTCGTGGACTTTCCCACCCCCCTCTCCAATTCTCAGGCTGCATCTAGCACTAAGCCTGCACTGAAATCCATTAATATGTAGTACAAAGGATCCACCTCAAAGACACCGCAGTGCACGTTTCTTATGTATCAGTACAGAGCATTACGGACAAAGGCACATTGTACAGTAACGTGATTGGGTTTATTCCCTTGCTTATAGCCTAACAAAAGCTGGAAATTAGCTTTCAGCTCATTTCTCTCCTGCCTTTTGCAAACCTGCTTTGCAATATTTCTGGAGGACCCTTGAATACCTTTTAGGCACCTGAGCTCTCGAGGTCCAATAGTCTTTGGACGGCAGCATCTGTCATCACAGAGTTCACAGCCCCAAGCTCCTTGTCCCCACAGTCTGCAGCAGCCAGGTCTCATGTACCACCCATGTCCTGCTGCTGATTGAGAATGAAGCTGCACTGACAAATGTGCCAAGGGGCAGCAGGAGCGGTACAGGTGATCAGCTGAGGGGCACCACAGCACAGGCAGTGTCCTTCCTGACAGGGCAGTGCCAAGGCACCTGGGGACAGGGGCCAGGAAAAGAGAACCTCAGGCTGGGTAGGGCAGTGACTCATGGGCCATTGCAGAGCTGGGGGAGGAATCATGCAGGCAGGTCAGGGCCAGCAGCAGGGTGGCAGTGATCTCAGGGCCATGACAAAGTGCCCTGTGTGCCAGCCGTGCCAGCCCCCACCCTGCCTGCAGGACATAATTGGTCAGCCCTGGTGGTGCATAGAGACTCCAATCTGCCCAAATTTTCTATCCATTCCTCTTTGCTCTTCATCTGAATCATGAAGGCAGTCATGTGAACTTTTCTACATGTCTAGACTGAAATAAGGCATAAGAATGTACTTCATTCACCTCATTGTTTCTTCCCACCAGCAAGGCTTTGCTTATGGGTAAACCATAGCTGCAAACCCTATGATGACACTGGCAAACCAGGAGGGGGCAAACTCACTCTCTCATGCCCTCATGTTCCAGAAAGTCTGCGAGACAAACATGAAGGCATCCACAGCTAATTTCTTCCAGGTCTCAGACTCCTGGAAAGTGATTTGTGTCCTTTTACAAAGCAACCTCAATGGCTAGCAGGCTCTTGTGCCATTGAGATAGGTCATGTGTTAGAGAGATTAATTAGCCATCTATACCTGGGTGTAGAAAGCCACTGCACCACAAATGCACAGGGAGTATATCATCATTCCCACAATAACACATTAGCATTCCCCTTTGAGCTGTCGTCTGTGTTATCCCCATTTTTCATATCACACGTCCTCTTTTGTAACACCTGAAAGCATTTCTTTACTGCCAAGAAAAAATAAAAGACACCAGTATTACAATGCATGCTTATTCTCACGTACCTGCAGAATCTGATGTTTTGACATTAAAAGTCTCTGGCAATCAGTTAGTCATTTCACAAAGACTGAATCAGCGCTGTCAAAGATTTATTGTTTTAAGCCTTTCCTATTACACATCCATTCACTTTGCCAAGCAGCATCTTTTAATTCTGTTCAGACTCTCAGTGCTGCTGCTGTCACTGCTGCTCTTACACAAGAAGTACAATCAATAGATGGATGGACAAAAATTAAATCATTTAATGGGTTCTGCTTGAGTTGATTTGGGTCGCGGGGTTCCCCAATGCTTCTGCATTATTTCATATTCCTGTACTGCCACAACAAAGCATGTTTCCACTTGGTTGCTATCCTACAGCATGTAATAACAGCAGATGTGGGCTGGTTGGATGATGGTGTGGAGTCATGAGAGAAGCCTCTGATCTAGCTGGTCAAAACCACAGAGGCTTCTTTTTCGCAGAAAGCAGCTAGCAGTCAAAATCATTTATCTAAACATGCTCCCTCCTTTCTCTGGAGAGGATCCTGCCTGGTCTACAAGTGTCTATGTTCTTACTTTCTCAATATAAGCCTTGACATGCAATAAAATCCTGTGGCAGAGTACATAGGCCTCACTTTCCATGCCTCAGCTCACATTGAAAAGGTAGCAATTGCCGAGAATCATTGTGCTATGGGGGAAAAGGATGGCTGCAATAATTTCTTCTCATTTAGTAAAAATCGAGTCCTAATCCTGGAGTCATGCTAAATAGAACTACCCCAAGCTCCCTAGGTCCTACCGAGACATACATCCTTGGGTATGGAAATAGAGATGTCTGGAACTTACTGCTGGAGTTTGATTGCTTGAAGTTAGAACAGAATGGTTCCCAGCCTGTGGATTGTCCACAGGGCTGCTGTAAATTAACCAATACTACAAGAGCTCTCCAGTTTCCCAGCTGCTGACTTAGCAAAACACAGAGGTGATTTAAAGGCATCTATCTTCTGATATTGTTCTCTGGTGAAAGCAAAGAACCATTTATCCCTTTCTCATAAGGGGAGGATGGAGGGAGGGACTGAAACAAGATTTGGAATTCTGACCAGTGGCAGGGTCAGATGGATGTTACAGAAACCAAGAAATCTACACTGTTTAATATGCTGAGAGCTCTGTATCTGAATGGAGGATGGGAAAAAGGCTATGCAATCTATAGTGAGCAAGTTTCTTGCCAGAGTAGCCAGAAGTTGCTGTTCACCACACTTCCCTGCCAGAAGTCTGGTAGCACAAGTCACAGCTGCTCTATGTTGCTAGAAAGCCTGTGGGGAACTAAGGTAGAAACACCTGAGAAAGGTTTTGAGTTTCATAAATGAATGTAAATACACAGTTGAAGCACATGAGAGATGAATCCAGCTGACAATGTGCTAAATATTATGGTCTACTACAGAAATATGTAATTGTAAGCATGCTTATTTCACTATGCATAATCAGGTTTGGTTTGTTTTGGGTTTTTTTTTTACAATGTTTTATTTACTTGATGGCATGAAACTGTTTGGAGTAAATAGGCTTTTTAATCTGTTTCTAATTGGCATGTTTTACTTCTGAATTAGGAATAAAAGGAATTAATAAATGTTACAAAAATTGGATTGAATATAAGATAAATTAGAATAGAGCCATTATAGTCCTTTGAGTAAGTATTTAGAAATTAAATTATAAATGTATTTGAAATGTTAATCATTTACCCAACAGGCTATAACAGCTTGCAAAGCACCATTACAATTTGTCATGTAAATTCATATTCAGACATGGAATAAATGTGTGGGGAGAAAACAAAAGGGTGCTGTGTATGGGCAGTCATAGCTGTTGCAGAGAAGCATTGATTCTCTGTGATAGTTTCAGAATCTGTTCAAATCTTGAACAAAGGAGAACATCAAGAAAATCTGTAACCGACCGATACAATATTCTTTTCAAAAAGTTCTTCTTGCATAACTTATGAAGACACATTGAAAATGCCTGGTTATATCATGATCAATAGAAGAGGCCAAATGTACTCAGTGATGCAATGCTCTATATATCTCAGGTACTTCTGTCTTATTACCAGTCTTACTGAGCACAGAGGCTGCTCATCTTCACAGAGTGCTGATGAGCCGCAGAAATGCCACTTTCCATTGATTACAGACAAGAAACAAAGATACACGGGATGAGATCCTTTCATAATTTCAGCAGCTAAATCTCTCAACCACCTTACAGTGCCCACTCAAATTCCACTTTATCATACAAACTCTCACAGGCCATCATTACTCCCATTCCTGGAATAAGCACATGGGCAGGCAGGGTGTCTGCTCTCATCACAGGCAGTTCCAGAGCTGCCTCCACAGAGCAGCTCAGCTGTGACACAGAGTCAAAAGCAGTGGAACATTCCTTCATTGCAGGTTGTTCTGCACAGAGGAGGTAAAATGATTCCTGCTGGCTCTGTAAGTCAGGATCTCATCCGCCTGAGGCAGGGAGTAAGCTAACACTGTGATGTTCTGATTCTGATGCAATGCAAAGGGCAGCAGATAGGAAACCCCTAAGTGCATGCACAGAAGGAGAAGAGTTTGGGCCTTGCGTGTTATCAACTTCAGTAGTTTTATATATTGAAAGCCTCTTGATATTTGATGTTACAGACTGCTGGGTAATGGTGAAGGCTTCTTACGCAACATCCTAGATGTTACACCCCTGTGGATGCAGAGGTAATCACGCAAACACAGATCCCAAAGGTTTTTTTAAAAAGGTACAGGCCTTCCTACTGCCTTTTAAAGCAAACCCTTGATTAGTTTAGAGACTGACTAGTAAATCTCATCTCTGCCTGTATCATAGTTAACAAACTTTCCTCTACTATCAGCACAGGTGGCTGCTCCCTTACTGACTGCTGTCTAGAAAAATGGGGCACCACCTCTCCCTGCTTTGATACCAATAAGACAGTAAATGATCACTATTTTGTAACTTGCCATTGTAGAAGCAAGATATATCTTCTGTTCAGGAAAATAATTCGGGTACATCTCAAGAGCTGAGATACAGTAAAGGAGATTTTAATGAAATGACATCTGCTGTCAGGCATCACTTTAGGCTTTCAAAGTCAGAAATCTTGAAAATACCTATTTATTTAGCACATATTCCTAAATCTAGCTACAGTTCAAAGATATCTAATTTATTATTGATACAGACCCATAGGTATCTGCAGGAAGACAATCTCAAATATGTCAAGAGAATCCCAACACTCAGACTCTACTCTTTCCATCTACAGTAAGATTCACCTGTCTCACACACTGAGCTTGATTGAAGATTTGAACACAATTACTGCATCCCAACTGCTCCGTAGCTGGTGTCCAGAAGATGAAGGACAAAGCTAACATTCACCTTCTGGCTGAAGATATTGGACTACCTATCTTATCCACAGCTCCCCAGCTGCTAGAACACAGACCATCAATGTGTACAAGAGAGACTCCATCCTTGCATGGAATAACTAGGTATTTAACAGAAAGGAAGGGGGAAAGCAAGAGACCTCATGACTCTCCAAGCCTTGCTGCATTTAATGCTTAATATAAACTCCACCTCACAGAAACTGGAAAAAAGCTCCTCTGTTGTGCCAAGTGTGCTGGTCGCTCGGGCTGGTAGTGTCTCACATTCAGTAGACAGTTATTTCTCCATACCACACTGAAGGACACATGTTGAGAGCTTTACTTCTATCAAGTCATGCTGCTAACAGCAGGATTATTCTGCTGAGTTCAAATCCCCTCAGGCACTGGGAGAAGCTAAAGGTTGGACTTTGGCACTTAAGCACACTTTGCTGCTTGGCATGCCATTGTCTAAAAAGAACATGGTGCTCTCATTCTGTTAGCTATGTTTTATGCCTGTTTTTGAGAGCAGCTGAGAAATCAAAGCTTTGTCCTTTCTAGATGACAAGACACTAACCAGGTAAAGAGGCCCTAGTAAAGTGCCAGACCACTCAGTGATGTCAAGTCCAAAACACGCACAGGCTGCAGATCAAACATAAATTTTACTGGCAAGTATTTTGGCTTCTATATTCTTTAACTATTTCCAAGGTTGGTGCAGCTGCCAGCATCTACAAGAATGAAGATTTTGGATCTAGAACATTTTAGGAGAAAAAGACCACTTATGAGCCATGCCTAAGTGACTGTTGTTTCCACTAAAAAGCACTAAAACTCCAGAATCACTCTGTGGACTCTGCCATAGAGAAATGAACAGTCTTTAAATTCCTTTCTACGCCTGAGCCTCCCAGAGGGGCAAGGCAATTATTTACAAAGTCAATTGGCCCGTGACAGGGAGAATTGTTTTTTATATCGTTTTTCATTCCCAGCTCCACTCTTGTGCCTTTCTTCAGGACTCATGCCTTTCTTCACTCTGCCGCCTAAACAATATACATCAGGCGTATTTAAGTTCACTGTTCCCCACGGGGAACTCTTGCAATTAACTTGCTGTCCTGGTGTGTGGATAAGTAAATCAGGAATGGACAATGGTTGATTTGTATTTATGGCGAGCAACTACTGTGAAGCCTAAAAAAAAAGTATTGTAAGTAGGAAAAAGAAACAAAACCAAAACCAAACTAAACCAAACCACCAGCAAAAACAATATCAACAAAAAGCCCCAAACAAAACCGAATAAATCAACCAACCAACACACAGAAAACACAAACAAACAAAAAACCTAAACAAAAAAATAAAAAGGAATGTTTACTTTAGAAAGCAGATTTTTAAATGTCCTCTGAAGCCTTACACCAGGTCTTCAGATTGAGTTCATCAGTGTAATTCGTTGACTTCAGTTTTTAACAGAGATTTTGCCATCAGAGTAATTGTTTAAATTTTCCCTACCTGTAGATCTGGAGTCCTGTTCACAGTACATATGTTACAAAGGGCCAGATACAGGGACCCCTGAAATATTCTAAATTTGGTCTTTTTTTTTTCTATCATGAGAGATTAAAAAGGTAGCAATATTAAGTAGGGGAGGGTTATTGTAATATTCCCAATGTATACAGTCTTGATTTGTCAGAGGCTGAACATTTTCTTTCCAATTTTTACTTAATTTTACAGTTCCTGGCTGATGGAAATTTTCATGTCCGGTCTTACTTTTGGTTAAGCAGCTCTGAAACTCAATATGCAAGTTTATATTTCTTTAGAAGGCTACATGCCATGCTTCTAATAGACATACCTCACTCTTGCTCACTCTGACAGGAATATTTGAATACATCCATCATTGACAAAGCTCAAATCAAATCAGATATTAATCAAAGACTTTTTTTCTTTTCTTCTAATTCAAAAAAGCTCCAACAATAGAATAAATTCAGCAAGAGAAAAAATCAGAGGAAAATGAACATCAAAACTACTGGAGATGTTTTTGCCAAAGGCAGTGCCCACATCACTCTCATTCACCCTATTATTTCTCCTACTTTCCTCCATTGCATGAATTAATATGAGGTTCAGAAGGACTGGCCCAGGGGCCATGTAATTTCCTGGCTTTTATGGGACAACTCCTGAGAAAGTAACAATGGCTCAACACCTAAAACTGACCCAGAAAATACAGCAAAAGCCATGCCTGTAGATAGAGGTCCAGCTTTCTAAAGAGCCAGGCCCTAAAAGCCTGTGTGATTCACTGGAGCAGTTACAGAGGTCAGTCCCTCTGGCAGGGTAAGTTACAAGACAGTATTTATTGTTTCGCTTCCCTCAAATGTAAGGTAGAGCTCTCTCAGTTCCCTGTATTTGCACAGACCAGTCCAGCTCTTGGACTGACACCGCAGAAGCAGCTGTTCCTAACAGGGGAGATATATTGGAAGGTTCTTTCCCTTATAAGGAGAAAAAAAGAAATGGGGGATGACAGAATGAATGCCTACATGCATAGACCTGTACACACACACATATACACAGGCAGAGGATAATTACTTGAGAACTCCAGAGCTCTCCCCATTCCCTCCCCTTACCCCACTTTCTACTGGTTAAGATCAAAATCCATCATAAAAGAGGACTTATTTTATTTCATTTCATTTTATTTATTTTATTTTATTTTATTTTATTTTATTTTATTTTATTTTATCCTGCTGCTTGGACAAGTTCAGGGCACTGCTACGAGAAGAATGCAATTTTCAATGACCATCAATTTCAGTGTCTAGTCAGGGACAGAATCAATATGCCAATGCCAGTAGCAGAAGGGAAAAATATGCCCCAAACACATATGGACACTGACTGAGAGTTTTCCCTGTCCCACATCAGGTCTGTATGAGGTTGTGAGTGTTCCAGCACTGCATAAAAGATCCTCCTGTGACATTTTTGTTTAAAAGAAGATGAGCTGAGAGTGCAGAAAAGCACCCACACAGGTTTCCTTTCCCACATTCCTTCCAGAGTATTTCAGAATTGCATTTCACACTTTTGTTTTGCATAAGCTGTTCAACATCCCTGATTCTGCTTCTCCTAATGGTTCAGCACACTTCCTGAGTAAAGTGATACACATTGTATTTTATTTTTCACACAGGAATCAAGGAAAAGGACTTTAAATTATACTAAGGTAAGGGGCTTTATATTAAAGTATATTTTATATATGTTTATAT
>JAOTQP010001286.1:70083106-70094120 GCA_026413545.1 Cichladusa arquata | reverse complement strand
ATATTAGATACAGAGGCAACCATCTGTATTTATTAGCATAGCTCCTTTGAAATCAAAAAGCTCTGTCATTTACTGGCTGAATATCTGGCCATATTTGAAATTCAGGTGTAAAGCTGATGAGCAGTGGAGCAGCTTCAAATAGTAAATATGATACATGGAAAATGTGGATGTTTTAAAACTTTTGTAACTGAAGATCTACAACTCCCTTGCACTCTCTTTGTCTTTCTCTGTCTAACATAAAGAAACATCATTTTGTTGCACATAGTGAGATGGATATGTACTGCATTCTGGGACCAGGCTTTCTCTGCAGATGAGTGAACAGAAATCCTAAGCTCTTTCAGAATTGCAGTTTTATAGGAAATCTTAGACAACAATTTCAGACAGGTTTTGATGTCTAGATTACAATATAAATCTGTAAAGAGAAGAGGTTCTTATTTTTTAGGCAGTATTTTAAAGTGAAGGCAATGTGACTTAGTGGCTCCGGTTTATTCAGTTCCAAGTTTCAAGTCTCAGCAACAAGAATATTGCTTATGCAAAAACTATGCAAAAAAAGACATGCAGCCAAGAAAGGACACAGTCCAGGTAGCTAGAGTATAAAAAATATATCATATATCCATACAAAACTGGGCATAACCTTTTTTTTCTTAGAGTGAAACATATCTAGTCAGGCTGTCCATCTCAGAAAAATCTCCCTTAGTCTCCCCTGTTCTCCCCAGAGGTCACTAGCCCTTCAGCTCCCAGTCAGAGAGTGACAGTTACCCTCCAGATATTCCTCTCATGGGCAAGCATATTTTTGGTTGTGTTCTAGTTGTGAGACCTGGTAGCTCATACTCAACCAACTCCCTACATTACAATCAACAGGGATTAAAGAACGTACAATTCACAGCATTTCTGCAGCAAAAGAAGAAGCACTTTTTCATGTAAGTTCACCATGAGAAGCTACTGCTGTAGCTTAATTCCCATTTTCAGCTTTCAAGGACACCTGGACAGAAGTAGAGACTACTGTGAGAAAAAAAACAGAAGTGATACTTACAAGTACTGGATTTCTAATAAAATATATCAAATTAGTCACTTGTGGAAGATAAGTAACTCTCGTATGGGATCAAATGACCACACACGACTTAAATGGATCAGCTCTTCTGCCCCTGGGCTCCCTCTGTGCCCAGGCAGTTCAACTCCCTGCACCACGTACTAGGACCTTGGGGTGCTGCAGATTGAAATGGTGAAATATCAAAAGTGTGGTGGGCAAAGTAAGGCTAAAGGGAAGGCCTCACAGAAGCAGTTTGCAGCTGCTGCTGAGTTTGGAAAGACATGCTAGATTACTACTTTTTTCAAGAGGCTCAGCTCCAAAGACATTTCTGATTGTTTTTGTAGGGACAGACTAACAAGCTAGAGCATTCACAGGTGCACACCTGCACAGTGCCACCAGACCCTGTCTCTCACTCATCCACTGCTGTGCAAGGCATAGGCTGTTACCTCAGCACCAGCTGCATGAGTCTAACCCTGCTCGAGGGGTTGTGCATTTCTTCTGGCATAGCCTGAGCCTCAAGAGTTTGGTGCATTAGCCCATGGAGTCCTGAGGAGGAGAAGCTGTTGTGCCAGTGAGAGCCACCCAGTCTTGTGTCAAGGACCATCCATTGGCAGCAAACTGCCAAGCTAAGGCAAGTAAACTCTACTGTGGGACATCAACATTGCTATTTTGTCATGCCCATGAGGCAAGAACCTGTATCATTGCACCCAACTCGCCCTTTCCTTGCACTGGTCCATATTCTGAACTATTTCTCTGCCTCAGCAATCTCTTTAAAAACTGCCACGTTTCACTGAAAATTGCTGCAAAAAAAAAGCTTCATGTTGATGCAGGATGAAATCCTCAAGATATAAATGATGTGAACCAATAGCCAGGCATAATTTCTATATTTTCTCAGAGGGGAACAACTTCTCCCCCTTTCCTTGGCTCCCTGCCTCACATTCATCCTTTCCCACATCAAATGCAGAAATTCATCATTGACTGCTCTTAAGGGAATTAATGCTTTCAGCAAAGCACTGCAGTGACAGGCATGCTGTGCAGAGATGCTCAAAGATTCCCCAAAATGGCACTGTGAGGATACTCTTAAAGGAGGGATGTGACCTATGGAGGGAAATATGCCAGTCTGCAATTTGCTGCAGCACTAAAGGGCCACTAAAACCACAACTCCCAGCTTTCTTCACATTATTTTTAGATTCCAACCAACCCAAGACGACAACTCCATGATTAACACTGAAGCATTTTAGTGACAACATGTTGCTGACAAATTTGTATAGTGTCCTAAGGGTGTTTTCTTGTAATTGAAATAGGAGTCAAGAGCTGTCTGGGCAAGAGGTTCAGATTAAAAAAAAAATTAAAAAATTTAAAACAGCACAGAGTATGAAGAAAGACAGTCATTGCAAAGTAAAGTTTCTGTGGAACACGATACAAATGTGTTTCCAGCTTCAGAGCTCATGAAACCACAGAAATTTTGCAATTCTATTTTTATTTTGATTTTCATGCCATCTCATGAAAACTTTGAGTCATTCAAAGACTTCACCGATGGGAAAAAATACAGGACATTTAGATTTGGTCCCTTTTATACTGTGGGTTGGGACAGACTTCGAATCTACAGTGGAAATGCCTCTGTATACAGGATTTGTTGAATTAAGTGCGCATACTTCATAAATCTAATCAGACTTCAATAATCTAGCACAGTTTTTTTTTTTTTTTTTACTTTTTGTTATTTAGTGAAAAAAATCCAAGATGATCTTAGGGAAAAAAAAATAAAACACTTTCTAGTGAAATGCAGTGGTCATTAGGTTAGAGTCTTAAATGTATGAGTGAAAGTCAACCGACTTTTCTGTTTCTAAAGCTGAAATGCGAATGAGAGATCTATAGAAATACATGTTTCAGTACAATCAGTCGATTAAGCAATCTCATTGTTCAAACACTGCTAAATGCCTTGCAGTTATGAGATTTTAAACATCAATACAGTTTTTAAAAGTCAGTATATTACTTTCTCCTCTGGAAATTTATTGCAGTCTATCTAAACTGGAATTAGAGAACTCCTGCTGAGCAGTAAATGAATTGAGATTGAATATCATGAGGAAGATCAAGGAGTTCAACTCCAGCCACTGAGCCCAGTCATCATAAAAATTCCTTTGCTTGATGGGAAACCTCCAAACTCTTTGTTAGTGTGTCCAAGTGAAGGCAGCGATGGATACCCAGAGTCAAGGTTACTGGGAGATAGGACAGTTTCTCCTAGAAAGAGGTGTTGCAGGGATTCAACTAAAATATCTCAAATTAGGAAGATCTATGGGAAAACTATCTAGTCCAACCTCTGGGTTCTCACTCAGTACAAGAAGGCTTCTACACATTAAATTAATTGCTGGTTCACTTAAAATTAATAAAATATTCCCCTAGCACTTCAGTCAGCTTGCCAGAGGGTGCAATTGAATCAACAGACTGGGCTTAATTTTTAATAATTTCAAGATCTCTAAAGCATCAAATATAAGGTGTTGCAGGAAGTAAGATAAGCCCTCAAAGGCCCTCTTAGCTAGTCTTTATTAGGAGATAGATTAGGAGAAAGACTGGAATGGATTCCTCTCCCCGGTACATTGATGTAAATAAAGGATGAATCACTAGAGTGCAAAAACAATGTAAAATCTAAATCAGTCTCAGTGATCTTTAAAACTGCATTGACAATTATTAAATATAAAGCAACATATTCCTTTTTGATCCCTTTTCTTAGCCAACTCTTTCATTTACTGCATCTATTTTTTTTCAGTTTTGTTGCCATAGTCTCAGCAATTTACAACAGTCTGTGAAGTGCAAATATAGGCAGCAGGCAAAGGAATTGGGCAGAGGAACCAGAAGAATTTCAGATAAAGGGGAAGGAAAGGTCTGCCATTGTCAACTAGGAGGGTCAGAACTGTCTGAATTGCAATTAGTAAATACTGTGATTACTTTTGTGCATTTTGTGGGTTTAGACAATTATCTATTGCTAATGGGAAGCACACAGAGAATTCAAATTTAAACTGGAGAGGATTTCAAGATTTTAAAAGTTAGATTCATCTGGACAAGGAAAAAAGATCCAAACATTGCAGACTTCTATTGCAAAGAAAATTCTGACAGGAATTTTTTTCCCCCATTCTATATTCTCCTTTAGAATCAGAAACAATTTCCAAAGAAAAGTTAGAATGTTGTAGTTAAAACAAAACATTGCAGTATTAAGAAGATATTCTCTCTCCCTTCTTCCCCTTCCCTCTTCTCCTCTCATCCTCTCCTCATTATTTTTCTTTGTAATCTTTGGGGAAAGAAACATAATAAGATACATTAACTTGAAAAAAAAAAAGCTATTTTCCAAAACAAAATGGTCTGCCAATGTTTTCTTTACTACAGTTTATTGCTACTGCAAGTGAAAGTGGAATACCTGGAATATCCACCGGCATGAAACAGGGCTGATACATTGTTTGCTGCTAAGCACAATACTCAGGCTTGCAATCTCACGCAAAACTGCTCCGGAGAATAGAAGAGGGTCTATCAGGAAAAAAAAAAAAAAAAAGAGCAAGTAAAATTGTTTGACTTGCTGCTTTCTACGAACCTTTCGCGGTATTAGACAATATGGTAGTCAGTACTTATTATTAGTGGACTAACACAGAACATTAATGAACCCAGGCTGCTCACTGACTGATGGGTTGCACCACTCCTGCCCAGCCGTCCCTCCACAGAGATTGACAGCTACAGAGCAAATCTGAATCGCTTTGCAAAACCTGTGATTGATGTGAACCTCAAGCACTGCAGCCTTTCAAAGGACGATCAAGCATATGTGAAAAAGCCCAGGATACTAAATTTCTTGTCTTGGAACTTGTCTTTTAGTCTCCAGCTATGCTGTAAGTCTTTCAATGGACCCTCCACTATGCAGTGCCAATGACTTCAGGTACAAAACTCTACACATCTGCAGCATACTGCAAAGTCAAAATCTCATGGTTGTCTTCCCACATAAAGTCTGGACTCCCCACATAAGACGCACCAAGATTTCTACTAGATGTGAGACTGGCCTGATACATTTTTGGTAACAGTTCTACAAAGGAAATGCTCAAATATATATCTAAGGTTTGAGTATTAGTTAACCTTTCACACTGAAAGCTAAGGACAGGGGAGACTTGTATGGCATGTGTTTTACAAAAATTCATTTACATTACAGTGGCATATTTTCTGAGCACTGAAGACAATCCTTGCTCCAGAGTGTAAAGTCTAGAAAGACAAAGATAAATAACAGTCACAGAAAAGAGACACAATAAACAAATAATCTTAATGGCAATCGCCAGTAGCTCTTGTTAATTACAGTCTCTCTCCCCTCACCTTCCTCTTCTTTTACTTGTTAATTCAGTTAATGCACTACACTCACTGTCTTCAACAGCTACTACAAATTGCAATGCACTGTATTTATGTCTCTCTTCCCCCAGCACTCACCTCCCTTTCTCTGTACAATTCATCCATGAGATAAATCTCCAGGATGGGTAAGAGATTTTGCCTGTAAGAACTACCTCACTCTTCCAAGGTAGCAGACTCCCTCCATCTATCATGTAAATTTCTGGCACGTTTCGAAACCTTTGCTCAGCTCCCATCTAATCTCATAAACCTCTGCATTGCTGCCAGTCTGAATTGCCAAATCCACCTAACCACTGATACCACCCAACAAACTGATAAACTGCTCAGCTTTCACAAATTGATTCTCACAATGGTCAGAAGAATATTTAAAAATGTCTTATCTGATGGTCTTATCTGATAGGGCAACAGAGTCGGGATAGGCCAGTAACATAAAGCAGAGCTTTACTCCCAGATCTGGGAGTACAGGGAAATTAGGAAGGGATTTAGCCCTAAACAAGTCCTAGAAAAGGATTCAAACCCTGGTGTGGGATAGAAACTGGACCTGAGACCTTCCATATCCCCAGAAGAGCTCAAAAACAGCTATTCTCTTTGAGTAAAACAGTTCCCCTAACTGCTCAATTACTTTGCATGAGTAATGACAGAAGAGTGACTTGAGGATACCATGAACCTGGTAACTGTCCTCATCACTGGGCTCTGGAATCAACCTTTCTCTTGTTTAATGAATATTTAATAGTAACACCTCTTTTCCACATAGAGATGTTATGAGGAAAGATTATTTTAGCTTGATAGGTGATCAGATATCAGACAAAGGAAAGCATCTAAAGTATAATCAACTATCCAACAGATCCAGGGTATCAAAGACCAGGGAAAAAAAAGACAGATTTTGATGGTAGTAGAGGTCAAAAGGATTGTATTTTCATTTGGACAATGAAAGAAGTAAGTAATGCCTTAAGTAAATAAAGGAATGAGGGAAGAAACAAAGGACTAAAATATTAAAATAGAGCAGAATGGAATTTTCAGTAAGTAATTTGACAGGGTTGAAAACTCTGGTGAACAAACAAACTCCTTTTTTTATGTTTTCAAGCTCTACGCCATTAGATGAACTCTTCTTTGCCAGCTTGTGCAGCTGACAAGTGCCTCGTTACACTTGTGAGAGAATGTAAGGATTTTAAGGAAATGTCTAACTCTTCAGCTCAGCTCAGCAGGCTGAAAGTTCAGAGGGCAGGAAACCATTTACCATGAGAACAAACTGCAAAATGCCTTTGAAAATTACATTTTTAATTACAGTTGACATTTCTGAGCCTCCTGCTGATGGTATCTCTCTAAAAGAAAAAAAAAAAAAAAGTAACACAACTCGAGACCAAGAAAACACTAGAGGAGAAACAGTATGATTCACAAGTTAGTACTGATAGAGGCACTGACTTCACATTGCTACTCACCAGTTTTATCTAAACACCTCTCACACATTAATCAACTTGATCTCACATAAAATCTCTGAAATAGCAAAGCAGCAGTATTCCTGATTTCCTGAGGGTTCTCAGATGCAAATTCTAATGCTCAGCTTTGCAATTGCATTACTGTATTATTCCACCAGCTGTGATTCAAACCTCTGTCTTTCTGTCGTTCCTCCAGCATCAGGGTATGCAGAGGGAAGAGAATCAAGGAAAAATGAGACAAGATCATTGAAGCCCAGTCATTTGGGGCTGAGAGGACTGAATATCAGTCACTGGAGTCTGAGTCTAGAGGATTGCAAAGACAGCCAGACAAGACACTCCACAACCTCAAAAAAAGAAGGCCCATTGACTGTGTAATTCACCTTCTCTTGCCCTTGTTTTTCAGCTGCCAGACCAAGAGGTTGATTGCAGAAAATCTGCCATACCTGAACAACCTACAGAAGATGCCAGTCTTGAACACTCAAAATTTTTTCATTTCTCTTTGGCAAGGTAGAAAATGATATTTTGGAACAGGAACATTTTATCTGCTGCCATGATCTCCCTTACTCTGCAAAAGAAAAGCCCTGAGCATTATGAAGTCTATGGGAGTTTAAATAAATTTTGTCTCCGTGTTTCCATTCCAAGGGTCTAACATCCACTCAGTTTAACCTGAGAAATGTGAAGACCATCTCTTGCACTGCTGTGACTACAAAATTGGCTACAAACATGCTGGTAAGCAAAACCCTGCTAGGCAGTACTCCCAGTTTCTGAACACGGTTGTCTGTGCTGAAGCACTGTCAGAGCAGTGCCTGGAACACATTTGAGCTATGTTAACCAAAATCAGCATATTCACACCTACAGCCCTTGATTGTGATCTTCATCAAACTTGGTGCCAAAGGAAAGAAAACTCTTTTTCACGTTGCTACAAGTTAGTAGGAGTGATTAAACAACACGAACAGCAAAGAGCCATACGAATTGGACCTCTTCCCAGATATCTATACTAATATGATCCTAACCTCATCATCATCTATTTCCTCCAAATATAGATAATTAATTTTTCTGAAGGAGTTATAACTGACTGGGAACTGAGAATATGGTATATCTGATCTGCTAAGAGTTTTGTCTAGTCCAGCCATACATGCCTCCATCAATGAGCAGCACCAAGTTTAATATGTGATGTGAGCAATTCCTGACAGCCATTGGTCAGAAAAAGTGTACCTCCACAGCGAGTTCATACATGACCTTTAAGAGTCAGCAATTGGTATCAAACATGTAATTTTAGAGCTTTTCCAGAAACCTACTTACCCTTCATTATAACATTTCAAGGTGTTAACTGTAGCCTTGTAAATGACCAGTCTTGAAAGCTTAAGTGCTAACAAATCACTTTTATGCTAGACAGATGAAAATAGAAGCTAAGACAGAAATTCAAATTTAAAATCAGCATATTTTTAAATGACCTATAATTCAAAAACCTCTGACAGCGTGCCTTTGGACTTTGCAGAAATATTTCCCTTCTTTTGTAGGAATGGTGGTAATTTCCTGGCCAAGGTAAGGTGCTAATTCAGGAAAGCATCACCATTCAAAAAGAATGTAAGCATATGCCTAACTGGAAGCATGCACTTGAGTCTCTTTGACTTAATGATAGGATCTAAGCACATATTTACATTTAAGCACATGTCTGAGTGCTTTCCTCCATAGAGACAGATTTAAGCTTGTGCTTCAGTGCTTTCACTGTCTAATTTTCCATGACAAAGCTAAAGGCAGATGTAAAGTAGTGTGTTAGAATGGAAGCTGCTTGCCAGGCTAAGTGCATATAGACAATCAACCTCTGCAAAATTATATGCAAACATAAAGGTGCACAGCTCATTAGTTGGGCACTGAGGGACAGAGAGACAATGAGCCTCTGAACTGTGATCTCAGCTCACAGAAATGACAAAGCTGGGTCTTTTAGGTGACTGAAGAAAGGATGGGAGAACTAATACTGAACTTGTATCCACCTTAACTGAATCTGAGTTTAAAGCAAGAGAGGAAATAAAAGAAGGCACCTTTTTGCATTTGAGTCAAGCTCAAAACAAGACGGGCATTATGTGGACAAATAGGTTCAGGATATCCGTGGCTGCTGTTGCTCTGAATTCTCTTGAAAAAGGCTGTGGCAGCATGACAAAAAGGAGAGAGTGAGGTGTGGAAAGATCTCAACATTACTGTTTCCTGCTTCACTGGGACTTTGAAATACCTCCAGTAAGTAATAAGAAGTAGCATATTCCCATGGGATGGTGTTTTGGCAAAAAAAGGAGATGTGATAATCTTGAGGGTTTTCTTCTCCTCTCACCCCTCAGCCCCGAATATATGGTAAAGTCAAAATACCTAACCTCTAAAATTATTCTCTGTTCGTGAAATTGTGTGTTTTATCAATTTTTTTAGGATTTCTCCTTTACTGTTAGCCACAATAAATGATTGAAGCTGTGATTGATTGTACTGAGGAATCAAGGTCACACAGATAATGTTGATATGTCTCCAGAAGAACAGGGACGCAAAAATTTCTCCACTGTGGCAAGCAGACCCAGTCATGTATATGCTCCATTACTGTACACTCCTATAACCTACTCATTCAGCCTACATGGAAACGAAGAAAAAAAAGAGCAAACTCCCTGCATTGACACAACTGAATTTTGTCAACTGAATCGTGTAAAAGCAGAACATAAATTAATCCCAGGTAGCTAAAGTGAATAAGAAAGAAAACTGCTGAGACAAGTCTGAACACTCATTGCAGTTCAGCACAACTGCTACTGGTGTTTCTAAGGTTGCTGAAAAGATGCCTTAGACAAGTTTTAATGTGCCTTTCCTTACACAGTCTGAAGGGAAGCAGGAGTAATGTTTCTTGTTCCTCATAGCTGGCCCTCATCACTGAGAATAAGTGAAATTACTGTAGCTCATCTATATTGGCCATGCAGAAGACAACAACATTCGGACAGAATTGTTGTCCTTTGTAATGGATTAATATAGTGTAATTCGTGTAAGAATTATATAAGTGGTGTAAAGTAAGCAATATTTGTAAGAGCAAAGTAAAAAGCTAAAACCAAATCACAGACAGTAAAGACACAGGTCGCTGGATTATATCATTGTAACATCCAACAAAAGTAGGATAGCTCAAATCAACAACTCAATAGACCTAGCCGCAGCGGAGATGGCCCTGTCTAGGGAGGCACCCAAGCTACGAGGAGCCGACAAGCACCCTTGATTAAAGATAATCAACGCCATGGAAAAAATACATCTGAATGCCCGGTTTCCCGTAAACTGAGATCGACAGGATACATCTCCATGTCGCCTTCCCGAAAGTCAGGACATGTCCTCATCAGAATTCATCATCTCCCAGGATATGGTCTTGTCCAGCCCAACGCAGTGAAGGAACACTACATGAATATGCTGAACAACAAGAGAAGACAGAAACCTCCGCTCCGGGCAAGGAAAAACTGTATAAAAATTGGACTAACCAGAGCTGTTTTGTGAACATTGGGGGATTTGGAGCGATAGAGTTCGAATCATTGTGTGTTCACCCGATGCCGACCCCGAGCTTGGCATTGTCCTTTTTGATTGTGGCTATCGAGGACTGCGTTTCGGTAGCAAAATAAATATCTCATATTTTAATTATATTTAATTCGGCTTGATCTCGTTTTTATCTATAACACTGCTCTGGACTGGGGACCTTGGGGGAACTCCAGGAGCTTCCACCTGCGGCCCACCCGGGCCTCGCCTGGGCAGTGGCATTTTCCAGCACCAGAGGGACTGATGACAGACTGAGCTGAGCTACCACCACAGGAGAGAGACTTTCTGAATCTGTCATCTCTTCAGAGCAGTGACAGGTTTTGTTGTTCAGTATTGTTCAATTTTTTTTGTGCTTTGCCTGTTGAATAAACAGGTTTTTTCCATTTCTCTCTGAGGAAATTCCTTCCCAAACCAGTTGGGCGAGGGGCCTCTTGGGTTTGCTTCCTGGGCGGGGAGGGCTCTTTGGATGTTTTCTCCCAAATTTGCCCGAAACCACGACAAGTACTTAACCTTAACGGAATCTTTGACTCTATCATTACAGAAAGGTTACTGAAAATTTGTCATACAGCAGTTAAACATGCAAGTAAACAACTGTATTGAGATAGTAGCAACATTAATTTACTGTAGGAATTCAACT